>VSWD01000014.1:24868747-24895586 GCA_033119305.1 Pinctada imbricata | reverse complement strand
CCATAGCAATAAACAGGTACCCTATCAAATAGTTTTTTTTGCATTTTTTTTTCAAAATTCAACGATTAATTACTTACAATTTTGAGTTTTTTATGTAAGTAAAACATAAGCATTCATATTGGTACAAAGTTCTGTTCATTCTATGGCAACATGACCTCAACTCGCAAAAATGAAAGCAATTTTGGACAATATTCAGAGTCCTTTTTTCACTTTATCATTAAATCTTAATTCAAAGTGATGAAAATTAATTAGGGTATTCAAGAGATCTTTCATTACACAAAAGAAATTGTTCGAAAAATAATCAGGAAATAGTCCGTTGCTATGGGAACGATTGCTTAAAGTTGCAAATAGCCCCACTTTGAGCCCTTAAAAACCATCAAAAGTTAAGTAATCTGAATATTTTCAAATCTAAAATAAAGTGTAGACTTGGCTTTATCGTATATGTAAAAAAAGGTCGTGTAAGCCTGTTTCGTTTTTTGGGAAAAAAGGCCTCGAAAAACAACAAAAAATGCTAATTTTTATAATGTATGACCAAATTACTATAGAAACAATTAATTATTTGAAACTCTTTTATTGTATTTTGATAGAGGCTTACTTGATCTTTATTGTTATTGAATTTGAACTTCCTGGGATTAAGAATTACTGTTTTATGAAAATAATAAAAATGGTTGGCATGGTAACACATGTTCCCCATAGCTTTTTCACGCGTTTTGAAAGAGCTCTTTGTGTTGGATACTTCCCAACAATTTTATTTGTTCATCATGATGCAAAATTGTTAATAATTTATCTGAAGTTGCAAAATAAGTTATAAAAGACCATAGTTACCGTTGCCAAGGTAACTTATGTACATAGCAACAAGTGGGTTTATCTTGAATTTGCTCATTCTATAAAATAAATCGTATTTCCTTATCATATACCCATCAAAAGAGAAAGAAAATTGGAAAATAGAAACAGCATTTTGAAATCAATATATCAAAATTAGCCAATTATGTTGTCATGGTAACCAGCCTTCTTTACAATATCAGATACTACCAGTGAGCTTATTTAAAATTTTATGTCCTAATCTTTAGGATGCATAAACATTTTTCAATTGATGTCACATAAGACCAAATTATAGAGCTTCAAATAAGCTCAATTTTGCCAATTTCTCAACTTTAAAGGCCGTTGCCATGGTAACCAGATGGCCTAGGATTATTTTTTGTCAAACTTTCCTTTTTCCATTGATCCCTACTTATGTGTGAAATTTCATGATAATCGGAGACGATGCGTGCCGAACTTGTTAAAATGGTTCAGAGAATTGCTATTAAGGCATGCCATTTCTGAATGAAGGAATTTCAACGATTTTATGATAACCATATGAAAATATAGTATTCATGTCACATAACCATTTTATGAAGGAAAATCAAGATGTATGCTTATTTGAAAACTGGATAAAAAGTCGGAAATTTGTTGCTAAAATTAGCACATTTGTAAAGAAAATACAAAAAATGTTGAAATGCACTCATTTGATTTTTATTTTACTTTTCTTTGTTATTATATTATACAATAAAACAGGTTAGAAACTTCGTGTAAAAGTAGAATTTGATAAAGTGCTACTTTAGGTACCAACTTCACCGATAAGTTAAAATTTTCTAGATTTTAGACAAAAATAACGAATATCATCCAAGTTAAGGTCAAAATTTCAGAGATACCGAATTTCAACGATTTTTCCAAACACACAGTAACACGGCTCCAGGGAAGACTTTCAAAATATTGAGAAAAAGCAATGTCCGTGTTCAAATAGAGAGAACAGACGCTCACAAATGGTGTCATTTGTGGTTTTCTTGAAAAAGCGTCAGAACTGAAAATTTGCCGTATTTTGGCGTGAAATTTTACACAACTGATAATTTTCGGTACTCATCAGCCATACTTGTAAAAAAATCTTAAATCAATAATATTCCATACGTAAAACAAAATTCATGGGTATTACTAAAGTTAAAGAAATCCGAACAGTTTAAAAAAGTACCTCCATGTCATTTTAACAGAAATTACCGCGAAGCATTTTCTTACGCATACTTCTTCATTTTAGATCAAATTTTCAAACGTGGCCGCTTTAGAGTGTCTAATGAATTAAATCTTAAAAAGAGTAAGAAATGATACCATTGGCCATAATAAATTGAAAATATTTAAAAAAGTCAATTCTCAATGAGTGCTTGAATAGAATATGCGCAAGAATAGTCCAGAATCGTGTCAAATTACGCACCTTAAGCGTTAATTTTTGTGGATAAATTTCATTCTTGAATAATTCGAAAGCAGAATTGTCAATAGTTAGAATATCATCCACTATACCTAAAAGTATTATTGAAAAACAATCAAGTCATCAAATTTTCTTTGTTTTCGACGAATTGATACATTCCATTTTCTTTATGTGTTTTTAAAAATATCAATCTGCAACAAGACGCACAGTTAGTGCCCTTAGGAATCCTTAAACCATCTGGTATAGATCCTGTCAACTTCTTAAAAAAATACAGTCAACTTCTTTAGAATTCGGATGTATTCACGCAACTGAGTACATTACTTTTGGTATGACACAACCTGCCTTTTATTGTGATTATGGAAAAACATACTTAGGAAATCAACAATAGACCAGCATTACCATCGAAAATGCGTCAGAATCATCAACGCGCCTTTTATACCGTGGATATGATCCTAATGTCACCAGACAGGCCACTAGGCTTGGTACTAAGACCAATCTACAGTTTGTACAGCGCATACTGAGGTTGCACTCTGACTGACTGACGAAGGGACTCCATGACGGACCCTGTTCAAACCTCTTTAGAGAAGACAGGGCCCCGACCACCTTTCCTCTCTGAATGTCATTCAGACTCCTCGGGTGACAACATACATGACGCTTGCGTCGGCGAGCCGGATTGAATTACGTACGTCCTCTTTTATATCCATTTACACTATTCATCCGTGTTGCTTGGATCCCTGCGTTTTGCGGTCTTGTTTTGTGTGGGTCATCTATCAGTGAGGAGGTTGTTTTTACTCACACAATTGTAAGTTCTTCGCTGTTGGGTTTTTTGGAGAAATGATCCATGGGTAATCCCATGGCGATAAATGGTAAGATGCATTTCTAAGTCATTAATATTTACTTTTTAAGGCATTTCTCAAAATAAGACGCCGGCTTGGTCAGTTCGACCAACGCACTGATTTTTCTTGTTCTTTCTTTAATTTCTCGGCGATCCTGTGGATTATTTTAATCACTTTTTATATATTTAGACATAAAGGAACATGTACCAGGTAAAATCTTTGTTTACTTTGTTACAAGCTAAACCCCCCTTCCCTTTCGGCCTTTGCCATGGGAAGAATTTGGTAAACTTAAAGATACATGTTTTTCAGGGCGTCAGGATTTTTCATACTGATGTCTTTTCTAGTGGTGTAATGATAGTCGCTGAATCTTGAAAAGTGCTGACTATCGATAATCATTTCGAAAATCGATTGTCGCTGTTGAAGTTACACGAAATGATCTCAGTGCGAAAAGTCTTTGCTATAATTCAAAACTAAAAACAAGACGCGATCGCTTGGCGAAGTTACCGTTGAGGAGGAGCAGATTTATCCATATCCCGGCAGTACTAAGTCTGCCTCATGGGACTGTTTTGGCATTAATAGAAAGAAAAAGGAAGGCCCCCTTCTAACATGTCTAAAACAAAACTCGAGATAAATACCGTTTTTGCAAGATCTACTTGCATACGTACGCCCTGAGTATTCTCCTTCTGAAGATACAAAACATACAACAATTTAAAGTAAAAAAGTTTGATTCTGATTGTGATATCGATGTACTCCTCCGATAGTTTCCGATAATTGATAGTATTTTTTCTGATTTACAATACTAGTCTTTCGTATTGAGTTATTTTGTACTTTTCGTTCCAATTTTCGTACCAGTAGATGATTTTCGAATAAACTCGTGAGACAATCAAACACCATCGTCGGAAACCCACATTCGGTCACGCAAGCTCTCCCGTAGGTCATATCGGCAGAATTTTTGCTGGATACCGGTAGCATTACAAAAATCTACTGCGATAACTTGGCAGTGAATTAGCCATTAAGCCACTCTGTAAGCAATATTGTTTTGTAACTCCTTAAAATTAACAAATATTAATCACGTGTCAACATTATTAAGGGCATCTTTTGTGATGGAAAAATAAAATAGATGATATTTTGCTATCGATAACAAATTAACGGACAAGTACTCGCATTAGATTTTTGTAATGCTATCAGCGAACATTCTGTCGTTATGACGTTATGACGGGAGGTGACATGCGTTGACCGACGATGGTCAAACACCAGACATAAGTACGAAAGATCCCACTATCAATTTGAGGAGCTCACGTCAATCAGCTCTATATAGCAGAAACATAATCCCTTTTTTTTCTGCAATATGTACGAAAGAATCTCAGTAACAGGTACGAAAGATCCCGTACGAAAAGTCTCGGTACAAAGAGGAATAGGTAATAACATGACTAAAGATCTGGAACCATTCTCAGGGGGGGGGGGGGGGGGGGGGGGGGTGTACAGGAATGATTTGAGTTGGGGGATAAACAATAGTGAAAACGGAAAGAGTCTTTAGGGCCACCTAGCATTTTCATAGCTGCAACCAATTTCAGATTTAAAAGAAATTGTTATTGATTTTATTTCTTAGTTTTTTAAGTATTCTAGGTAGATCCCATGATGGTTGATCCAATGCGTATTGCGATATCCATCTCTTCAAAACAAGCTTACATAATTTGCTCCCCCTTGTTGGATCTCAAATCAAACATTTTATATTTCCCACAATTCTCTGAGCGCCATCTAGCATTTCGAGTGAGCATTCAAATTTTTGTCTCTTAAGAGTTTGTCATCACTAGCCAATTAATCAGCACACATATTTCGATAGTTTTCAATCGATTGTGCTACATAATCATGTAACTGACATATCTATGAAACATAAGAAAGGTATCGCTTAATATTTCACGCCAGCGTCTTCGGCAGATTTCTGTGGGCGTGTCCGTATTATCTTCGAACCTTTAAGGTCGATTCTCATTGGTCTAGTGGTTTTGTACATTTGTCTTGAGAAGATGCATGATATCTTACCCTTCCTTATCATAATAAGTGTTGTTTTGAATATTTTTATTTGTCAGCACTTCAGATAATGACTATTCATCCCAATTGCTTGAATAAATCGCGTCATCATTTTTTCAATAACAAGGGGCATGTCTTTATGCAAGAACACGAACAGTTAGCATGGCTAGTTCCGAAGGGTCCGATGGGGTTGTACTTCAATGTGTTCAATGAGGGAGATAACTCTAGCCAATTTGGAGGAAATATTGTTATGTGGGAACATTCATACTGATTATATAAAAAAATTAGATCTGAAACACTGAAATTTAATTTTGGATTCCTCTTTGTAGCGTTGATGGATCTCCACCTTACTATATGTACACGATGATACTCAGTGGTCACTGGTACGTCACTGGTATATTGGACTTTTGGCTTCTAAATGGATGCCCTTTCTGTAAAGATGCTGCACAATATACATGAAGGATGGTATGCCAATATTATTTTTTTTCAATTGGTAAACATCTTCTCTTTCTTCTGTGTACATGAGATTTGTATATACATGTACTTGTCTGTCATACAAATTGATGTCAAAACACACTTATACAATCCCTCCCCCTTGTAACATGATGAAATGCTATATTTACATTCTGAATTATACTCCCTATAGGCTGCAATGTTAAGCAGATGGTTGATATTTGCCCATAAATTACCATCTGCAAAATTATATTACCATCTGCTGGACCAAATCGAATGGCTTGCGTCGCAATACAAAAAAATCGTATTATAAACAAAATGGCAGCCCCATGTCGGTTGCTAAGGCATCAAAATTTCAACTGATCATTGATGGTTGATAAAGAAAAGTTTAATAGATTTTTCAAAGAAATACCACATCTTAGTCAAAAACTGTACATAGTGCAGTACTGTTTTCATTTTGGTCTTGTTCCTAAATCGAAAAAAAAAACATAAATCGAAAATATTTTTTCTTCGTCGCGTAATGAAAAACCTGAACGGCGGAATTTCTTTTCAGCTATGCATGAGCCCGGCCCTGTAGAGAAGTTTTATTCTAAAACAAAGGAGGGGATCTCCAACAACACCAAGTTGTAGCACCCACAGCAAAACCCCAAAACACCCAATGCAAAAACACAAAGCAGACAAGCACAAAAAGAGACACACAAGGGACAAGGAACGTCAACGTACAACACAGAAACATCAAACACAAAGGACTACACATAAACCAACGAGACCAATGGGCAATCGGTGCCGACTTAGGACGTCCATCTGCCACGGAAATAGCAGAAGGTATGGTTATCCTGGATTACGTGCGCACAACCCTCCCATTTTTCCTATTATCCAGAGGTCTCGAAGAACGTACAATTGTGGTGTAAAACAACCTCCTCACTGTCAGATGACCACACACAAACAAGACCGCAAAACGCAGGGGCCCAAGCAACACAGATCGAATATGTAAATGGATATAAAAAGAGGGCCTACGTAATACAATCCGTGCTCTGCCGCCGCGAGCTCATGTATGTTATCACCCGAGGAGTCCGACTGACATTCAGAGAGGACAGGTGGTCGGGGCCCTGTCTTCTCTAAAGAGGTTTGGACAGGGCCAGTCATGGAGTCCCGTCGTCACAGTCACTCAGAGTGCAAGTTTAAGAATGCGCTTGTACAAGACTGTAGATTGGTCAAGTACCAAGCCTAGTGTCCGTCTGGTGACATTAGGATCATACCCACGGTATAAAAGGCGTTTGATGATTCTGACGCATTTTCGATAATGATGTTGTCTATCTTTGATCCTTCTTATCTTGTTAATAATGTCACCATAAAATGCAGGTTGTGAAATACCCAAAGTAATATACTCTGTTGCCTGTATTGGTCCGAATTTCAGAAGAAGTTGACAATAATTTTTGTAAAATTTCCAGAAAGTCTTTACCTAGTTTGTGAAAGCGAAAACCTTGTCCTAAAAGTTTCTTTGTAATTTGTAAATTTCTACTATGAAAATCCAAACATCAGTACATGCTCTAGCATACCGGATGAGCTGTGAAATATAGATACCATAGGACGGTAATCTAGGAACATCACCGTCAAGCCAGGGGAAATTTACTATGTTAAATCCAAAATCATCTCTTTTGTCATACACACTTGTATGGATCTCTCCATTAACAATTTGATATTTAGGTCCAAAAATGGTGTTTCTGTGTTTGAAACGTTTGCCTTGTTTAAATCAATTCTTGTGGATAAATAACATTTTTATATTTCTCAAAAACAGGATTGTCGATAGCAAGAATATCATCCAGGTACCTAGAAGTACCAATGAAACATTTCACATCATCATTTTTTCTTTGTTTTGAAGATTTTGGATAAATTCCTTTTCATACGTGTATAAAAATAAATCTGCAACAAGAGGCGCACAATTAGTACCCATTGGAATCCCTACAACCTGCTTGTAGAGTTTCTCACCAAATCTTACATAAATATTGTCCAAAAGGAAGGACAAGGCAATACACAGGTCACCACATGTCCATGATTTGTATGATTTGTAATCTGTGGCGGAAAAGAAACCCTTCGATTCAGAAGTACCAAATATAAGTTTTCCCCTCTCGATCAAAACACCATTTAATGAGTTTGGACAGTCGATCATTTATTTTGTCGTGAGGAAGCGTGGTGTACATATTAGAAAAGTCGTATGAAGATATCGTATTTGCTTCAAAATTTCTTGATTTCATTTTGTCAATCTGAATTTTTGATAGACCAAAAGAAGTTTACGCCATTCCTGTTCATGACAGTTTCACAGTATTTTGCCACGTGTTCCTTTATAGCCGTGAGTGCTGACGTCAGATTTCTAGACAAAATTGTTGTTGAGCAGTTGCTAGAATTAGCAATGTATCGAAACTTGTAAGGAGACTTGTGAAGTTTTGGTAACAGTATATTGTAGGGAGATCCAATTTAGAAATAGGGATGTTAAAAGAAGAAATTTCACTGTTATGTTTGTTCAAAATATTGGGAACACTTTCGTTGCTTTCGATATAAGTTTTAGTAGAGGAAAGTTCCGAAACTAATGTTGATATGTAGTAGCGTTTTCAAATAATTATGGTGTTGTTGGCTACTTTGTCTGCAGGCGCGAAGACATATTTTTCATGTAAATTACGTAACTTGGATTTGAAATATCTTTCAGATTTAGAAATTGGATTTTCAAAAAGTTGAGGATATTTGTGGTAGTTATCTATTCGAATATCGGTAATATCCAAAATGAGGTTTTTTCCAGTTATTCAGAGCATGCGATTCGACTCCTTCCGATTTACACCATCGTTTGGTATAGGTATCTAAAGCTTCCTTTAGCACTTCGTGACATTTAATAAAATCTATCTTGGATGGGATTCTATACTTAGGTCCTTTCTTAAGAAGACCACGGAGCTGCCTGTCTTTGATAATTGAAAAGTCACCTGTAATAATATGACCAGCTGGTTTATATAGATATGCAGACGTTGTACATTCTCAAGAAGCAGGACATGATTCAAGTATTTTAGGATCTTGTGTATTTTGTTGTAGTTAAAAACGAAATTTCGAATAGGTCTCTTATATTTGTAACAAATAAGAGGAGGTTCTAAATTTTCAAAACATTGAGGAATGGCACTTTGTACGCGATGAATCCTGAAAAATATTAGAGATGTTCAGAAGATCAAATCCTTTGTTAATAAATGGAATTTTATGATCGTCTTTTAGGGGAGGTGTTTTTAACCAAAGGATATAGTTTATTTGTGCGAATGCAACAATGATATTTAGCCTAAATCAATCAGTTTTTCTTAAGAATGCAACCAGTGCTTCATCCAAGATAGATTTTAATTGAACTGCTGGAACTAAAGAGAGAGCATGTAGCAGTTTATGTCTGCCGCCGTTGCGTGAAATGATCAGTAGATCTTTGAGGGTACGATGTACTAAGACACTGAATATTTTAAGCTGCAAAGGCCAGGTCAAAACAGTCCTTTAAACATCAAATCAAACGGATCATTACAAATTTCAATTTCCAAACAACCGCGTTTGATTCAATGCTGTGCAGATACAAACTCGATTTCTGTATCTACTTACTGTTAACGCCTGTAACAATGTACTCGAATTGTGTAGATTTAATCCAGCGTTTAAGTTATGTAAGAAGTTGTAACAAAATTTCTTTGAGCTCCTGTGCACGAGTGCCGCGAATGCATGTGCGTGTGACGAAATCTGGGACAAAATGAAACTGTCGATGTTTACGTCTCTCGTCTCCTCGTATCTTCCTTAGAACCCATCAATGATAATCGGGATATCATTCATGACTTGAATGCAGTTTTAACTCATTGACAAGATTTTGTCACCACTGAATTCAGTCACTAACCTTGTAGGTTAAACTTTTGAGAGACTGGCGCCTGTCAATTACGATCACCTGGCGAACAATTTTTGAAACCGAATCACATAACACCTTTGATATGCATGCACGCGAAGAAATTGACGATTGGAGTTGAATGAGGAAATAGTTTACATCGTAAGACTCGTTTATTAAGAAAACATTTTCTTGAAAATATAATGCGAAATTTCTGAAAACTCATTAGTGAAATTACGTCTCGCATAACGGCACTACTTCTTGACACATTTAGCCGCTTCCTTGGTTACGCCTTCCTAGTAACGCTCTCAAAGACAGCAGGAAATTCAAACTTGAAAGGAATATTTTTACTTCTAAAAACGACAAATGAGAATTGTAAATATAAGAAATGAATGTTATTCAGATGGTTGTTTTGGGGAATTTATATTACCATCTGGATTTTGATAAATTATCATGACGCCCTATGGGGCGTCATTCAATTTATCAAAATCCAGATGGTAATATAAATTCCCCATAACAACCATCTGAATAACATTCATTTCTTAAATATACAACCAATGTTTTCAATATTTTACTTTTCAATCATAAAAAATCAGTCTGTTCTTTGAAATCTACACTTGTATGCACACCAACTTAATAATTACTTATAGATTATTGTAGGTCTAATCTCTCTAGAATGTGACAAAGTATTTAAGCTTGAAAGAAATCTGCTTTTATTTACACTTTTTAGGTCATCATTTTGCTGTGACTAGGTAGAGGATGACTGGCATGAACCTTCGCCATGTTTGCAATGAAAATGTTATCTACTTTAAGATAGCAGTGAGTACATAACACATGTTACAGTACGTACATGTACCAGAAATATTCTTTAGTAACTGAAACACAAGTTTACCATGACGTAATTCTAGTGACATTGATACTCAATTTGTTTTTATTACATCAAATGACATTTTTAATTTCTGTGTATTTTACATTTTTTTAAAAAATTATTTTGCATCGTTTTTCACTCGTCATACTTGCCCCCCCCCCTCCCTTTAAAACGAATGAATGCCTTGTCTTATAATGTCAGAAATCATCGTAAAATCAAAGGTTTTCTTATTGTTTTATATATATTTTAAGTTCTTGACACTATTCGGACAATGCAAATATGTATGAATTCCTGTGAATTCAATAACAAATTGCATAAGGAATGTGTCATTTCATAAAAAAATGTTAAAGCATCGTACATTAATAATATTGTGAAGGTGAATGCCCATTGTCGTATGCTTCCTTTTCGAATTAGTAAATGAACGTCAGTTTTGCCATTTTCCGTTATTTTATGGATAGAGTTATTTGTCCTAAACTCATATTTTATGCACCAGAATATACATTAGAATGAAATGCATATGACTTGTCAACTTTTGGATAAAAAAATGTTGAATGCATACCTTATCATTGTATACGTTTAGATATAGCAAATGTTTTGAAAGTCTTCCGGTAACGCTTCTGTGGCATTAAGAGATTTTATTTCAATTTAGAATAACTTATAGCATTACTGATCAGATCGTATCATGTACTAAAATTACATTGTAGGATAATTCTTTCAGACGTTAAAATAATATTCTGCATGATGTACAAATTAATTCATACGATATTTGAATGTCACGGTCGAAAAAAAAAATCATTATCGTTTTTTTATTATGCAAAATTAGACATTCTGTCACTTTCATAAGATAATTGAGGGCATATCTATGAAATCAATAGTTCATTCTTTATCAGAATAGTCCTGTTATTCTTCGTTTACTCTTTACTTCTTGACGCATTATGCTCTTGAAATTCTTTTTTATCTGTCAAGTGTTTTGACCTATTAGGTACATATGTATATATATATATGTTCATTTTTCATATATATTCCACATTATATCTTTTGATGTTATTATATTCTACACGTACTTTTAACTTCTTGATGCAAGTTGCTCTTTAATTTCAATTTTGTCAAACAAGTGTTTTGAGCTATTCGACAAATATGTTTTTTTGGTATCGCCTGCGAAGCATAGCGACACTTTGGAATCACTTTGTCCGTTGTCCATCCGTCCGTCTGTCTGTCTGTCACACTTTGGGTGTCACAGTCCATAACATTTGATTGGAAAGTGATAGGGCTTTGATATTTCACATGTGTAATCCTTGTGACAAGACCTGTCTGCACATACATGTGTACCATAATTTTTGACCTAGTGACCTTGTCCTATATATTTGACCTACTTTTCAAGAAAATTAAAAATGGATATATCTTTTGATTGGTAGGTGTTAGGACTTTGATATTTCACACGTGCAATCCTTGTGGCAAGACCTTTCTACTATATACCATAATTTTGGACATTGTGACCTTGGCCTAGATATTTGACCTACATTTGAAAAAAAGATCGATTCGCTATATCTTTTGATTGGTGGGTGATAGGGCTTTGATATTTCATATGTGTATTCCTTGTAACTAGGCCTTTCTACACATACCGTAATTTTTGACCTATTGACCTTGACGTACATATTTGACATACTTTTCAACAAAATTAAGATTGTACATTTCTTTTGATTGGCTAAGAGATAGGGCTTTGGTATCTCACATGGGTATTCCTTTTTACACAGACCATTATATTTGACCTTGTGGCCTTGACCTAGATATTTGAATTACTTTTCAAAAAAAGTAAAATTGGTTATATCTTTTGATTGGTAGGTGATACGGCTTTGATATTTCAAATGTATTTTCCTTGTACAATGATTTCTACACATACCATAATTTTCTTACCTTTTGACCTTGACCTAGCTATTTGACCTTCATTTCTAGAAATTAGGTTGTATATGTCTTTTAATGGTAGGTGATAGGTCCTTAATATTTCTTATGATGAGAATTTTTTGTTTCCAATTTTTACGTAGTGACCTTGACCTAGATGACTGACACTCTTGTCTGAAATTTGAGATTGACCATATTTTTTAATTAGTAAGTAAGAGGTCTGATATTTCAAATGAATTTCATTTGACAAAACTTTTCTACTGATTCCAATATTTTTGATCCACTTTCTAGAATAATAATCAAACCGCAAATCGCAGGCGACACAGCATTCCTTGGATTGCTATTTTTGTGTCGCCTGCGAAGCACAGCGACACTTAGGGATCACTTTGTCCGTTGTCCGTCTGTCCGTCCGTCCGTCTGTCTGTCTGTCTGTCTGTCCGTCTGTCTGTCACACTTGGGTGTCACACCCTATAACTTTGATTGGTAAGTGATAGAGCTTTGATATTTCACATGTGTATTGCTTGTGACAAGACCTTTCTACACATATCATAATTTTTGACCTTGTGACCTTGACCTAGATATTTGACCTACTTTTCTAAAAACCCAATATTGGCTATATCTTTTGATTGGTAAGTGATAGAGCTTTGATATTTCACATGTGTATTTCTTGTGACAAGCCCTTTTTTCACATACTATATTTTTTTACCATATGACCTTGACCTAGCTATTTGACCTACTTTAAAAAAAAAATCCAAGATTGGCTATATCTTTTGATTGGCAAGTGATAGGGCTTTGATATTTCACATGTGTATTCCTTGTGACAAGACCTTTCTACACATATCATAATTTTTGACCTTGTGACCTGGACCTAGATATTTGACCTACTTTTCTAAAAATCTAATATTGGCTATATCTCTTGATTGGTTAGTGATAGGGCTTTGATATTTCACATGTGTATTCCTTGTGACAAGACCTTTTTACACATATCATAACTTTTGACCTCATGACCTTGACCTAGATATTTGACCTACTTTTCAAAAAATTTTAGATTGGCTATTTCTTTTGATTGCTGAGTGATAGGCTTTGATATTTCACATGTGCATTCCATGTGACAAGACCTTTCTTCACATACCATCATTTTTTACCTCGTGCACTTGCCCTATATATTTGACCTACTTTTCAACAAATCTAAGATTGGCTATATCTTTTGAGTGGTAAGTGATAGGGCTTTGATATTTCACAATTTATTCCTTATGAAAAAACCTTTCTAAACATTTCATAATTTTGACCCAGTGACCTTGCCCTTGACCTATTTTCAATAAAAAACAGATCCGCTTCGCAGGCGACACAAGCATTCCTTGGATTGCTATTTTTTTATACAAACATTCATTTTCGATATATATTCCACATTATAACTTTTGATGTTATTATATTCTATATGTACTTCTTGATGAAAGGTGCTCTTTAATTTTTTTTTTGTCAATCATTGACAAGTGTTTTGAGCTATTCGTCACATATGTATGTATATTCATTTTTGTTATATGTTCCATATTTAACGTTTGATGTAGTTATATTCTATATGTGCTTTGTTTCACTAAATTCATCATTAACATCAACCTTATTGAAAGGAAATTCAATTCCACCTAATGTCAAAATGTTTGAACAGTAAGATAAGTATCAACAACACAATGGAGTGACATTGAAGGCAACTTTTGTTAGGAAGATTAACATGTTTTTTTAAGTCATGAATTTCATTTTTGTATTTTAAGTGCCTTAAACTATTTGGCAAATATGTATATATATCCATTTTAATATGTATTCATCATTTTACGTTTTGGTGTACTGGTCGGGTACATATTATCGCTGGGCACATATTATCGCCACTTCATTTATATCTCTGCATATTGTTGATGTAGGAATTTAATTTTTTCACCTTAATTACATCTCAGAAATATGAGACAGTATACAAAATTTCAAATAATTCCATAACCTGCATATACTGAATTTTATGGTAGAAAGTCGGTAAATTTGAATGTATTTCCCCCGCCTCTCTGGGGAAAGGGTAGGTCTCTTCATCTTCCTATAACTCTTTGGTTTTTGATATTTTTTGTACAAATTTTTCACTGACGAAAAGAAGAAAGTTCAAAGATTCAAATAATGTGAACTTTTTTGAAAAAGTTTAGGATTTTCAGTAAGAACAGGTAGAGGTGGCGATAATATGTACCCCACCTTCTTTCAAACTTGTAGCAACCCTTAAGTTTACTGAGCTCTGGTTAACAAGAACCAATCGTCAGATTTTCATGAAAATTGGAAGAAATGTGAATCAAGGGTTCCTCACCCTTCTGTGCAAATTTCTTAAAATTTTATAGAGAAATAAAGATTTTAGAGCAAAAAATGTTGAAAAAAGTGGCGATAATATGTGCCCGACCAGTAGTAACATTTATAAAAGCTGTTAGCATGTTTGTAGTATAAGACGGATATCAGCCACGTAATGGGGTGACTTTGAAGATGAATTTGTTTTGGAGGAATAGAATGCTGTTTTAAGTTTTGTAACGGATCTAACTTTGCTATCCCTCCATCCGAATATTTTCTCAACCAATATATGTATGTGAATGGTTTAACTACAAGGATAAGAAACCATCTCCAAAGTTACTATCACAGAATTTGCATTCATGACCCGACCCCTAAAACTAATTATAACTCCGTAAAAGGGGTCCACTTTTTAATTTCAGACATAGTCAGTTTCTTTGATTCCTAAAATTATGCAAAAACGGATAAAGAAAAATGAGTCAGATATGATCCCTCTGTCCTTTTCATAATAAAGTTATAGCAAGTTTAGCCATAAAATACATGGAAACAATATGTAATCTATTTACCAAAGGCAGTGAAGAACCAAAGAAAAAAGATCAATTATCTAGAGATGCTGATTCTCCTAAGTCACTTGGTCTATCTCCTTTTGGGAGTGATTTTGTCGCTTTGTAGAAAGTTTTAATAGTTTTATTTGATGTTTATGATTTCATATTTTTTTTTTTTGCTAATTCATGCATATTTTGGATATGATTGCTTTCGCTTACTCTTTATCACATAGAGTCATAATTGTTATAATTTCGACAGAAACTATTGTAATCATTAAGCGAATTGTCAGTATATTTGGAATGCGTTAATTTTTTTCTACCCGTGAGCGATTTGTTATTAATCATGTTTGTTATCTCTTCATAATGATATCACAGCAACGCTTACGCTTTTTATCAATAAATCATTGTATCTCCATATACATGTTACTTGTTCTTTTTTAATGTCATACTTATAATCTGTCGTTTGAAGCAGAGAATCTTAAGACTTTTTGTTTATGAGTTTGAGAATTACAATTGCACTATTGGGTGTTGATATCCGCGGCCAAACAGGGGATGCTTATTCCTCCCGGGCACATAGCTAGGGGTCCATCGATGTTCAATTCGGTGCTTTATTATAAGTGCTGTTGTTGAGAGATTATCGTCAGAATCTTCTTTATCTCATTATCAACCCGACGATAAGGTTTTTATTTCATTAACTTAGCATTATTATGACAATGACTTTTGTGTTTTATATCGACATGTACAGTTGTAGCTCACGATGATACCTCCTCGTTGATTTTACTCAGTCTGTAATAGAGTGTTCGATAATCTAATTTCCTAGTTTCGAATCAGGAGCCATATTTAGAATGTAATCTTTCGGTTACACTCGAAATAAGATTTGAATTTTAAATTCTGGTATGCATTAGACTTTCATTCGATGATATTGGCTACACGGCTAATTTTGTTCACATGTTCTACTTATTTTTCCTAGTAATAATCATGAACACTTGTATTTGGGTCAAATGGATCAGTAGGATCTATTAATGTTAACAAAACTGCACACTACTACCGATGACAGTATAGTGTCGTGTCACAGGGGTAAAAAGGTGTGCAATTCGGAAAGGAAAGCTAACATCAAAGAAAGGAGGGATCTGTCAAGATGACATCCTCGTTTTTGTTTTGTAAAATAGTTTGTGAATTTCAAACCTACAGCCAGCTTATACAGAAAAGAACAAAAACAGCCATCTAATTTACGAAAATGGTATCATCGTAACAGGTCTGGTCCTTTACTGAGTTTTCTCAAGTGAAATGGTGTTTTTTTCGACCAATAAGCGCTTTAGTATTTGACACTTCTTCGGACATTTTAAATAGATAACACATTCTTCCGTTTAGTTTTGGATGTATTGTTTTGAAATGCTCTGGAATAAAACTACATTTATTCTATCTTCGTTATCAGTGATCACTTATTCTTAGATATATATTCAAGACGTTTACATTTTGAGATTCAACACATGAGAACCATGATAATTACAGGTATAACCTGGTGAGTAGTAGACAGGTATAAATGCTGTTCTATAAATAGCAACTAGCGATGCAGAATATAATACAATAATCTGCCTTCGCTCTTTTCGTTGATAGAATGACGGTAGGGTAAACCGATTTATTTATGCCCATTGGTGGATCTAGAATTTTTCCAGGGAGTTGGAGGAGATTTGTTTCCAGCCTTTGGGTCAAATTAATAAACATTTATGAAAATGTTCGTCAAATGGGGAAAATCGGCATGCATTGAAAAAACCGGTATAGCGCAAATTCTAGTGACTTCGTTCTGACTCCCGTGTCCTCTTCTAGCTCTGGGCTTGATATCTTTTTTTTCACATTGGACAAGCATGCATTACACTTCATTATGATTTTTAATGCGCCATATGAAGTTCTCTGATATAAAACTTCGACCTTGTTATTTGAAAAGGGGGAGTCATATGGACATATATTATTATAAAACAAAGGAGGGGATCTCCCACAACACCAGGTTGTAGCACCCACAGCAAAACCCCAAAACACCCAATGCAAAAACACAAAGCAGACAAGCATAAAGAGACGCGTAAGGGACAAGGAACGGCAACGCACAACACAGAAACATCAAACACAAAGGACTACACAAACCAACGAGACCAATGGGCAACCGGTGCCGACTTAGGACGGCCATCTGCCACGGAAATAGCAGAAGGTATGGTTATCCTGGATAACGTGCGCACAACCCTCCCACTTTTCCGAGTACCCAGAGGTCTCGAAGAACGTACAATTGTGGTGTAAAACAACCTCCTCACTGTCAGATGACCACACACAAACAAGACCGCAAAACACAGGGGCTAAAGCAACACAGATGAATATTTAAATTGATATAAAAAGAGGGCGTACGCAATATAATCCGTGCTCTGCCGCCGCGAGCTCATCTATGTTATCACCCGAGGAGTCCGACTGACATTCAGAGAGGAAAGGTGGTCGGGGCCCTGTCTTCTCTAAAGAGGTTTGGACAGGGCCCGTCATGGAGTCCCGTCGAAACAGTCAGTCAGAGTGCAAGTTTTAAGAATGCGCTTGTACAAGTCTGTAGATTGGTCAAGTACCAAGCCTAGTGTCCGTCTGGTGACATTTGGATCATACCCACGTTAAAAAAGGCGTTTGATGATTCTGACGCATTTTCTATAGTGATGTTGTCTATCTTTGATCCTTCTTATGTTGTTAATAATGTCACCATAAAATGCAGGTTGTGAAATACTCAAAGTAATATACTCTGTTGCCTGTATTGGTCCGAATTTCAGAAGAAATTGACAATAATTTTTGTAAAATTTCCAGAAAGTCTTTACTAGTTTGTGAAAGCGAAAACCTTGTCCTAAAAGTTTCTTGGTAATTTGTAAATTTCTACTATGAAAATCCAAAACATCAGTACATGCTCTAGCATACCGGATGAGCTGTGAAATACAGATACCATAGGACGGTAACCTATAAGACTTGCGCCACATGATGCAATCAGATGTTAAAAGTCTCCAAATTCATTAGCATCATTTAAAGGCAGATTAAATAACAGCGTGGATCAGATATGTACGTTTCGAGTAAATAACCCTCGCCAGTGATCCTCAATCCACCAAACAATGAAGTATGTCCAAAATATGTGATAATTCTGTCAAAATATGATGTCCAAATGTAAAAAAAAAAAAAATACGCATGTGTTGGAACTCTGTACATTCAAAACCAATTTTCTGCACCAGACACGTGTTGCGAATATTTAATTCTCATCAGCGATGCTTCCAGCGGCGTCATCAAAATTCATTTCAATGGCGCCCTCTTTTATTTTTTTGTATTTAAATTTGTACATTTACTTAACAGACAGTGCGTGGCTCCAAATTTTCTGTAGGGTTTATTCAGTAGCATATCCAAATAAAATATATGTTCAAAGTAGCATTGGAGGGATGGTGCTATGATTTTAACCTCCTTTTAAATATCTGTGATAGTTTTGAATGGAATGACAAGTTTTCGAAATAGCAAAATGAAATTTATGATGTCAAATCGATAAAGGGACAGAACAAAGCTTCTTTCAGGCGACAGTGTTTGAAAGAAATAATTAATACACTTCTAAACATCTGGTCATCGGGAACAAGTTTAACTGCTCCACACTGCAACATGAAATAAGTGTTTATAAAAATAATACGGAACTGTTCCATCTCTTTATCTTCATGATGTAAATTCCAAGCCAATTTTCTGCGCCAATAGATTACATTTAAATCGTTTATATCCATTTATCTGAGAAAAAAAAGGGTAATTGATCAGGATTTGGAGGAAATCATACCAAGTTATTAATGTAAGAGGTGAAAAATAGATACATTAGATCAATTCCGCGTATTTATAAATGTGCAATTTCAAACACCGACTTTATTGTAGAGAAAACCACTGAAATGGATTTAAGCTGCGTACCCATGGCCAAATTTAGAAATTAATCTGTGAATGTATGTACCGTTCACAAAATCCCTCAAACGAACTGCAGTTTCCTTCATGGGCGGATCCAGAAGTTTTCAAGGAGGGATCACCCTATTTTTATTTACAGACGTGCATAGCTCTAAATACCTCGATCTTACCGTCAAGCAAAGAAATAAATAAGAAATGAGCTTTAATTGACAGATGATTAAAAGAGATTCTCTTTTTGTAATCGACCTTGCCAGCAACAAATTTCCCGTGTGATTGGCAAAATAATATGTATACTTCTGAATTCGCAATATGCAAGACATGTAGAATAGAAGATAAAACAAAGATGTGAGAAATTCACACTGAATAATTTGCTTTATTTAGTCGAAGAATTTCTTTCTCTACATTTAACATCAGAACAAAGGGGCATGGGCTTCAATATAACATGACTTGGTCGGCCAGCTTTGTAAAATGTATGCGCTCGATTACACTCGTACTTACGTGCGAGATGTGACTTTATACAGTTATTAATCATAGTTTTTTTTTTCTTAGAATCATTCCAGTACTCAATGAATTACATAGACGTCATTGGTGGGGTGGGTTGTAAGAAAAGATATCTATCTAAACTATATTAAAGAATGACACCGACCCATTCGACACGGGAACCCCCTCTGTATCCACCAGTAGATCTCTAAGTAATGTTTAACTTCACCATTACGGTACAAAGTTCTCACAATCACGATATAAGTTGGTTAGGGTACTTTACAAGCTTTATACATGTTTATGTAGTTGTTAAAATAGCCTTGTGTACTGTATGATGAAAATCCTTGGTGGCGTTTTTGAAAATTTATCAATGAATACGGATTGCTAATTGAATTAGACTTAAGCTGTCTAGGTTTATCCCAGAGCATCTTAAACAATACTTCTTAAAGTCAATAGAAGCACGTGTCATTCAAAGTCTGGTGTGTCAAATACTAGAGCGCCCGTTGGTCGAAACACGCCATTTTACTCAAGAAAACTCTGAGAGTTCTCCAAATGGTACTTGGTATTTTCCGGTTTTACAGTCCCCATTTCATTAATTGTCCCCCCTAGTCTTTAACGTTTTTTCTCCCTCCATCTCTCCAAATTTCGCTTCTATTTTTCTGCCTTCATTTTCCCTCGCAGAACTTCTCTTCTAATTATCCTCTTTTATTTCGCCTCAGAATTTCGCCTTCAGTGTTGGAAGAGAAAACGAAAAGGTTTATTTGAGAAACAGAAGCAAAACGTACAAGGAAAGAGAAACGCAAAGCGTAAACAGAGGAGAAACGAAAGCGATATATACCTCTTGTCAGTCAAAACGAGGCTTCCTCTTTTGCATATTAGGACATTTCCCTTAATAGAGGCTACAAATGTAATTTGATATAATTTTTTTGTGTTGCATTTGAAATACACGACTAATTAGTTTAATTAAGAGGTATTGTAAACGAATTTTTTCTGCATATTTAAACAATTATTAGTAAATCAAAAAATAGTTTTTCGTATATATAAGTTACAAATCGTGGTTTGTATTCTTCGCAATTGTACATCTATAGCACAAATCTATTTTTAAAGTAACATCCCAATTAACAAATCGTTGTTTTGACAAATACACACATGTGCAAATCAACCGAGCAGGGTACATCTACGTAGGTGTCGTTTATCCATTACATACCACGTGTAAAAATTATCGGAGCATGAAATCACCATGCGGTCATTTCAACTTAAAGACCGGATGGGGACTATAAAAGAAGACAGGTTGATTTCCTGTCATTTCCTCGCTGACCGCTGTATAGGGTTAAAATCTCTAATCGCAATCTGATTCGTCCTATGTTTCCTTTATAACCCTCTTAATTTTTGATTGACAGTTTCATATAGGTAAAATTTCGTTTTTAAATGGCTTTAATTGCGGATGTGTGCGTAAGATTCGCCTGAAAATTTAAATTTCTACAAATGAGAATGTAAATTTTCATATGAAAAGAAAGATTTAGCATTATAGAATTTTGTATAAATAGTTTATTTTCAGGGACACCTTACCTTTAAAGACTATTTTATCATATGATAATACTTTTCGATTGAAAGCTTCTAGCTTAAAAAAATATAATTGTCAATTTCAAAAAGCAGGGGCGGAGCCAGAACCTCATCGACTTACACTTTTTACTTTGATGAATTGCAAGGCAAGAATGCACTAGAGGGGGGTTATTGGAGGGGATGTACAGGGCAACCCATCTGTGGGGGTTCGGACGGGGGGCCCATGCCCGATTAAGATTTGAAAAAAAAAATGGTGGCTTCGACCGAGCGAATGATTCAGATGCGTCTATATATGTTTGCAATCATGGCATGCCGAAGTCGACAAAAATTCTTTGGGGGAGAGGAGGGTAATTACATGTTTTTTTTTTCGAAGGGGGGGGGGGGGGCGAATCATGGTGAGCATTCTGTTTATGATTATATGTATATGTTCAAAACAAAAATAAGTATAGATGTATAATCATTTTAGGCAAATTCTGAAGGGATGGGGAACCCTCCTAACCTCGCTCTAGATCCGCGCTTTAATTCAAACAATGTCTCTAGATCTATCACATGTTAATATTTTTATGAAAAAAATACTATGTCAACAATGTGCCCAATTCATCTTATGACCAGGGAATACACATACCAGGATCATCAATCAAGCACAGTATGTTGCATCGGGAATGCAGTCCCAATAAAAATCGAAAGAATATAGTCTTTCCTACGTCTATCGAGAAAAGTCGTTTGATAAGACGTTCGTGATTCCTTTCCGATATGGTAGCGATTGTTATGTTAGAATCCGCGAGAAAATTTTGAAAATTTAAGTCAAATCATGGATCCAAAGAAGGATTTTCGTAGTCATTTATGTTTGATATTTCTATGCGATTTGACGTTCATTGTACCATTTACGTCTCATTCTGTGCGTGTTTGCTGTGTGTTTTTGCAGTGGGTGTTTTGGGGTTTTACTGCTGGTGCTGCAACCGAGTGTTGTTGGAGTTCCCCTCCTTACTTGCTTTGATGATCAGATAGTATTAGTCAAAAGTCTTAAGTGCTCAAAATATCACGAATCTATTTATATATGATATAACAATTCGTAATCGTAATGTAAAGTCAGTTTTTTACTTTTAATTTTAGTCAATTATTTTCTTACATCGATTAATTGAACAACATACACCTGAAACTCCAAACACATACATTTTTTTAACATCGCTTCTCTTATCAATATCTATAGTTAAAGTCCTCTGCCTATATCTATAAATGACTCATACGCTACTTGGCACACTACATGTGCTCACAAGTGCTACTTATTGGCTTGGTACATGAACAATACAAAGTCTTGTACCATTGCCTTCTTAAATACTCTGATTGCGTGTGACCACTGGACTCCATGGTGTGACATGTCCAGTCCTCTTTAGAGAAGACAGGGAATAGACTACAGCAAAGGTTCAAATGTTAACCGTCTTTAAATTCAATAGCATCATTTAAAACCTGATAAATTCAATAGCATCATTTAAAACCTGATAAATTAACAGCATGGACCAGACATAAACGTTTCGGGTACTAAACCCTCGTCAGTGATCCTCAGTCTAAACAATGTAATATGGCCAAAAAGTATGAAAATTATTATGTGCAAAAATGTACCAAAAGATGTTGCAATGACAAATATGGATAATGACCATATCCCTGTCTACAGTACAAAATCGATAATACAGAAAATCAGAAACCGAAGGCATACAAAATCAGGACAAAACAGGAACCAAAGCAAACAAAAACAAAAACCTCCACCATATGAAAAGAAGCGAACTCCCGATATGAGAGTGAGACCAGGTGCCCAGGAAGAGTAAGCATCTCCTGCTTGCATGCAACACCCGTCGCTTCAATTCGGTAGAACTGTCACATCCGGTTACTTCCATTTTGGAAGATATAGAGTACAATCTTTGGTTGGATGGTTCAAATGGTCTATGACAGAATATCATCCACCATTCTGGATAGTGGGACATCATAGTGTATGACGAGTTCCCCATATCGACCGTAGAACTTCCTCAGTGACGATGTTAGTCGGTCACAAACATATCCCTGACTGAGAAGCTTATCTGAAAGACGCCTAGCTCTCAGAACAAAATCCGTATATTTGGTACTTGCTCTGGCATAGCGTATCAACTGAGATATGAACACGCCATAAGCAGGCGATGAAGGGATGTTGCTACTCAGAAAAGGAAAGTTCGTAATGCTGAAATTGAAGTCGTCACGTTTGTCATAGAGTGAGGTGTTCATGTGACCATCAGTGTCGTAGGACAACATTATGTCCAAATAGGATGCTGAATTATTTGTCTCTGTAGTTTCTTTGACTTCAAGCTCCGAAGGATAGATACTGCTCAGGTAATCCGCGAATTTTGGATTATTGATGGACAACACATCGTCTATGTATCTGTAAGTGAAGTTGAAATCAGAAGCTAAGTATCTTTTCCCTTCAGAGACCAAAGATTGAATGAATTCAGTTTCGTACGAGTAAAGGAAAATGTCGGCAAGGAGTGGGGCACAATTGGTACCCATTGAAAATGGGTGGGATATGATGCTACAGGACCCTGTTTGCGCTATTCATAAAAGGAAAAAATGCCTATTGACTTTGATCTTCTCTTCTAAAAAAATCGTTTTGACGAATACTCGGCATGGTACTTGACGCGTCAACAGCCTTGCACAAGCAGGAGTTTAAGAATCGTATACTGACTGACCGTGACAAAGGGACTTCCGCAAAGAAAACCACCACTTTCGTATACCCTTTGTTTTATTTTACATCCATTTACATATTCATCTGGATGTCGCATTGTCTCCTGCACTTTGCCGTCTTGTTTGTGAGTTCTTCTTACGGTAAGGTGGTTATTATACACAATAATTTTCAAGTTTTTTTTATTTTTGTTTTCAAGAGCACTTTGTAACTGGAAACTATTAAATATCATGATCCGGATAATAACTCATATTGCTACTTGTCCTAAGTCGGCGCAGAGTGCCCATTGATCTCGTAGGTTCAATGTTAGTCTTTTGATTTCTATTTTGATCTGGTGTTCCTTGCCCCTTCTGTGTCTGTCGATTGATATGCCTACTCCTTTTGATCGCTTGAATGTGTTTCAATGTTTTATTATGGGAGCTGCAACCAAGTCTCCGTTGAGAATCAGTCCTTCCTGTACAATATTAAAAAAGTGTTCGGTTTGTTTTCTTATAAAAACAATGATGCTACTGAATTTGTAACAAAAAACTATGCATTGGATATTTGTCGCTTTAATGGCTCATTTAAGTCATGCACAAGTTTTATTGCAATCCCTCCATCATTGGTGTCGATAAACATTAATCTTTTGTATGCTGACATCTGTTGTAAACTTTTTACATTTCATAATTTGCTCTGAATGTTAGTCGAACTCCTCGGATGTTAACATGCATGAGCCCGCTACAGCCGGCAGAGCAGGACCTGTTTCTTACGTCCTTCTTTTTATCCATTTTATTATCCATCTATTTGTTATTCTCGTCACTGCGTCATGCTGTCTTGTTTGTATTGGCATCTTACAATGAGGTGGTTATTTCATAACACCATTGTGCGTAGTTTGATACCTCTTAGTAACAGGAAAAGTGGGAAAGTTGTGTTTAATCCGATTAACCACACCATTAGCTACTAGTGCAGCAGATGGCTGTCCTCAGTTGGCACCAGTTGACAACTGCACTCTTCAGTTTATGTGTTTCATGCTTCTTTGTTTTTCCCTTAAATGTGTCTTGTTGTGCATGTAACAATGTGTCTTTGCGTAGGTTGTTTTGCCATTTTGTTGTGGGTATGCAACCATGTGTTTTTATATACCCCCCTTTATTTTATGTTCAATAATTATTTTAGGGTCCGTTTGGAATTTGGTAGAAATGAAGGTATCATGATCTCATCCGAGTGTTATTGTTTACGTCCGTCAATATATAATGTATCACAACAGGCAAATGTATGTCACGGGGGAATACCCCTTTTGAGAAACATTCTCTCCAGAATCGAAACACATGTGGACAAATCGGAAGCATCAGGATGATGTAGAGGGGCATCTCAAGATTTTTTTTAGATTTAGGTTAGTCTCCGATTCAAGTGCTAGACGCGTGTTCGACGTCTTCTCACCTGTGAAAAATGCTCATTTGAAATGTTTCTTTCAAAAACTTTTCTAATCTGTGGTTTTGTGGACAAATTCCCTGTATCTTCATTACATTGAAGTGATTTATTGGTTTTATGGATCTTTTTGGAAACTTTGCAGGTAAAGACTTCTCAATGTCCCCTATAAGTGCTGCTCTCAAAGTATCCCACCTAGCTTGCTTGGGGTCCGTCAGTGCTAAATTTAGCGCTCTATTGAGAGTGTTTTTCGTCGGGATCCCTCGATGGTTGAAATCACCAAAAAAAAAGTAGGTTACGAGGAAATCGTACTTTGAAATTTATCATCTTCAAAATCAAAACAGACGTAAAAACAAATTATTCTCTCAACTAGATGAGTAAGAATATATATCACATGTATAGATGATCCAGCTAAACTGTGATCAGCTAACTTCTTCTGATTAAAACTAGAGAGTCTCATAACTGCTTTTATTACTAAGATTTAATCCAAGTGTAAATTGCCTCTCTCAATCGGAGAGTAAAGCCTAACAAAATAACGTTTTCATTTGAGTTCAGTAAACAAAAAGTATCCGAAAGGAAGTGGAGCACGATTTTGCTCGCTTCTTCAATAATAAATACGAATTATTGTTTTTATTGTTATAAACAGGTCAGGCGGATAGACTTCGCCTGTCAATATTCATATATGAGGAACGTACAGAAAGAAATAATGACATAAATGTGTTATTTTTTCTACTCTGAATAGGTTTTGTTAGAGAAATCACTTGATGAGGATTAATTGTCCGAAATACTAAAATCTATTTCTAGCTACTAAAACGACAGAAGTATTTTGTTTCCTTGCTATAAACCGCATTGATATATGACAATATATTTGCAATAGCATACATATTAAAAGAAATGAGTCAATTCCTGGTGAAAGATTTTCAAATAAGCAAAGCAGAACTTGTGCATATAGCCAATATTTTTGGTGTCCGATATCGCCACGGCCCCTACCATCTCTACTTAAAATTGTCTTCTGATAGGTGTAGTGCAGGTCGTTTCTTCCATTGACCAATTTCGAGAAATCGTTTTGCTCTTTCTTTCATCTTATACGATGGTTAGCGATGTCCAAATGCGCCTCTTGTTGGAAGTCGCTCTAACCCATGGAGGGATTTATTTACTCGTTCGTATGCAGTGTCTTTTGATTGGCTTTAATGGGCAACTGAATATTAAAGAGAAGATATAATTGTGCTGTGTAATCAAAATTAATCAACAATAATATAATCAGTTAATATTATTTTCACTAATGAAATATTCATACAACATTGTAGTTTGTAGTTTATGTTGTTATTAATATTTTTAAGAATATGATGTGTAGACCGACTCGATCTCATTGGTGTATATGGACTTGATGAGCAAATCATAGGATATAAAGGAAAGTTTCCATACATTTTGCTGCTCTTTACATCGCATCGTTTTCATTTCTAGGTATTTGAATTAAAGGATATATGTTTCCTAAACTTGTAGACTGAACAATCTATGAGTAAAAATACCCCCCTCCCCCGATCTTATGCTTTTTTTCAAACAGTTCTATTGAGCATAGCTCAATTTTTCAAAATTAAACGTAAAAGAAAGAAAGTTATATCCAGCAAGATTCGATTGTAGAACCCACCGCAAACCACCGAACCACGCTAAAACGAAAACTCTTAGCAATATTA
>VSWD01000014.1:24834556-24868247 GCA_033119305.1 Pinctada imbricata | reverse complement strand
TCCAGAGGGGGGGGACCGGGGGTCCGGACCCCCCCCTGAGATTTTCGGAGATGGGGTCCAGCTTTGGCCCATTTCTAATTGAAAGGGGTCTAAAAATGCATAAAAAGGCTTTGAAACCTAAAATTTCGGCTCGCTTCGCTCGCCATTTACAAATACACAATTATTTTTTCTGCAAAATTCCTTAATCATTTTCATTTTTTTTATACTAAATAGTTTTATATAACTGTCTTGGGTCTCATGAACTCGTATTTTCAACAGTCCCTTACTTCATAGGATGTGACCTTCCTAATCTTTTTCAAGATTTTGTCATTTTAAGATAATAAATTTATCAGATTATTTGGGAAAATGACTTATCTATTTATTCTCATGAAATATAGACAAAATGTGAATTAATCAAAATTTTCTCGGCTCGCTCCGCTCGCCGATATAAGGAGTAAAATATTCAATGTTATAAATAATCATCTGTATCGAATCAAGACAAACTGATATTTCGTATCTTAGTAGTAGTAAGGAGTGCACAATATCTTCCTTACTCCCTGGCGCTCCCTGGCCCGTTTTATGGCCCAGAGGGCTATTTTTATGGCCCAGGAGGATGTCCGCCAAGATGGCGGCCCCTATGACGCGCTTACCAAGATGGCGCCCCTACTCGAAGGAGAAGGAGACCGTTCTATGGCCCAGAGGGCCATTTTGTATGGCCAAGGAGGGTGTCCACCAAGATGGCGGCTCCTATGACGCGCTTACCAAGATGGCGTCTTAGAGTTAATTATAGGTAGCCATCACCACTTTATCAGGACTTTGGACCTGCTGGTACGTGTACCAGGTGGGTTTACTACCTTTTTTAGTGAGACGTGAAGAATGAGTGCCTTTGAACTTACAGGTATTTCTACCTTGCCAGAGGTAAGGACACACGCTAGATGCACAAAGCAAGGGCACAAAGCCCGTTTCTCGTAGTGACAGGATCAGCGTTCATAGCCCGATCATCATACGAGGGGAAGCTCCGTCCACTTCCCGAGTGGCTTAGGGGTATTTCTACCGCGCCAGAGGACCACTCTAAAAGATATTGCGTGACCCACCCTTCAACGTCTTTTTCTTTACATTATACACCAATGTTTTCGTCTCTCTTAGTCCGAATATGTTTCTAATTACTCTTATCACTTATTACTATAAAATATTCTGTTTACTTAAGTCTAGGTATAGTTTTATTGCCCAGTTTTAAGATCAGATAAGATTTTATTGACCTTTGTTTACATGCGTTACAGTCTTATGCTTATCTATACATTTATCCCGCTGTACATTTTCTTTTGTCTTAGATATTATAATTTAATAGTCCAGTGATAAAATTCCTGATCGTAGATAGATATCGTCCGTGGGGAGGGGGGTTGAATTTATATACATGACGTCATTATCGGCGAGCCGTTTGGGGAGGGGGGTCTCCAAATTGATTTCGGGGGGGTTAATTTTTACTGCTTATATACAAAGTCTTATCTATAATCACAGTCACAAACAGTTTATCTTCTATCGCAGCTTTTTATGGATTTATTTACATTGTGAATCGTTATCAGTGACAAATAGGAAGGAAGGGGGGGGGGGGGGGGGCTTTGCCTTCTTTTTAATTTATTTGATTTTTTTTTTAATTTTATCTATTTAGTTTTTGGGTTTTTTTTTCTATTTTTATCAAATGTGCTTTATTTATCTACAAAGTCTTTTTATCAGTACAGTCGTTTTAGTCACTCGGTTTCATCTGATTCTTCACTGTCACTGTTCTCACTACTTTCATTTTCACTCTCGTCAAACAGTTCGTCATAGTCTTTCTTGTGATTTTTAACGACAGCTTCCACGGCTTTATCAACACTTTTCCTTTTCGATGCTTCTAAGATTTGATTCATAATCTTTCTATGTAATTTACTCGATTTTAGTTGAATTGTTCTAAAAAGAAACCTTTGATATTTCTTCATGAATAATTTCTTGTCCTTGGGTAGCATGTATTTGCTGGCTTCAGATTTTGCTTCTTTCTCTGTTAGACTTTTTTCTTTAAGTAATTCATTGACCCTTTTGTAAAACTCTTTATTATGATCTTTCCAAACACTGTTAATTAAAAAATCATACCCTTCATCATCATCTTCACCGTCCGTGTCCATTTCTTCTTCACTGTTTTCATACATCGGACAGCCCCGTCTCACGTGTCGTTGTACATCGTACTGATTCTCAAACATTACACCACAATATGTGCATGATTGGTATTTAGGATCGGTTTCCATCCCAGAATCCCTTGGTGTTTGTCTCTCATGCTCTATTCCTCGCCTGGAGCTCATATTTGATGTATTTACCGCATGAATAGATGTCAAGGAATGATCAAATTCGTGTGTGTCTTCCTTTATATAGTTTCGAAAAATATAAGTTTGCAGTCTGTACAGTTCAGGTGTATTTTGTTTCAAATCTACCACTAAATAACCATACGGTCTTTCAATAGCTTGGCGATAAGCATCCAATAATTTACTTGCATTTCCAGGGTACATTTGACTGGCCAGGATAGCAATTTGTTGTTGATCTCTTGGATTTTTGAAAAAAACTAGATACTGACTATTCAAACTCATAGTTCTATTTTCCCTCCCTTTATAAAAAATGTTTTGCATAATACAAATAACACTTAAATTGCGATGATGAGCCCCTTCAGTAAAAAGTTCACATACATCTTGGCTGCTAGAAGCATCCTTTTGAAGGTCATCTATAATAACTAAGTTTATATCGCGAGGATCAATGAAATTATCTTGTTGAAGATTCTTTGGTAAACCTTGTATAAAGGTCACAGGTGGATAAACACTACTTTTGATGACGTCATAAATTGGTTGCCATCTTTTGTAGATCCATAATATTCGAGTTGGGGCTGGTTTTATGATTACTTTATTAAGCTTCAATAGGTGTGTAAGCCAATTTGTTTTTCCACTCATCGTGGAATCATGCTACTAGCATTGTAAATGGATGCTCAAATCCAAGAAACTGAGCGCAAGGAATAGGAGAAAGAGCAGAAGGAGTAGGAGCAAAAGGAGCTGAAGGAGCAGGTGTAGGAGCAGAAGGAGCAGGAGTAAGAACAGAAGGAGCAAGAGCAGTAGGAGCAAGAGCAGAAGGAGCAGGAGTAGGAGCAGAAGGAGCAGGAGCAAGAGCAGAAGGAGCAGGAGTAGGAGAAAAAGGAGCAGGAGTAGGAGCAGGAGTAAGAACAGAAGGAGCAGGAGCAAGAGCAGAAGGAGCAGGAGTAGGAGCAAAAGGAGCATGAGTAGGAGCAGGAGCAAAAGGAGCAGGAGCAGGAGTAGGAGCAGAAGGAGCAGGAGCAAGAACAGAAGGAGCAGGAATAGGAACAAAAGGAGCAGTAGCAGGAGCAAGAGCAGAAGGAGCAGTAGGAGCAAGAGCAGAAGGAGCAGGATTAGGAGCATAACGAACAGGAGTAGGAGCAGAAGGAGCAAGAGGAGTAGGAGGAAGAGTAGAGGGAGCATGATTAAGAGCAGCAGGAGTAGGAGCACGAGAAAGACCAGAATGAGCAGGATTTTGAACACTAATAGAGTAAGGAAATTCTACTTGATGTACTTGCCTTAAATGTCGTTTCATATTGTTTCTTCTTGCAAAGCTCTTAGAGCAAATTGGACACGCTGTTGATTGCATGGTGACTTTTAGTTTTCTGATTATTTATTCAACCTGCTGTCTATTTATACATTTTCTGCTCTTGTCCTTTCTAAGGTCTTTGTTTTCTGCCAGGGGGAAGGGCAGTATGTTTACGTCTCGGTACATATATCCTGGTCCTTTTCTTCAACCGCTGAGGCTCCAGGGATATGGTTGTATCGTCTAGCGGCAGGGGGTCCCCTCTCTTTATCATTTCTTTTACTTCTGCTTCCGCTCTCTTGATTTCATGGGCTAAGGGGGTCACCATTTCTATTTTCGGCTCCACCTTGGCTTTCTTGTTTTTATGACTTTCCACAACCCAGTAGCGGGGTGGAGGTCCTTTCCAGTTGGCTTGAGCCCTAAAGTGATCAACTAATTCGTCTAATGTAGGTACCACTGCTTCGCGATTCATGTTTTAACGAAGGTGAAGTATACAGTTTAACTCCCTTTTGAAATCTAAATAACCCGTAGATTGTTTGTCCCTTTTATAGATTTTATGTTGACGTCAATCATGTTTGAAGACACGCCCACTTTTTCTCTCCTGCATTCTGATTGGTCAATTCAGTCACGTGACTAAAAAGACGCAGTCTGATTGGTCCATTTTCTTTCCGTTTGTCTGACTGGATAGTTTGGTCACTTGGCTGTATGGTCTTGGGTTGGGTACATGTGTTGCCCGTGGCAACGTGCACCCTGTGCACTATCATTCGACTGTATGGCATTGGGTTGGGTCTATATGTTGCCCTTGGCAACCTGCACCCTGTGCACTATTCTTGGTAAAAGTCATGCAGCCCTGTGTCCTACCTGTGCACAATCATTCATAAGTCAAAGGTTTTGTAGACGAGCACCAAAGGACTGCACCCTGTGCAGATGTGACCAAACTATCCAGTCAGACAAACGGAAAGAAAATGGACCAATCAGACGTAAACATACTGCCCTTCCCCCTGGCAGAAAACAAAGACCTTAGAAAGGACAAGAGCAGAAAATGTATAAATAGACAGCAGGTTGAATAAATAATTAGAAAACTAAAAGTCACCATGCAATCAACAGCGTGTCCAATTTGCTTTAAGAGCTTTGCAAGAAGAAACAATATGAAACGACATTTAAGGCAAGTACATCAAGTAGAATTTCCTTACTCTATTAGTGTTCAAAATCCTGCTCATTCTGGTCTTTCTCATGCTCCTACTCCTGCTGCTCTTAATCATGCTCCCTCTACTCTTGCTCCTACTCCTCTTGCTCCTTCTGCTCCTACTCCTGTTCGTTATGCTCCTAATCCTGCTCCTTCTGCTCCTGCTCCTTCTGCTCCTGCTCCTGCTCCTTTTGTTCCTATTCCTGCTCCTTCTGTTCTTGCTCCTGCTCCTTTTGCTCCTACTCCTGCTCCTGCTCCTTTTGCTCCTGCTCCTACTCCTGCTCCTTTTGCTCCTACTCCTGCTCCTTCTGCTCTTGCTCCTGCTCCTTCTGTTCTTACTCCTGCTCCTACTCCTGCTCCTTTTGCTCCTACTCCTGCTCCTTCTGCTCTTGCTCCTGCTCCTTCTGCTCCTACTTCTGCTCCTTCTGCTCTTGCTCCTACTGCTCTTGCTCCTTCTGTTCTTACTCCTGCTCCTTCTGCTCCTACACCTGCTCCTTCAGCTCCTTTTGCTCCTACTCCTTCTGCTCTTGCTCCTATTCCTTGCGCTCAGTTTCTTGGATTTGAGCATCCATTTACAATGCTAGTAGCAGGACCGATGATGAGTGGAAAAACAAATTGGCTTACACACCTATTGAAGCTTAATAAAGTAATCATAAAACCAGCCCCAACTCGAATATTATGGATCTACAAAAGATGGCAACCAATTTATGACGTCATCAAAAGTAGTGTTTATCCACCTGTGACCTTTATACAAGGTTTACCAAAGAATCTTCAACAAGATAATTTCATTGATCCTCGCGATATAAACTTAGTTATTATAGATGACCTTCAAAAGGATGCTTCTAGCAGCCAAGATGTATGTGAACTTTTTACAGAAGGGGCTCATCATCGCAATTTAAGTGTAATTTGTATTATGCAAAACATTTTTTATAAAGGGAGGGAAAATAGAACTATGAGTTTGAATAGTCAGTATCTAGTTTTTTTCAAAAATCCAAGAGATCAACAACAAATTGCTATCCTGGCCAGTCAAATGTACCCTGGAAATGCAAGTAAATTATTGGATGCTTATCGCCAAGCTATTGAAAGACCGTATGGTTATTTAGTGGCAGATTTGAAACAAAATACACCTGAACTGTACATACTGCAAACTTATATTTTTCGAAACTATATAAAGGAAGACACACACGAATTTGATCATTCCTTGACATCTATTCATGCGGTAAATACATCAAATATGAGCTCCAGGCGAGGAATAGAGCATGAGAGACAAACACCAAGGGATTCTGGGATGGAAACCGATCCTAAATACCCATCATGCACAGATTGTGGTGTAATGTTTGAGAATCAGTACGATGTACAACGACACGTGAGACGGGGCTGTCCGATGTATGAAAACAGTGAAGAAGAAATGGACACGGACGGTGAAGATGATGATGAAGGGTATGATTTTTTAATCAACAGTGTTTGGAAAGATCATAATAAAGAGTTTTACAAAAGGGTCAATGAATTACTTAAAGAAAAAAGTCTAACAGAGAAAGAAGCAAAATCTGAAGCCAGCAAATACATGCTACCCAAGGACAAGAAATTATTCATGAAGAAATATCAAAGGTTTCTTTTTAGAACAATTCAACTAAAATCGAGTAAATTACATAGAAAGATTATGAATCAAATCTTAGAAGCATCGAAAAGGAAAAGAGTTGATAAAGCCGTGGAAGCTGTCGTTAAAAATCACAAGAAAGACTATGACGAACTGTTTGACGAGAGTGAAAATGAAAGTAATGAAAACAGTGACAGTGAAGAATCAGATGAAACCGAGTGACTAAAACGACTGTACTGATAAAAAGACTTTGTAGATAAATAAAGCACATTTAATAAAATTGAAAAAAAAACCCCAAAAAACTAAATAGATAAAATTAAAAAAAAAATCAAATAAATTAAAAAGAAGGCAAAGACCCCCCCTTCCTTCCTATTTGTCACTGACAACGATTCACAATGTAAATAAATCCATAAAAAGCTGCGATAGAAGATAAACTGTTTGTGACTGTGATTATAGATAAGACTTTGTATATAAGCAGTAAAAATTAACCCCCCCGAAATCAATTTGGAGACCCCCCTCACCAAACGGCTCGCCGATAATGACGTCATGTATATAAATTCAACCCCCCCCTCCCCACGGACGATATCTATCTACGATCAGGAATTTTATCACTGGACTATTAAATTATAATATCTAAGACAAAAGAAAATGTACAGCGGGATAAATGTATAGATAAGCATAAGACTGTAACGCGTGTAAACAAAGGTCAATAAAATCTTATCTGATCTTAAAACTGGGCAATAAAACTATACCTAGACCTAAGTAAACAGAATATTTTATAGTAATAAGTGATAAGAGTAATTAGAAACATATTCGGACTAAGAGAGACGAAAACATTGGTGTATAATGTAAAGAAAAAGACGTTGAAGGGTGGGTCACGCAATATCTTTTAGAGTGGTCCTCTGGTGCGGTAGAAATACCCCTAAGCCACTCGGGAAGTGGACGGAGCTTCCCCTCGTATGATGATCGGGCTATGAACGCTGATCCTGTCACTACGAGAAACGGGCTTTGTGCCCTTGCTTTGTGCATCTAGCGTGTGTCCTTACCTCTGGCAAGGTAGAAATACCTGTAAGTTCAAAGGCACTCATTCTTCACGTCTCACTAAAAAAGGTAGTAAACCCACCTGGTACACGTACCAGCAGGTCCAAAGTCCTGATAAAGTGGTGATGGCCACCTATAATTAACTCTAAGACGCCATCTTGGTAAGCGCGTCATAGGAGCCGCCATCTTGGTGGACACCCTCCTGGGCCATACAAAATGGCCCTCTGGGCCATAAAACGGTCTCCTTCTCCTTCGAGTAGGGGCGCCATCTTGGTAAGCGCGTCATAGGGGCCGCCATCTTGGCGGACATCCTCCTGGGCCATAAAAATAGCCCTCTGGGCCATAAAACGGGCCAGGGAGCGCCAGGGAGTAAGGAAGATATTGTGCACTCCTTACTACTCTTAGTCTCTAAAAATTTTTCAAGCTCGCTTCGCTCGTCAATTCTTCATAAAAATAAACGTGAAAGGAAAGCTAACACTACCCGCCCTAAAAAATCAATCCTTAGAGCGCACGTTGCCCCCTCCCCATGATCCCCGAAATATACCTACATGATAGGTACACATCCTACAATTTTGGACCCCCTCTGACTAAAAATGCTGGATCCGCGCATGAATTTTGTTCCTGAACACCTTCGTAAGTTTGTAGGCCAGTTTATGGACGAATAAAGACAGAACTAAAGTGCAAATCCATAATGTTGTCGTAATGATTTGAAAGATGATGTCTGACATTGAACATGAACATTAAATAACATCACATTAAATCTACCCCCCCCCTAAAAATACAACAATCCAATATGACTATCGATACCATATACAAGGAAAGAAGACGAATCTTATTTTCTAATTTGATCACCACTCTCTCTTTGAACATTCTATGTCCAATGTTAGGTGTGTGTTAAGAATTTGAAGGAAAATTCACTTCATTTTTAGTAATTATATAAAAACACGATACATCCTAAACGGGAATGTTTAGATCTTTTATTTTTCATAATTATTAATATCATATATTTCATGATGGAAATTCCTAATTTTTCCGTCGTATACAGATTTTATTTTGTGAAGCGGGACAAAATAAGCCTACTTGAAGTTAGTATTACGTTTCAATGATTCAACTTCATATCTTTATTGATAGCACCGTTTCATTTATATATTGTCCAATAAAACATGTAATGGAAAGGGGTTCCAACACACAGCCTGTGTTCATCTCAGTACATACAGATGCAACTTTTCATAAGACCATGCATGTACATAACACGGCAGCTCGATTCATACAGATAATTCATTAATACAGACAGTGATCAGACTTTATACCGATCATGACGCTGAAGCAGTCCCAAGGTACATGTAAACAGAGTAACATCGTTTATACATACTCAGTAGACGGGGCACCCATGAGTGAAGAAATCAGGCAATCCCTATGTGCTATTCGCACAAAAAACCTTTAGCCGTTCTGGAGAAGTAGAAAAATTAAATTATATCGGTTTAAAGTTAACACACATCTTTGTATAACTATGCCGACGATAATACCGTCTCTCATTCACATAAATCTCATGAATGAGTTGAAGGAGATGCTGACGATAATCTCAACAGCACTCACAATAGAGCACAAAATTGACGGACCCCTAGCAAGCTGGAGGTGGGACCAGGTGCCCGGGAGGAGAAAGCATCCCCTGTAAGGCTAACCGTATCCGACGTCGATGTTAACGCACGAAAATAAAAAGAATGTCTAAAATATATGGGCTGTCTGAGGTTATGCCCACATGTATATAGAAAGTGCTATGGCGACCATGACAGGGAAAAGTATTAAAAACACATACTGTCAAACCCCTCGCGGGGAACTTTTTTACGGCAAAGGGCATAAGTGTGACACAAATTAGCTAAAGAAGATAGAAATGTATCCAATAAGGAATAGTAGATGAAAACTTCTTATCTACCCTCCTTTACGTCCATCCATTACAGTTCACTATGGTACCTTAATATCGCCTCGAACGGAAATGACCTTATTATGTTTTGAGGTCGCATGCGCGTCCGGAAGAACAGTCCGGATGTGAATTAAATATTCGAGCTAAACCGTACTCTTTCGAAGAAGACGTAAGTTCATTGTAGACTAGTTCCACATGAACAAAATGAAAGCAAATCAATCCGGATAAATTTCAAGCGATATATATAAGCATTAAAACTAAAAATCTTGATTTGACCTTTGACCTTGTTGGAACTGTTCTGCGAAAGTGAGGTGAAACTCCTAGGAGTGACTACATGTATTGACCTTAATCTTGATTAGCAGCTAGGCCACTACATGTACTCAAGCGCATTGGACATGATTTTTTATTGCTACGTTAAGATTTACTGTGTTCCCCAAGTATATCTCTGATAATAAAGTTTCGAATTATTTCTATTGGTAATTTATCAGATTTGTTTGAAGTCACTTAACCAAACTTCCGATCCATATGTCAGAATTGGTTCTATCATAAATTGGTATATGACCAATATGGATAATGACCATATCCCTGTATGCAGCACAAAATCGATCATTCAGAAAATCACAAACCGAAGGCATACAAAATCAGGATAAAACAGGACCCAAAGCAAACAAACAAAAGCCTCCACCACATGAAAAGAAGCGAACTCCCGATATGGGAGTGAGACCAGGTGCCCAGGAAGAGTAAGCATCTCCTGCTTGCATGCAACATCCGCCGCTTCAATTCGGTAGAACTGTCACATCCCGTTATTTCCATTACAATGACCCCTAAGAAATCCAAACTGATGGTAGCTTAGTGAGTTATGGATTCAAGAATTTTATTTAGTCTTTTATTTAATAGTTTCTTAAACAGTTTTCCTACACAGCTGGTTATACTGCGACCTCTATTATCACCAGGATCGTCTGGGTTTCCTGATTTATATAACAATTTTATGAAAACTTAATTCCACTCTTTAGGTACATATTGTACATCTCCTGTAGACATAATCTTGTTAAAGAGGTTAGTCAGGTTTGTTGTTATTATTTCACAGCTTGCTTTCATATCTTTATAACTTATATTACATTGTGTGGATTGAGGATCGCTGACGAGGGTTAAGTACCCGAAACGTGCATGTCTGGTCCATACTGAAAATTGATTCTAGACGTTCCGTCCCCAGGTCGTTCCGTCCCCAGACGATCCGTCCCCTTGGTTATTCCGTCCACGGAACCCGTAGATGATCCGTCCCCAGTTTAATTATCTTAATTAAATCATTATGATTATTTTGTTTAGCCGTCTACTTGCTAATTCACATAACGAAACTGAAACGCAAGTAAAGTAAAAGTCCAAATAAAGTAATGTTAGAGCGTTAAAAGATTATAAACCACATTTTTCAGATACGTCCTTTATTTTTATTTATATTATAAGTGGTTTAACATATTTGAAGGACTTTGCAAAAGAAATACCTTCTTTCTATAGCTCTTTTTCGATTATTTTTCACGTATCTTGTATCAAAGTGTCCTAATTTTTTTTCTTTCTTTCTAACTTTCTTTCTTGTTTTTCTATCTTTCTCGTTCGCTCGTTTTTTCTTTCTTTCTTGTTTTTCTCTCTTTCTTTCGTTCTTTCTATCTTCTTCCAAATTTCGATTCTTTCTGGTCTTTCATTATTTTTCTTTCTTTCTTTCTTGTTTTTCTCTCTTTCTCTTTCGTTTGTTTTTTCTTACTTTCAAATTTTCATTATTTTTTTCATATTTATTTTCATATTTCGATTCTTTCTGGGGTTTTTTATTTTCTTTTTTTTTCTTCTCGTTGAAAATGTTCTTGTACTATCAAGTATCTAGTATCAAAGTATCCTTATTTATTTCTTATTATCTTTCTTTCTTTCTTTCTCTTTCGTTCTTTCTTTCTTTCTCTTTCGTTCTTTCTTTTAATCATAATTACTCTAATGAGAAATTCGAGATGTTGATTGCTTTACAAGCTTTGCAGCGTCTTAATTATCCAAATGAGGAATTTGAAGGTGAACACTTTTCCTTCCCAAGCCAGAAACAAAATGATGTGCTTGTGACATGAAATATTAATTATCATAATTATAAAGATCAAGGTGAATATCTCTCTGTACCAAGCCAGAATCAAAGTGAAATTGTTTGCATCACAAGCTGAGTAACACATCATAAATAGGGACGAACTGTACTTGATCGTCATAACCACCATGTCTTCCTCATGTGTAGTATGCTTGAAGGATGTCCGTCCTAGACAGCACTTCCTTGAGTGCGACTTATGCAACCGATCGCAGCATAGATTATGTGATACTAATATCACGATCATGCAGTATCGTGCCCACAAAAAACGTGAAATTGTCCTGACATTTCACTGTGCCATTTGCTCATCCGCCAACGCCCATCCAGAACGTCCAGTAATCGATGACATAGAGGCTTTACTTCATCCATTTGAACGACGCAGACGACCACTACCACAACTCAAAGCATCTACTCCAAGATCAACTCTCTCGCCGTCTTCACCAGCGTTACCACCTCCACCAATCCATGACGTCTCCTACTACGATGATGCAGCTGATGATTTCCCCCTACCACCACCACCAATTGAGATGGACACAGGAAGCTCTACTCAGTACTCAACCCCGGCACCTACTCAGTACTCAAGTCCAGCACCTACTCAGCACTCAAGTCCATCACCTACTTAGTACTCAACTCCAGCACCTACTCAGTACTCAGCACCTACTCAGTACACAACCCCGGCACCTACTCAGTACTCAACCCGGGCACCTACTCAGTACTCATCCCCGACACCTACTCAGTACTCAACCCCGGCACCTACTCAGTACGCAGCACCTACTCAGTACTCAACCCCGGCACCTACTCAGTACTCAAGTCCACCCCAAAACGATGTTTCTATGGTCAACAACTCATTCAACATATCTGCAGAGATAGACAACGTCAACCCAATCAACGAGAGCGATCTTCAGGATGAAATGCGAGATGACACACTACTCGACGACCAACCAACAACATACCAAATTGTAGACCATGGAACCAAACAACGATGTATGAAGCTTGTAAGCAGTGATGGATTTTCATACACAAAGAAGGTATTTTTTCATTAATTCATAGCTGTATTTGTAATGTAATTATAGGCGAATTTAAAGAAAGTAAAGTGCTATTCTAATTATGAAACTTGCGATACATATTTAAAATATTAAAAAGAACTGAGAATTTGTTTAATTACATGTATAACCATTCTTCTTTTCAGCAAATTTAACCTTTCTATTCTTTTTTTTTCAGAAGGCGACGCAATACACAACCTACTGGACCTGCAGTGTCAGAAGCAAGAGCCTTTGGTGTAAGGCGTCTGTGACTCAGAGAGGTGACCACTTCACTCCTGGTATCCACACACATGTCCACCCAGCTGACCCAGGACTCACAAAGAAAACCCAAATCTACGCCAACACACTCAATACCGGATCATCTGACCCCTACCAATCTGCCAGCAGAATAGTGGAAGACGAGATGCGTAAAACCGTCACCCCCACCGACTTCAACCTACCCAAACCAGCCAACCTTGTGAGAGCAGTCAACAGATTACGCCAAAAGATGCGACCATCCGAGCCCAGCGACCTAACCTTCGAGATCGACCATTCGTACCTAGAGGACGACGACTTCTTTCGTGGTGACGTGAAGGTAGATGACGCCAGACACATCATCTTTGCCAGCAGCACACAACTCAGACTTTTGGGGGACGCACGTCGATGGTATGTAGATGGGACATTCAAGGTGGTACATCAGCCCTTTACTCAGCTGTTCAGCGTCCATGCCTTCATCCAGAGAGAGAGTTGCCTGAAGCAGGTACCCCTCGTCTTTGTCCTTATGTCACGCCGTCAGAAGAAAGATTACGATGCAGTAAGTATATCAATTAGTCTATCAATATAACATAATCAATTTTCATTTTCCTTCGAAAACTGTTTACAATAAAAATTTACGGATTGGAATCTATCAGAATTTTATATATATTTTATATATTATTATGTATTCATGTTTGTATAATTATGTATTTGTATTTCAGCTTGCCGTAATATATTCTCTGATTTTTTTAATTTTAGGTTTTCACACACATCAACCAACTAGTACCCAACCAGAGAGTAGAGGCTTTCACACTGGACTTCGAGGCTGCAGCGTGGAAATCCATCCAGGACATCTACCCGGGAACTTCAATCCAGGGATGCGCGTTCCACTGGGGCCAGGCCGTCATGCGCAAAGTTGCAAACCTTGGATTGAAGTCGACTTACGATCAACGGAAGACCACCCACCAATTCATCAAGAAGCTTTGTGCCTTCCTCTACTTCCAGCAGCACACATCCTACCCACCAACCAAAGTTTGAGGGAGTCGGCCACCACTCAGCAGTTGACGGACCTACTCGACTACTTGGACAACACGTGGTTGAACAACAGCGTCTGGAGTGTCCAGCAGTGGAGTGTTTTCAGGCAGACAGTGCGCACCAATAATGATACTGAAGGTACGCATACATTTACAACGATTATATCTGTATATATATATATTTTTTTTATGCAGTGATATGTTAAACATTGTTTAGTAATGTTAATGTAATATCGTATATAACAAACCATTGATGAATCATTCGATATTTGCACAATTTTTATAATATATTAGCAATAGAAAGAAAGTTGAGAAAGTGAAAAAGATTAGATAAAAAAAATTATTCTTTGCTGCATTGCATTAATATAAACGTTTAAAAGTACAAACTTCTTGATAGTCGACATTTATTGTATCGTTATACCATATTTCATATATTAAGCGTTCTCTGCATACTATTCATGAATCCTTTTCTCCTTTTTAGGCTGGCATCGTAGATTCATTGGGCGAGCAGGCGGCGACTAACTACACTTCTACCGACTGGTTCCGGCACTGAAACGTGAGGCGGAGACGATTGACATCACGGTGCAGCTGGTCAACGAGCAACAACTCACCCGTTACCAGAGACAGACTTACAAGAAGACACAACAGAAACTCGAGGACTTGTGGGACCGATATGAGGACAAGCGGATTAAGACTTCGGTGTTTCTGGATGCGGCAGGGAGGCTGATCTGAACTGTTCTGTGCTATGCTACTTGTGTGATATAAACCATTTAATAGTGACTATATTCATTGTTATATATATGTGATAACGACATAATGTACCATGATATGTTTGTATTTGTTGTATCGATATTATGTGATATCAATTTCAATAAACGAATTAAAATAATTACTGAGTTAAAACATTTCTTTTTGTGAGAATGAATTGACTATTTATACTGCAATATTTGACATCAAATGATGATCAGTATTATCTCCAATTTTTAATATCTTTTATCGACTATGTTTTGCGTCTACAATAGTTACCAGCCGCCACCCAATCCATTTTCCAAAAGTTATAAAGAGAAAATGATGAAAATACACGACTTGTTCTTGTTTTAAACGATTTTTAAACGTCTCTCCTCTTCGTCTTTGAATTTTTTAATACTTGAAAAGACGCAAAACATGTATAAGAGACATTAATTTGGATAAAGAACGTACACCTATGCACAAAAACACACACAAGTATACCCAATTAAGCACACTTATTGTCAAACAACTGGTAGACGGAGGTTATAAACAACATAATTAGTTGTTAAATGGATAATTATCACTTAATCCTATACATTCATTGTGGACGGATCGTCTGGGGACGGATCGTCTGGGGACGGATCGTCTTTGGGACGGAAAGACCTGGGGACGGATTAATTTGTGGACGGATCGTCCTGCTACCCTGAAAATTCATCTGTTCTCAAATGATACTCTTGAATTTGAAGACGTCACTGCTGGAGGACCAGGAGTCCCCGAGGACACATGTAGCCAAGTTCGGTCAACTTCGGCTGATCGTTTCTTCAACGCATTCAAAAATGTCTGTTCTCGAAATTTCTTTAAATTTCCAAAACTTGGGTACTGTAGCATCATATCCCATCTATCCTTCAAGGTCATTCGGTACATTTTTTGACACAATAACTTTCACACTCTTTGTCCATATTATATTGTTTAGATTGAGGATCACTGACGAGTGTTAAGTACCCGAAAAGTATATGTCTGGTCCATACTGCAAATTTATCTGTTTTTAAATTATTCTGTTGAATTTAAAGACGTTTAACAATGGAAGGACTGCCTGTCTCTCATGCTACCTCTAGTTCAAATGAACTCTCTGCTTTCTATTCCAACATAGTATCATAATAGAAATCTATCTTTTACATGCTTAGTCCTGGTTGTGTGATGCTTTGACATTTAAATTGGCTTGGACTTTTAAGTTGTATTGATAAAAATTACTTACTTACTTAGCAAGCATGACAAGAAACACATCCTTTGATTTTATTACAAGGGAGGGTAACATCCAATCATATGAATTATGGCAAAGCTCTAGAAACGAAGCGAAATCATGTTTGATATACCGTATAAGTTAGCGTGCGCGCGTGTGTGTGTGTGTGTGAGGGTGTGTGTGTGTGTGGGTGGGGGGTTATTTGCATATCTTGTTCTCAAATGATGAATGGGCCATATCAATAGATTTATTGATAAATAAATAATTTAAATACATCTTTGTCTATTAAGATACCATGCAAAAGAAATCCGTCCCAAGATACATTGTACTTCATGTTTTCTGTGTAACACTTTGTATTTGATTATAGTCACAACGTAACTTAGTTACAGGTGAACTGAGCTGAACTGAAACGAACAGCACATCGCAGCGAAAAACAAATCGATAAGAATAAATGAAACGAATAGCGTTTTGTCGCGAAATAAACATCGTACAAAGAAATGAAATGAACAATGACAACTCGCGGTTTTTTTCTATCTTTGCACTTGTACGTGTAAAATTTGGCAGATCTTTTTCTACGATTTGAAGACTGTTATCAAATGAGTTAAAGAAGATCCTGACGATAATCTCAACAGCACTCACAATAGAGCACCAAATTGAACATCGACGGACCCACAGCAAGCCAGAGGTGGGATCAGGTGCCCGGGAGGAGTAAGCATCCCCTGTTGGCATGCCGCACCCGCCGTCGATGTTCATGCACGAAAATGAAAAGAATATATAAAATACATGCACTGTCCGAGGCCACGTCTATATAGAAAGTGCTATGGCGACAATGTCAGGGAATAATATTCAAAACACTTACTGTCAAACCCCTCGCGGGGAACTTTTTTACGTTATGCAATTCTGTAAAGGTAAGCACTGCCCAACACTTGCATTTTTCTTGTTAGCTAGCTGTTTTGAAAACAAAAAGGCATGGAATTGTCAGTTTCGCATCTAATTGCATGAACGAGCAGTGTAGTAATTAGACGAAACATGAATTTAATTTATTTTCTTTTAAGGAGGTCCAGGACATCTACACTGAATACAGATCCTATCATTTAATTTTCCTAAAAATCATAAATGTTAATACAAAATGTAATTGATACATACCTTTTCTACATGCAAAGTTTCATCAATTTTTTACCGTTAGTTTTGAAGCTAGAAACGTACATATATACCTATTGAAAGTCCCAAAATAGGCCGTAAATGTGACGTTAAAATTTACACACTTAAGGTAATGAAACACAGTTACAAATCCTCTGTAGAGGCAGAATATTAATAAGTTCTGTATTTTTCATTTAGATATGATGTTGGCAGTCGGATATGTATAGAATTATACATGATTACTGAGACTTTTCAAAGAAATTGTCGAAAGGAGATAAATTTATGTCTATTTTCAGAACATCTTTTAGTTGTTAATTTTTAATAATAAAGACTGTATATCTTAAACCCTATCATTTATTTCCGAAAAAAATTGATATTATCTTCTTCATACGTCAAGTGAAATTCTGATAAGTTCCTAACGAAATTTGACCGTCAGTTTTTAAGTTATAGTGATTTTGTTACCCCCTCCCCCTTACCTAATGCTGACGTTCTTGCGAAAAACGTGCCAATGTCGCCGTTTCTATTATGACGTCATAATCAATCTAGAGTTCACCAATGGATTTCTTTCGGATACTGTTCTTGACCCCCTTAAGTGATTCTTACTCTCTTACACTCTGTAAAAACCAAATCTGCACCATAGCTACATTATAGGGATTCATCTAAAAATACTTTAGTATGAATACTGCCTACAATTTTCAAAATGGCGGCGTCCATTCTTGGTTGAGGTTCTTGAAATCGTCGGTATACATCTTTTCTTCTTATTTTCGATCATTTTCCACTTGTTTCGTAAGTATGTGTTGCCATTTAAGCTTGCTCAGAGCAAGCGGGCCCTTCGGTATTTTTCTGGTATTTTTATGAAATCATTTCTCTCTCTCTCTCTCTTTTATATGTATGAGTACTACTGTGCGAAGAATATTCCCTGACAAAAACTTCTGCCGTAAGTTACTTGATTCAATCCTGTTGGTTGGTAGCTAAAATATTATGTATCATATAATCATACCATTACGGAATATCATTTGTGATTTATGTGAATTTATGTACTTCTGCTCTATTGTGAGTGCTGTTGAGATTGTTGTCAGGATCTTCTTTAACTCATTTGTGTCACACTTATGCCTGTTGCAGTGCGGAACTCGTAAAAAAATTCCCCGCGAGGAGTTTGACAGTAAGTGTTTTGAATGTCTTTCCCTGACATGGTCGCCATAGCACTTTCAACATAGACATAGCCTAAGCCAGTTTATGTTTTGTGGATATTGTTTTCAATTTCGTGCGTGAACATTGATGGCTTGTGCGGCTAGCCAAAAGGGGGATGCTTACTCCTCCCAGGCACCTGATCCCATTCTCTAGCTTGCTGTCTCATCCGTCAATGCTCAATTTGGAGCTCTATTGTGAGTGTTATTGAAATTGTCGTCAGGATCTTCTTTAACTCATTTGTGACACACCTACAACAACAACAAAAGTTTTAGGGTAGATATTATAATTTTGTATAGTTATATCACCTGGGCAGAATTAAACTATCCAAATGACCATGTGAAAATAAGCCGGGTCAGGTCAAATTGCTACGACAATAGCTTTTAAGAGCGGAAGTGTTTAATTAAATTTTGAAAGCTGAAATGGAGTAAAATACGGAACATTTATAACTGAGATTGTGATGAAAAATGAAGAGAAAACACAAAGTTAAGACACGAAAACTGAGCAATACATGTAATGTAAGTGACACACCAGGCAACAGTGATTACAGCGTTACAGCGTTACATGTACTTTTCTCAAGTTATGAATTAAACAAAAACATGGTTTGGATACAGCAAATAACACAATGGAAAACAATAAAAAAAACAAAACAAAACAAAACAAAAACAAACAAAAGTAAAAAAAAAAAAGAAAAAAAAAAAAAAAAAAAAAAAAAAAAAAAAAAAAAAAAAGAAACCACAAACGGCTACCTCAGATTATTCGGGACAAGCAGAGACTATTGCTCTTGATGCACTGTTTGCCTATTTTCATTCGATAAAAGAAGAAGCAAAAAAGAAAATTGACTTAAAACTCGATGCTATGACGATGAAACAGTATGAATTCGACGACATAGAACGGAAATGGTTTATTCTGGATTCAGTTCCTTGGGGATGTACATAGATCACGTAGAAAAGAGTTTTTGTTGAAACTAGCGTGACTATCGTATCTACAAAGGTTGATTAATACAAAGAGAGAAAAAAAAATGACACGAGGAAATGCGTACATACATACACGAAAATACAAACTCAATAAAATAAACAATCAAATTCAACACGTATGGAGTGAGTGTTCTAAAGAAATACTCAAGTAGACACGGAACAAACAAAAAAGTCAATATTGAGTTCGATTTTCTTGATATGGTAGATTTTTTTTAACATTTCTGTTCCTTTGCCTTCGATCTGGTTTTATACTTGTTTTGTATGTCCTTTGTTAGATGATTTTTCGATTAACGATTGTGTACTTCTTAATAGAATATGGTATTGTCCATATTTGTCATTAATAGCAGATACAAACCGTGCGATGGAGAAGATTAGCAGTGAACATGATGACCTTCAGAAAACTTTGTTGACCTCCAATCTAGATAAATGAAGACGGATTTTGATCCCGATAAGGGAACTCCTAGGATCGATGACACACAATACAAGCTTCGCACTATATTCGCTAATAAACTTGGCATCGAATCCCACATCGAATTCGGAAACGTTCATCCGGTTCTGCCCGTCGCTCTCTTTGACGCTCTTCGTCCATTATGGTAAGATTATTTCATCAGTATGGCCTTGACCTTGTAGTTGTTAGTGCATATTTGTTGTTGAACAAGGTTTACGAAAGTCGAGAAAAAAGGAGGTATCTCATCCCAATTATGCGTCACTACATACATTACTTAGATAACAATCCTCGTGTACATGCGCTACTGAAATTATTTTTGGTGGCTCCGCTGAAAGCATCACTGATGAAAATTTAGTATTCGAAACACGTGTCTGGTGCATGATAATTGGTTTGGAATTTTCTACAAGAAGGTATAGAGTTGGAACCCTTCGACATTATGCATATTAGCCATTATTCTGTAAATAAGATCTTTCCGAAGATTTCTCTTAGAATCACCTTTTTGTTGATATTATACATATAATTATTATTGAATCATTTATCACGTACATTACCGATTCATTGATTGTAAAAGAGAACAAAAAAGTAACGATGAAAATTGTTTATTTGTTTGTAAAATCTCCTGTCTACTACTTACCTAGCTAAAAGATACAAAAGGAAGTAAGTTTTTACTTCCCTCATAACATTGAATGTTAATTTACCTCCATTGTAAGAAAATCAAATGGTGTGTTTCATGTGATGCATGCTTTTTGTGCATTTGAACTGGACTTGTTCTTAATTGATGATTGATATCGCTATTATTAAAAGCATTTTCACAATGCAAATTCAAAATGGTATAAGTTAGAAGGAGCCGACCGACATTCTCTCGGTGACTTAAAAAGACCTATTTTAGACATTGTAGATATCCGAATTGACAATTAAAAAATCCTTATCTTTATCAAGAAGCACACTCAAGACAAGCACGGATCCAGAGGAGGGGGGAGGGGTCCGCAGCCCCCTCCCTGGAATTTTCGAAGCATAGCTATTTTTTTTTATACATTTTTACAAAATTATGTCCCAATTACCCTTTTGTTGTCATTATATTTTATAAATATATCATGAGTTTGCATTAGAAATCTTTCATTTTGATAATATTTTGAGCATTTAAAAAATTTCTTACATACATGTAGGTTATTTTCAAATGATGCTGCGCTTTCCTGTATACAACACATATACATTACACCTAGGTCAATAAACAAGAGCACTAGGAAAACGAAAAATACGAATAGCGGATTTTATTCCAATTCTCGGAAAAAAATTCGTTGGCTCGCTAACGCTCGTAAATGTGTTGTATTTACTTATTTGAACTGAAATCAATAACCAAGTACTATGATGTGAAAATTCAAGATGTTGAGCTATTTGCTCGTTATCGCTCTCCAGTTACCTCTTTTATTGATAATTAGAAACAGAACTAGAACTAACAAAAACTTTATTTTCTTGTGGGTTTTTTTTGCTCTTCAAAAAAATCGGAATTTAGGACCTCCACCCCTGAAAAAATTCTGGATCAGCCCATGCAAGATCGGCTGAAATTTTTAAAGCTAAACTTCAGTATTGCACAATCGCTTTGCTCCGGCAGACAAGGCAGCAAACAACACTTTGATCTTTTGAAAGCGCTATTACTTATTAGTATTACTTTCGAATTTTTTTAAACAAATTATTTTATACAAATCAATGAAACTGTCCCTTATATTTCATTTGAGCACCACGATGAAAATTCTCCATTTCAAGTCTTAATTTTGAAATCAGACGTACCAACTATTTACTTTCTGCCAAAACTTTACAAATCTCCTGACATATTTTGATTTATTGTTAACTCGAGCTACTACAGTCTTATTTAGGAATTTGACATCAGTGTTAAGTGCAATAAAAGATCATGTTTCAAAATATTGTGAAACTGTATCAGCGATAACAGCGAAATCGATTATTTTTGGTCAAGAAAGAATTCTGGTAATTTGATCGACAAATTCAATTAATTCAATAGTGAAGCAGAATATATCACATGACAAACAGAATCAGGATAAAACAGGAACCAAAGCAAACAAAGAAAAACCTCCACCATATGAAAAGAAGCGAACTCCCAAAATGGGAGTGAGACCACGTGACCAGGAAGCATCTCCTGCTTGCATGCAACACCCGTCAATTCAATTCGGTAGAATTTGTTACATCCGGCTCCTTACATTTCGGAAGATATAAGTATATTCGGTGGTTGGATGGTTCAAATGGTCCAAGACTAAACACAAGGCCAAAATTTTAGTCTTGAGTTGGTATTTTGGCCTGAGACAAGGGCATTTAAAAAGTGGTAGATTTTACAATTATACAATTTTTTTCAGAATCTGCTCATACCTTGAATTTTTCTATTAGTTGTGTAATAATTTGCTTTTTTCACATTTCCTTTATCATCATTTAATTCCATTTAGTAAGATCTCTAGTCACTTTTCTGTGTACAACTTTACTTTCACTTTCCAACTTGTTTATTATTAGTTCAAGTTGTCTTGTGTTTGTGACTTTAGCTCTGAATTCTTTCATAGTTTTTGCTCACAAAATCGGAATTATGCATATCATTTTCATAAAAGTACAGATACAAGTATTGAATACTTTCATAATTTAGCCAAATAAATGAAGATATTGACTACAATTGCTTGTATTTTTGTGAATGTATGGTTTAAAATTGAGAGGAAATCTGACTTAATGGACTTGAAAATCGCGAAATCGAATGAACAAAGGTAAATAATGACACAACCAATTGAAAAATTCAAAATATCAGCAGAGTGTGAAAAAATTGTATAATTGTAAATTCTACCACTTTTTAAATGCCCTTGTCTCAGGCCAAAATACCAACTCAGAATAAAATTTTGGCCTGTTCTCGGTCTAACAAACAATATACTTAATGCTAGTAAAAAGTTATGCTCCTTGAGCTTCTTCAGTGTATAGATTATGCTAGATCAATATTAATTTTTGTGTTACAGTACAAGTTGAGACGATCTATGACATATCCCTTGTCAGTGGGTATTGTCACACTAGCTGCAAATACATTTCTAGGAATCTCATTGGTTGTTTAGCCCGTGGTACCCGTCTGAAGCAGTAAACATGTTAAACGTTATCATTTTAGAGCAAATTAATCTAGAATTTTGTGACGTCATGGGCACCTTATTGCTTCTTGAAGTCATTGCGAGCATTTCCCGTAAAACGTTTCGGCGTTTTGAATTTTCCTCTCGCTTCAGAGCTTTTAATTTTTTTTCTGCTAAAATGAATTTCATTCGTGGTGTATTTCTTTTGAATAAACCATTTACAGGTCAATCCTTTTCATGGTAAAGAAAATTTTACAATCCATCAACAGATTCTAATTTGCATCTAATTCGCATCAAAAACAATTTTTTTTGTTTACGCCATTTTGAAATGACAATTTATAAGTGATTTGCAGAATGACAAAAATGTCATTACGGTTCTAGACATTTAATATGGTCTGATATACCTTGTCTGTAATAAATATTCCCCTCGTATTCGGCTCGGGAAATGAAAAAATTCCAGACAAGGTATATCAGACCATATGACCTGTCTGGTACTGAAATAAAGTATGATATAAATTCTTAACATAATCAGAATATGGTTTTAAAATAGTCATGCGCAGATCTAGAATTTTTCCTCAGATGGATCCAAATTGAAGTAATTGAATTTAACCGGCTCAATTGGTATTTTTTGCGTATGAAAAATAAATATCCATATGGAAAAGGTGCAATCATGAACCTATGACCTCTTCCTCCTTTGCCGACTTTACTTCCCTAGTATTGCTTCTTTTCCAGATAATTTGAGGAATGTATCCTTTCTATCAGCGAGCAATGCCAGTCGACGCTTTTTAAGGGGGAATAAAACTGCAAGAGAGGATGATATTTACGTCTTCTAGAATTTTTCATATTCTTAGCCTGTTTATTTAATCAACGTTATTAGATTTGTCGTGAATATTGCGACTTTAAGAGATATGGAACATTCCAAAACGAATATCTATGGACTGAATAATCCAGTCTCTTGGCTGCCTTAACGACAGCCATGAGACTGGATTATTTAGTCTAGAATATCTAGTACTTTGGTGATTATTTCATGTTGATATCTTGAACAATGTGCCACATGACACAGGTCAAGGTCAAAAAGTATTCTGACTTCAAAACTAAACTATAGGAAAATTGTGTTCCACGTATAGGATTGCTAATACTCTTATTATATTTTAAATGCTTTATTTTTTTTTTCGAATTCACAATTGCATATGGCACATTGTTCAGCCATCTTAAACATCCATTCTGAATTTTGATACAACCCCTCATTTTAAATTTCTTTTTGTTACATGTGAAAATGGTATGAAGCTCAATTATTTTATACGGCTGCTATTCATTTGATACATTGCTAATTAAAAGAAAACAGAAAAAATCATGCTATTGTTCGTCTTTTATTGCAAATAATGACGGATTACTATTTTGTTAACAAAATCAGATCGAAAAGTACGGCCAGTCGAGTTGTCCTGTAGTGCTCTCGTATCGATCTCGCAAGTGTCAAGGTAATTAATTCCTCCATTAAAGAAGAGTAAATCTGGAAAGAAAAGAAGGAAATTGTCAACTACATTGAATTGTTGTATTTTAAAGCTTATTTATCCATGCCTTCTTGCCAACAGTAACATGAAGTGTTTGAGAATTGATTACTGTTCAAGATCGATCCTTTTATGTTGTCAAATCGTATGCGAGAACATCGTGCTCGATGGACGATTGGTTTTGTCTACGTGAATCTCTTGAACCTAGATGCCGTCAATACAGATTTCATAGGTAAACTAGGTTCAGCAGCTTGAACTAGGTCTAAAACAAATGCACATGGATTAACAAGTTTTAATTTATCCATGCCTAGGTTCTGCTTAGACTACAAGAGAGTCGTCTTGGAACAAATGAGATGTATAATATTTTTCTTATAGCAAATAATTTGCGCGCATACATGTCTGCGCTCACCTTCCCGTGATATTTAATACGTCGCCTTTGCATCTAAAGCTACTACCTACCTACCCAACACTCTAAGGGTTGGGTCGCGTTCGGGGAAACAAACATATTTTTAAGGTCGGCCTCGACACTGCAAGTCGAAACGACCTATGACAAAGTGAAAAATCTTAAAAATCATGGGAAAAATTTATTTTCATACAAATTGCAGATAGCGACAGACTTATGGTATACATTTAAGCAATTCTACATAAAACTTACACCATTGTTCATCCCAAATTTGCTGCAAAAGGCCAGGGAAGACGCACACTTCATCGATCAACACCTCCTTGTTATCTCGCTCTTAAACACTTATTCGATTCAAAATCACTTCCGTAAAATTAAGTATCTCGCTATGTACTAATTTGACCTCAGAGGTAGGTTAGAGGTAAGGTCAAGCAAGGACTTATAAACAGATAAGTCCTTGGGTCAAGTTCGATCTATATTAAGACCAGGGATACCCAAAGCTCAAGACAGAAAACTAAAGAAACGATGAAAAAAAAGGTTAAAACTGAGTACTCATGTACAATCGTATTTTACAAGAATTTGATAGGTTTAATGGTGATGGCTTCGTTTCAGTATCATGTGGGTATTTGTTTTTAGAACAATTTGCACTTTACCGGTACGTAGGAAAATCCACGTGATTGCCCTATATAAGCAATCTTTGATAGCGACTTTTGAAAAACGGCAACAGAGAGCAAAAATAAGGTCATTTTTTAATTCCTTGTGAAAAGTAGGTTAATCACTTTTGTTTTTAATTGGAAATGATACCAATTTGCCGGCAAACTCGTAGACTTTCTGCAACCGACCCCGAAAGAAATGGCTGACGTTGCTAACTGAACGTGTCACGTGATGATTTAGACGGTTTTGATTGGCGTGACGCGATCAATTTAAATGCTTTTATGGGGGCTGTCGCCCCCACACCCCCGCTAGGCTCATGCTCAAACGCCGCTAGGCTCTCTGAAACGTAGCATGAGTGAATGAAAATGGCGGCCTTTTTGCAGTGTACACGTTGCTAAGGTGCTAAGGTGAAGTTGAGCTCCGTTGGAATCCAAGACGGCGGATGCGTACCGGCAAAGTGCATTCTAGCCACATTAGATGCATATCGAATTGCCTCTGACTAGCAAAGTTATACCTGTATAAAGCTTACATACCTGTTTTGTTTTATCCCATTTCTTAATTGAATTAAATTTCAATTGCAATTAAGCAACCAACTTCAGTAATTTGCAAATTTACTTATGATTAAGCGATTATTGTATCATTTAATTTCCATTGTCATTTTCAAGAAACGAAGATTCTGATTGGCTGAGAAATTTTGTTGATACATCGATCAACACAATTTTTCACGGAAGTCTATTTACAGCACTATTTTTAGAACTGGGGGTTCCCTCAAACACGAATGAACTCGTTGCTGAAAATACAATTTGTTGATGTTTGCTTATGATTTCAAGGGTACCATTTCTTCTCTACTTACTAAAAAGTTAACAGTGCATGTAGAATTGGCTCAGACTGGTCCTTATTCCAAAGATATAGAGGGACGATCGTTCGCTGTTTGAATCATGGCGGCTGCCATAACTTGTTTTGGCAGACGTATCACTGCGAAACCTTCCGACTTGAAAAGAAAACTTTTGCATCAACGCGCTACGCGCATTGATGCAGTTTTCTGTTCATTTTTTCGGGTGATACCTGCATCAACAGAAAAAATATAAGATTCATTTCTTAAATCTTTGAGAAGAGGGAGGGGCTAATATCTAGTATATTGTAAGAATTTGACCCCCTACTCCCACCCTCAGGATGATGGCATGTACTTGATTAAGTGATTTTTAAATCATGCACGACAGACTTCACGCAATAGACCTTCTTCATAACATGAATTATGGCAAAGCCATTGTGAGGACGCAGATTTTTATATCCATTTACATATTCATCTGTGTCTCTGGGGCCTCTGCGTTTTGCGGTCTTGTTTGTGTGATGTCATCTTACAGTGAGGAGGTTGTTTTACACCACAATTGAACGTTCTTCGAGACCTCTGGGTAATTGGAGAAGTGAGAGGGTTGTGCGCACGTAATCCAGGATAACCACACCATTTGCTACTTGCGTGACAGATGGCCGTCCAAAGTCGGCACCGGTTACCCATTGGTCTCGTCGGTTGATGTGTAGTCTTTTGTGTTTGATGTTTACATGTCGTGTGTCTCTTTTCCGTCTCATGCTGTACTCGTCTTTTGTGTTTTTGCATCGGGTGTTTTGGTGTTTTACTGTTGATGCTGCAACGGGGTCTTGTTGGAGATCTCCTCCCTTCTTTCAATGATTTTTCACCATACACATGATACATTATTAAATATTTTTTTTCACTAAGTTAATAATAAACAAAATATGCCATACAATATGTGTTCTTGTTATTCTTTTCCAGCATCTTTTTAACTTTATCAGTCTTAATTTTTTTTCTTGAAATCCATAATTATCTACAGGAGGGCTGTTTTTTATAGACAATTTCTGGATCGACAGCATACAATAACTCGTAAATGCGGGGAAACAATTCTCAATGTCGGCCGGTTTGATGTCACAAAACAATCACTAAACATGAAATCGCAATGCTTTTAAAATTTTGAAACATAAATGACAGATGAGAAGAGATCAAGTGATGTAATCTTCATCTATATATATATTGTAAGTCCTTGGACCTCTACAAGTTTACAGACGAAAACCAAGGAAAAGAGAACTCGGGCAAGAAACTGTGGGCACAAACCATTAAAATTAAAAAAAAGAAAAAAGGAATTTTACTTTTTTTCTGAAATATTTACATATTGTAATATTTACATTATGAATCTTGATTATTCAATTCAATTAAACCTTTAAATGTTTATTTTTCAAAATTCATTGGGTGATGAAATATAGTTGTCGTATCAGGAATATGTATATCCCCCCTTGCACCCCCTTTTACTTTCACCGGAAAAATTAACATTCAATATGTAGAAGAAAGAAAGCCTCCTTTTCGGCGCTGTCTATAGCGTTATCAGCAATATATCGTTTTATGGGATGGCCTGGAAGAGGGGAAATAATATAAAAAAAATCAAGTATAATATTAGTATCAAAGGATTTTCCCTTCTAAATAATGTTTACAAATGATTTTCCAATGTAATATCTGAAGACAAAATTCATTCCTTTACTATAAAAGAGGGTGAAAGGAAGGGAGAGGAAGGGACGGGAGGAAGGAGAGAGGGAGGGAGAGGAAGGGTGCGGGAGGGGGGTATGGGAAGGGGAGATAAAGGGGCCGAGAGAGCCTACCCCCTGTCTGTTCCCTAACCCCATAAAGGCGAGGATGAAAGGGAGGGGGAGGAAGGGGGAGGGGAGGGAGCCGGGAGATGTAAGGAGGTGGGAGAGGGGAGGAAGGGGCGGGACGGGGGAGAGAAGTATTCTGAGTAGAAATTCATCCCCTTTCACCCCTCCTTCCCCCATAATTACAATCAACCCCTCCCCCTCCTCCTTTTTGAATAAACCTGGAGATATTTACCTCCAAGGGGAAAAACCATCTTTATTCTATGCTTTGAACAGAGCCCCAGTTTGTGTTTACCTATTTGCACTAAGTACTGTTAATGATGACGTAAGATGTGACGCGTTGTGTACAGTATCGAAGGCATCAGACATTTAGAAGTTTGTGTTGGGATTTACACTACATAGATTTCCTGTAGATTCTACATGTAGATCTTATATATGTGGAGAGAAACCACATTATTCGATCTACAGGTATCAAAATATCAACTGCAAATCACTGAAAGCAGATTAAAGATGTTCGGTAAGTCGCTGATCGTGCTGATATTTTTTTATCCCAGCATTATGGGTTAATCCATGGGTTTGTTTGAGGGAGCTGTCAATGAAAGAAAGTCCGCGAAACAAAGTTATATGCTGACGTCGCATGCTGACGTCACGTTGTAATTTTCAAAGAGGATATTCGGACTAAACATGATATATGTTGGAAATTATGTTGCAATGTCAGTATTACGTGAAGCAAAGTAAAAAACATACTTTGGGACACTGAAGGAGTAAGCCAAACGGAGAATATTATATAGGTATAGCATAGAATTCATTTGAAAATCATGATTTTTCCTATATATGTATACACGTGTTACCTTGATGAGGACTACGTCCTCTAATATGAATTATGGCGAAGCCATTGTGAGGTCGCAGATGAAATATAATTTCCATGAATTAATACCCAATTTTCACCATCATTGAATATTTTTTTTACTAAGTTAATAAGAAAAAATATGTCATACAATATGTGTTCTTGTTTTTTTTTTCCAGCATAATTTTTACCGTCTATATCAGCCCTACATTAGTTTTTTTTCTTGAAATTCAGTATCATCTACAGGAGAGGGGATATTATAGACAATTTCTAGATCGACAGCATGCACATAACTCGTAAATGCGGGGAAACAATTCTCAATGTTACAAAACAATCAGTAAACATGAAATCGCAATTAATGCTTAATTTTGAAACATAAATGACAGATAAGAAAAGATCAAGTGATGTCATCTTAATCTATACATTTTCATTCCTTGGACCTTGACAAAAACCAAGGAAAAGAGAACTCGGGCAAGAAAACTGTGGGCAAACCATTAAAATTAAAAAAAGAAAAAAGAATTTTACTGTTTTCTGAAGTATTTATATATTGTAAGATTAACATGTATCTTGATTATTCAATGAATTCAATTAAACCTTTAAATGTTTATTTTTCAAAATTCATTGGGTAATGAAATATCAGTTGTCGTATCAGGAATATGTATCCCCCCTTGCATCCACTCCTCTCCCTTTTTACTTTCACCGGAAAAATTAGCATTCAAAATGTAGAAGAGAGAGAAAACTTCCTTTTCGGCGCCGTCTATAGTGTTATCAGCAATATTTCGTTTTATGGGATGATCTGGAAAAGGGGGTTAAAACTTACATTAAATACAAATTTATTGTTGTTAACTATGACAAAACCTACTTTGTAAAAGAAAAGTCAGATTCTGAAAATAAGTACACTGAAACAGACATTATTCAGATGTTAAACTTTCTGATCGACAACATTTTTGTGGTGTTTGGAGGAAAGGTCTTCCAGCAAATTGTCGGAATTCCAATGGGGACCAATTGTGCCCCACTCCTTGCCGACATTTTCCTTTACTCGTACGAAGCTGAATTCATTCAATCTTTGGTCTCTGACGGGAAAAGATACTTAGCTTCTGACTTCAACTTCACTTACAGATACATAGACGATGTGTTGTCCATCAATAATCCAAAATTCGCGGATTACCTGAGCAGTATCTATCCTTCGGAGCTTGAAGTCAAAGAAACTACAGAGACAAATAATTCAGCATCCTATTTGGACATAATGTTGTCCTACGACACTGATGGTCACATGAACACCTCACTCTATGACAAACGTGACGACTTCAATTTCAGCATTACGAACTTTCCTTTTCTGAGTAGCAACATCCCTTCATCGCCTGCTTATGGCGTGTTCATATCTCAGTTGATACGCTATGCCAGAGCAAGTACCAAATATACGGATTTTGTTCTGAGAGCTAGGCGTCTTTCAGATAAGCTTCTCAGTCAGGGATATGTTTGTGACCGACTAACATCGTCACTGAGGAAGTTCTACGGTCGATATGGGGAACTCGTCATACACTATGATGTCCCACTATCCAGAATGGTGGATGATATTCTGTCATAGACCATTTGAACCATCCAACCAAAGATTGTACTCTATATCTTCCAAAATGGAAGTAACCGGATGTGACAGTTCTACCGAATTGAAGCGACGGGTGTTGCATGCAAGCAGGAGATGCTTACTCTTCCTGGGCACCTGGTCTCACTCTCATATCGGGAGTTCGCTTCTTTTCATATGGTGGAGGTTTTTGTTTTTGTTTGCTTTGGTTCTGTTGTATCCTGATTTTGTATGCCTTCGGTTTCTGATTTTCTGAATTATCGATTTTGTACTGTAGACAGGGATATGGTCATTATCCATATTTGTCATTATATCACATTAGTATTACAGGATTTCCCCTCTAAATAATGTAAACTGATTTTCCAATGTAATATCTGAAGACAAAATTCTTCCTCATTCCTTTACTTTAAAAGAGGGTGACAGGGAGGGGGAGAGGGAGGGAGGGAGGGGGAAGAAGGAAGGGTGTGGGAGGGGAGGTAAGGGGGCGGAGAGAGCGGGTACCCCATGTCTGCTCCCCGGCCATCCCCATAAAAGGCAAGGATGAATGGGAGGGGGAGGAAGGAAGCAGCTGGAGGGAGGCAGAAGGGAGGGAGGGAGAGGTTAGGAGGTGGGAGAAAGGAGCTGGACAGGGGGGAGAAGGAGAGAAGTTAGTAGAAATATACCCCCTGTCCGCCCCCTCCTCTTTGAATACCCCCCCCCCCCCCCTTTCTAAAAAAATCTGAAGCCTAATTCACCCCTCTACCTTGGATCCGCTTATGATTTACCTCCAAGGGAAATAAATACCCAGCCTTATCTCTGACAGAAAAAATATACTTCATGCTTTGAACCATAGACGTATATCCGTCTATGTTTGAACAGAGCCCCAGTTGTGTTGACCTATTTGTACTAAATACTGTAAAAGATGACGTAAGGTGTGACGCGTTGTAAACAGAACCAAAGGCAGCAGACATTTAGAAGTTTGTGTTGGGATTTACACTGCATAGATTTCCTGTAGATTCTACATGTAGATCTTATATATGTGGAGAGAAACCACATTATTCGATCTACAGGTATCAAAATATCAACTGCAAATCATTGAAAGCAGATTAAAGATGTTCGGTAAGTCGCTGATCGTGCTGATATTTTTTTATCCCAGCATTATGGGTTAATCCATGGGTTTGTTTGAGGGAGCTGTCAATGAAAGAAAGTCCGCAAAACAAAGTTATATGCTGACGTCGCATGCTGACGTCACGTTGTAATTTTCAAAGAGGATATTCGGACTAAACATGATATATGTTGGAAATTATGTTGCAATGTCAGTATTACGTGAAGCAAAGTAAAAAACATACTTTGGGACACTGAAGGAGTAAGCCAAACGGAGAATATTCAAAGGAGATTGAGAAATAATGGTCATCGATGGGTTTCATTCTGTCGTCAAGTGACATTGTTAAAAAAAAAAGCTTGCGCTTTACGCTGATCAAATGGGCAATGGGGAGAATGACGTCATTGGCCACGGTTTTGGAATCTATAGGTATAGCATAGAATTCATTTGAAAATCACGATTTTTCCTATATATATACACGTGTTACCTTGATGAGGACTACGTCTGCGCCTGCGGCGCGGACTGCGTCCTCTATTACCGTTAGACTTGCATTTTAGACACTCCAAGACCCAACATCACTACTTTTGACGTTATTTCTTATTGTAACGTCATAATTCAGATGCGACCTCACAGTTAAAAGTTACGTCAAATGTTGTCATGTCGGATCTTAGGATGTGTAAAATACAAGTCAAATGCGGTAATGTGAAGATCGTCTATAGATAATCAATCACTTATTGAAAATAATCATAGTTTAAAAGTTTGCAGTGAAGTCGTGCTATGTTTCGATCAAATAATGAATTATGGCAATTTAAGCCCTAGAAGCAAAGTAAAGTATGTGGTATTTTTTATATCGTATCAGTAAGTGAGGGTGTGTGTGTGTGTGAGGGTGTGTGTATGTGTGTGGGCGGGGTTTTTTATTTGCATATCATGTTCTCAAATGAGCATGGGCCATATCAATAAATATATGCACAGCCACTGTAATTGCCTGAGATAAAGCTTTCAGGACGATTGTAATTGATTTCCGTATAAATGACAGTGTGACGTCATAACGCCGACATAGCGGATGAATTTGAATTGAATATCAACAAGTTTAAAATCCTTTCCTATGCAATGTAGGAAGTTGGAATAACATTATATAAAAAGACGAATTTGAGTCTAAAATCATCCCCACTAAGTCCTTACCTCTTTCAGCAACTGTGTCTTGAAGATTACAGAATTATACGACATCAACAACAAGCGACAGAGGCAGGTGCAGCTACAATAACTCTCTGTCGATTGATGATACATCCTACACTCAACGGAATATTTCGAATGAAAATTTCTTGTCATATTCGGCGTTGTTTGTGATAATTACAAAATAGACCACACATAAACAGTACACAGTATAAGAAAAATCCATAACTAGCCTAACGCTGTCAAAATTTCATGATTTCATCGCGCTGCAACTGACTCAAACGGATAACAGAAATGGGAATACATTCCACAAACAAAATTATTTCCAAACAGTCAATATCTAGAGAGTAATAAATAACTTGTTTGGTCATATTTGGTCATTATTCCATTTTGAATTTGTAATTTGTAATACCTGATATAACAAAATGCATTAATTTATGACATTTCAGTCATACTGAATAAGCGTGACGTTGCCATGGGGACACTCCCGCTGTTTCTTTCTAAAATTAACTCCCCTCCACATTGGTGGACGGATTCGCTTAAAAAATAGAATTGGGAGCTTTTTTGTTCTATTTCTGGCTTTGAAAGCACATATATATTTAGAATAAGTGTCTAACTTTGTATGTTTATGCAGAAATAAATTACAATTGCTGATGCATTTATTTGATAAAATAAATGCATCAGCCATTGTAATTTATTTCAGCATAAACATACAAAATAAGACACTTATTATGGGTCAGTTTTCTCTATATCTGCCTGCATGGGTTTAACCAGGTTACATGATTACATGTGACTTCCAAATTCCTTGCGGATTATTCTCCTACGGGTGTAACTTCTTTGTTATTTATGACAAGTTGAGAATTTCACTTAAGTCAGTTCTTAGATTATGGTGCCGGGCCCAGGAGTTTTCTAAAAGCGGTATTTAATCCCTTAAACACTAGTGGTAAAAGTGTATAGATACTGAAGGGGTTTATGTAGAAAAATAATGCAAAATATCTGATGAAATTAAAATTCTTCAATACGAGGCTCACAACATATCAATCAGCCCTGGTATATTCATTATCATAATATACTCTAAAGGCACAAAGCGTGTGCATTGGCTTATCCATAGCATACACACATAGCTTTGTACGGTTAAATTGTATATCTGTCTTGGTTTCTTGTGCAAACACACATCTCAGAATATTTGTTTTCTAAACGAATTCATT
>VSWD01000014.1:24473915-24834056 GCA_033119305.1 Pinctada imbricata | reverse complement strand
GGGGTATGGTCAATATGTACCATAACCAACTCGTACCTGCCACTTCGTACCATACCTTACCACCATCTCGTACCATAAATTCTACCAACTCGTACCATACATAAACTCGTACCATACATAAACTCGCACCATTACCAACTCGTACCGTGGTACCAACAAAGGAGGGGATCTCCAACAACACCAGGTTGTAGCACCCACAGCAAAACCCCAAAACACTCAATGCAAAAACACAAAGCAGACAAGCACGGAAAGAGACGCATAAGGGACAAGGAACGTCAACGCAAAACACAGAAATATCAAACACAGAGGACTACACATAATCCAACGAGACCAATAGGCAACCGGTGCCGACTTAGGACGGCCATCTGCCACGGAAATAGCAGAAGGTGAGTTATCCTGGATTACATGCGCACAACCCTCCCACTTTTCCGATTACTCAGAGGTCTCGAAGAACGTACAATTGTAGTGTAAAACAATACCCGTACCATAAACTCGTACCATGCATATGCCATCCATAAACTCGTACCATGGTACCAAAACCCGTACCATAAACTCGTACCATGGATAAATTCCCACCCCTACCGACTCGTACTATGGAACTCGGTAAATTGTAGTCTGTAAACTCGTACCTGATATAACTTTTTTCGGACCTTGACAAATGTTTGCATTATTTTTTATTGATTAAGCGCTACCAGACACGCATGTTTCGAATATCTCATCCGCATTATACGCTACATCGATGGATGATTCGAGTTGGCTATGATTCGAGTAAATGTTAATATCAATTCTCTGTAAGGACCAAAATATTTGGGAAACAGCTTGTCATGGATTTTCATGATTTTCTCTATAAATGGTATGTATAATGCCCTGAATACAAAAATAACAATCTTTTTTAAAATAAATATTCCGGTTGCCATGGAAACGAGGTCTGTCTATTTATAGCACTAAACAATTGGTCAAAAAAGTCATCTTTGGTTATTATGTTGCCATGGAAACCATTGTCAGAGTTATTTAGTATTAACAACTTATAATCTTTAAAACCTCTATTTTTAGAAAAAGTAACAAATTTTTGACATTTCTTTCAATTAGCCGGATCCTATCAAATCAAAATCAGTCAAAAATTGCCATAAAATAAGGTCAAAATCAAGGCCTATTTTTGTCCAATTTTTACCATTTTTAAACAAAAATAACACAAAATGTCAGGCTGATAACACCATCACTGTTGTCAGAACAAAATAATTTCAATTATGAAGCTCACATAACGAAGCTGGACCCCGTCTGTCCCCAATTTAAAAAATCATACGGATTCAATATTTGGTCCATATACTCATATACTCGGGAGCACTCTCGAAGGAATTGCGATGTATTCATCAGTCTATCGTCCAATTTCTTCCACAAAACGCATATATCCTGGTTCAATTTATTATACCCAGATTTGTGTCGTCGTCGGAGGCATCCCTCGTGCACTAATGCAACTTGTGTGGGTACTAATGAGGCTTCTTCCTTCAGAAGAGGGACCAGTACATAAAATTGGAGGGAGGCCCGTTTGGCCTTTTGATTCAGCCTTCGGTGCCATCCTGAAAGATTTAACAAATGTTTATTCATCAACACGCGAGGATTTCAAACGCATTTAAAAGACTTATATATGACGTCTGTCAGGATTTATGATGAAAATAGAAATGAACAGTTAGCAGACTTACCGTCAACATCATTATTAGTCCGCACCGTTCTGCTATAAATGCTCCAGCACTTTATCGGCCACACCGATGAATCTATCCATGTTTTTTGCTATGTACATGCATAGTTGCTTTAACTCCGGGGTTGTTGTCATGGATTTCAAGCTGAAATAATTATGAAAAAGAAAATATGAACATGCAATATAGAAGCTAGATATGTACATCAGTTCGAATCAATTAATTATGCCACATTTTGAGAAAATAGTTACTACTGAGTTATTATAAGCAACATAAATTCTGAAGTACCTTTTAAATGACTGTTCAATCAAGGAATGTGGTAGGAATGGTAATGCCATTATTTTTTTACAGTACAGGTATAACCCCCCCCCTTCTCCAGGTATGCGGGACGCAATCCCATGTCCTGTATTTTGCGCCATATGGCCTGCGTCAGATGAAATACGCAACCTAAAAAAAAGTTATATGTGGTCAGGTCTGTAGATACTTTATAAGATATGTCATTTTATTTCAATTTCATTAAAAAATACACAAATAAAATGATGAAGAATTTACTTACCTTTGATTCCAGCATCTGGATAAATTTCTTGAATTGCTTACCATGCAGCCCTTTCAAAATCCAAAACAAAATTTTCAACGGCTACTGTATCCATGATGCTATTGAATTTGCTGAATACCTGCAGAGTCAGATTCGCTTGATTGATTGATTGATTGATTGATTGATTGATCGATTGATTGATTGATTGATTGATTGATTCATTCATTCATTCATTCATTCATTTATTTTTTTATTTATTTATTTTTTATTTATTATTTATCATAATTCATACGACCTTTATGTAATCCACTTTTGTTCTGCGTGACATCAATACAAATACCAGAGGCAGCTGTTGACATTGTCGTCTTTTTTCACGAATGCGTGTATGGACATCAGTGGCCATTGGTCTCGTCGGTTTATGTGTAGTCTTTTGTGTTTGATGTTTACATGTCGTGTGTCTCTTTTCCGTCTCGTGCTGTACTCGTCTTTTGTGTTTTTGCATCGGGTGTTTTGGTGTTTTACTGTTGATGCTGCAACGGGGTCTTGTTGGAGATCTCCTTCCTTCTTTTTGAACAAAAGTATTATTAACAACTCTGTATGAAAAGACAAAAAAAATATGAATTGATAAATTAATATGTATCACAGTATGAACATATTTTCTGACAACTCTGTATATGAAAATATAAGGAGAAGGTTTGATAATAGGTAAGAAGATAGTAGAAATAATAGATTAATAAATCGAAGTCTTACCGAAAAGTACCGTCAATGAACCACCTGGTAGCTTTTTTAAGTATTTCAATTTGCGATGATGTGGCAAATATTAAATGCCTCTCTTTTTCTACACATACATTTCCGAGATAAAATCAGGTCCAAGAAATGCCTCATTTACCTAGAGAATTTTGAAATTTATAGATTTGATGCTTGTATACGGAATTGTACTTACAGATATTGGTTCTAATGTACCACCAAAACCAGCGCGAAATTCGAATTTAAAACAAAACTTCTTTTTCATTTGGTAATTTGTAGCGTGTTTTACTTACGTCAAACGAGAGATCAGTAGGTTCTGTTGGCCTTAGTTTTTGTCTGCATTAATTTGCTGCTCTTTCTAAGCTTTCTTGCTTAGGCAAATTTGGACATTCGTCGTAATCCTGTAAATAGTGTTCAACTATTTCTGATGCTGATCTGAATATGTCATTTTTTGCAGCTTCTTTAACCTTTACGGTAAATGTTGAACATGTATTTACATTACATAAAAGAGAACATATGTTTGTGAAAATAGATGAAGAAAGCAACAAAAAGAAAGAAAAAAAAAGGACACTACAGGTACAGTAGTTGTTCCACGTGTTATTTTATTTGTGTGCATTGAGATGTTACAATTCTTTTCACATTTAAGAATCGTGTAACAAGTTATGAAAGAAATGGTTGCTACCTTCATCGCTTATTCAGTTCTTGCATAAACAGAGATAGTGCTAAGAACCTACCTGAAGGCCAGGGTACAAATTTTCTTGTTCCACTCGAGACATATTAGGGCAGTTACGATACACTTTACTCACGATATGATATATATCACGATATTTTCTTTCGATGTTATCACACTTACGAATGGGATTTTAAGCACTTTTCTGGTGTAAAAGAATAATCCTAATAAGAGGGCAATATTTTGAAGTGTCAAGTGAAGTGTATATCTTGAATTACTTTAAAGAAAGTTCTGTTTTAATAATATGTGCAGAAACTTTGCAAAAATGTCTTTAATGTATTTTTAAAATGAATTGATAAAATCTCAATATGGAGACAGTATGCTAGGTACTGTGAATTGAACCCGTCAATAGTCAACACGAACCGTGATTCATCAAGAATCACTGCAGCCCTGTGACATATACATGATGCGTTTATAATATCACAGTACAGCTATTACAATGTTATAGAACAATAGGACATATTACGGTGTACATATCAGTTTATATATAGATCTACAAGTTTTGTGTCTTCCAATTATGATGTCATACCTTCATTCCAATGAGTTAAAGAAGATCCTGACGATAATCTCAACAGCACTAACAATAGAGCACCAAATGGAGCATCGATGGACCCCTAGCAAGCCAGAGGTGGGACCAGGTGCCAGGGAGGAGTAAGCATCCCCTGTTGGCTAGCCGCACCCGCCGTCGATGTTCTCGCACGAAAATGAAAATATATTGCATGCACTGTCTATGGTTCTGTCTACATAGAAAGTGCTATGGCGACAATGTCAGGGAAAAATATTCAAAACACTTACTGTCAAACCCCTCGCGGGGAACTTTTTTACGAGCTCCACACGGCAAAGGGCATAAGTATGACACAAATGAGTTAAAGAAGATCCTGACGATAATCTCAACAGCACTAACAATTCGGTCTTTTCGAAATAGAGAGTTACTTCCCATTTGTGCAGGTATCTGACGTCAACGCATTGTGACGTCATCAAATTCTATGGAAACTAGCATGAAATTCAGGGAAACGGGGTTACATATATGACGTTTTCAAAGGAAATTAATGACGTCACAATGCTTTTACGTCAGATACCTGCACAAATAGAACGTAGGACTGTAAAATCGAAAAGACGGAATAGAGCACCAAATGGAGCATCGGCGGACCCCTAGCAAGCCAGAGGTGGGACCAGGTGCCCGGGAGGAGTAAGCATCCCACTAAATCTTGTCTGTCGATAGTTCAAATATCTTTTTCATGATATTTTTCTTCAAATCATTTTTCTAAATAATCAATTATTATGATTATTGAGAGTCAAATCTATTATTGGTATCGAAAGCAATGATTGAGCCATAATCAATTATAAGCGATAATTCTAGTGGTACTGTATACCACTAATAAATACCAAACAATACTATACGAAATAATACAAAATGATTCTTTGATATACTTTACTACATGATACTTTACTACATGACACTTTACTACACAATACTTTACTATACTACACAAAACTTTACTATACTACATGAAACTTTACTATACTACACAAAACTTTACTATACTACACAAAACTTTACTATACTACACGAAACTTTTCTATACTACACGAAACTTTACTATACTACACGAAACTTTACTATACTACACAAAACTTTACTATACTACACGAAACTTTACTATACTACACAAAACGTTACTATACTACACGAAACTTTACTTTACTACACATGTTGTATAGTGTAGTAAAGTATACTATAGTATACTATAGTACTTTTTCGTTAGGGTGCATGACCCTGAGCTGAGGTCACATGAGTTGTTTTGTTTATCGGCTAAATAAGGGCGTCAAAAGCATTAAAATTTTACCGCACTCAAGGATGTATTAGGAAAACGGCCATTCATTGGATATGTGAAGTCTTATTGCCAAATAACTGGTGGAATTATTTTTGTGGATATTTGTGCTACAATGAACTATGAAGGACAAAACTGTGTACTATGATCATTTGCATTCCCATTTTAGGGGGGGGGGGTAAGTTTGGGTTTTCTGTTTGACTTCTTGTCATTAATTATCCATTTTACCTCCTCTAATGGGTATTATTGTAAATAAAAAGAAGAAAATACGCATAGTTATGTTGTTTCTCTCGGAACGCAGAGTCAATCTACTTGGTGTACACAAATCTATTACCTTACCTGAACATACTATTTTTTTCTCTTATCTAGATTATCCGATTGCAATGTAATTAATGATGACCTTTTCACATGACTTTAAAATGAAAAAGCTAGGTACTGACATATGGATTTATGCTACATTGACTTATGAATTGTAAATTCATTTCTCTCTATGCCTGTTGGTTAATTGAGAACTAAATGAATACACTGTAGATTCTCAAGCTAAATCATTTAATTGTGTAATATGACGCTCCGCATGTTGTCTGACTTGTACTTTTGTGTTTGACTTTCCTCCACTGATTGAACATATAACAGTGGGCAAAATAATTATGAACTTACACGCTAGTTCATTTTTGCACCCACCTGCCCTTGAAGATACTATAAAACCAATACTATCATCAGGAAGGGATACCAAACGTAGTCAGAATCCAAACTCTTTTACCTGGTGCACACCTGCAATGCTATTAACAAAAAATCCTATCTCTAAGCCTTAGCATTGATCTTAAGACTGTCATAAGATTTATCTTATGTAATATTCATAAAACCACTCCTAAACTTGGTCATAATCTTAGGACTGCACTTAGGATAAAATTTAAGATCGGTCGTAAGATCACACTTAGGACAGTCCTTAGTCTGTTTCTGGCCTTAGCTACGGCTATTTATAGATATGTTCCTACTTCCGCTTTGGGGAATCCATTTAAACATGCTCATCTGAAACGTACAAATGGAATATCTGAGCAAGTGCTTTTGAAAGTCGCTGGAATCGAGGAATTTGTGATGTCTTCTTTGCATTTTATCAACTGGAATCTCATTTAACTCTAGCTTTGACAACCTTGTTCAAATAACGATACGTCACTGCGAGAACTGATGTCATGCAGCAAAAATGACGTTCGTCCTTCCCGCCAGATGCAAAACAGGTATTACGCTGCAGGACAGTGATGCGACATAAACTAATTGTTTTTCGTTCCATCAAACTGATGATAAATTTGATACATTTAAAGTTGTTAACGAATATAAACGGGAAACGATTTCCCGAGAGGCTTCAAAAGTATCTGAAACACAACGGAATATGTAAATAGAATTTTATCTGCACTTTCAAATGAAGCTATACTATTGTTCATGCATTTCACATCTTTCTTACAGATGACGATGAAAGACATTTAAAAAGATTCTTTGAATTTTTTCATTGAAATTCTAACTTGATTTTGTAGGAAATTTCTTACATTTTTCATCACTTCGTCCTTTTGATATTAGAACATAAATTCACAACAATTCGTCTCTATATTTCCTTGATTATGTGTATGCCTGTATTAATGTCTTTTTCTTAAATACTTTGTAAATAAAAACAGGGGAGAAAGAGAAAGTTCCAACTTAAAAATTCATAAGACTTTATACATGTATCTTTAAAATTTTCTATTAATGACGGAAGTAACAAAACTTATTGTAATATACATCAATTATTCAATATAGGTTTTAAGATTGCACAGTGCAGTTGCATTATTTATTTATCTATTGTCCAATATAAATAAGGCGCGGTATGACTATTCATTGCAGGAAAACGATACCGCGATATAAGTTCATCGTCGTTCAAAGTATCCAGCGGGTTCATTCTATCTCGAAAAATGCATTGTCTACGAAAATCTCTTAGAAAATATAATAAACAACGGCCATATTTGTGACCGGGAATTATTCTAAGACTGCACGTCGTAAAGTTAGGAGTGGGTACATATATAAGCAGTCCTGGAGTTAAGACTGAAGTTCGTCGTAAATTTTCTCTAAGATTTTTTCTGAATTTGATCATTCTCTTAAGATTAGTCCTAAGAGTGATCTTACACTTAGGACTTTTTGTGAATAGCATTGCTAGTCCTGAGATATTCACCTTTCATTTATAAAGGATATGCAGGATTTTTTTTAATTAAAGGTGAATATATCAGGACCAGGTGTGCACCAGGTTAAAGAGCTTGGATTCTGACTAAGTTTGGTACCCCCACCTGATGGTAGTATCGCTTTTAAAGTATCTTCAAGGGCAGGTGGGTTCAAAAATGAACTAGCGTGTAAGTTCATAATTATTTTGCCTACTGTTATATCATAATAATATATCTCCATAATCTTCAACATTGTATCAAAATTTGCTTAGAAGAAGAGGTATTAGCTTAAGGCTATAGATTGTTATATCCACTACTTACAGAGGAATTTTGATCAACGCATTTTGCCAGATCCGTTCGGACCGTCCCTTTCGATATGAAATTAAATATTTGTAATGAAAAAAAAACAACAACATATTATAAGAAATATAAAATGGAGCCATAAATTATTCGTGCATCTTAGAGTATATCGTTATCAAATTCCAGATTCATTTTAAATGCGTTCATTTTTGAAGATTAAAGTTGTTGAAAAAGAAGACTTATTTTCTTTGAAATAGTCCTTGAGGTTTATATTTTTTACATTTTTCAGGTCGACAGGATGGGTTATATTTCTGAGTATAAAGTGTAACATTATGCCAGAGCAAGTACGAAATATACGGATTTTGTTCTGAGAGCTAGGCGTCTTTCAGATAAGCTTCTCAGTCAGGGATATGTTTGTGACCGACTAACATCGTCACTGAGGAAGTTCTACGGTCGATACGGGGAACTCGTCAAACACTATGATGTCCTACTCTCCAGAATGGTGGTTGATATTCTGTCATAGACAATTTGAACCATCCAACCAAAGATTGTACTCTACGTCTTCCGAAATGGAAGTAATCGGATGTGACAGTTCTACCGAATTGAAGCGGCGGGTGTTGCATGCAAGCAGGAGATGCTTACTCTTTCTGGGCACCTGGTCTCACTTCCATATCGGGAGTTCGCGTCTTTTCATATGGTGGAGTTTTTTTTTTTTTGTTTTGTTTCTTTGCTTTGGTTCCTGTTTTATCCAGATTTTGTATGCCTTCGGTTTCTGATTTTCTGAATTATCGATTATGTGCTGTATACAGGGATATGCTCATTATCCATATTTGTCATTTTGTTTAGACTTTTTAGAGAAAGTCGACAGGAGGGGTTTTAGCTTTAAAACAGCAAGTCAACTAAAAGTAGGCTTCCTTTCTTCCTTGCCAAGATGTCTTAACTTGTCCTGGATCTGTGGCATGAATTACGTGGTATTTGAGTGTGTTGAAATTTAATTATATGCGTATTTGAAATTTCTAAAACGTGGGTCCTGTAGCATCATATCCCACCCATCCTGCTACGTCGTCGGTACATTATTACTTGCACACTCTTTGGCCATATTACATTGTTTAGATTGAGGATCACTGACGAGGGTTAAGTATCCGAAACGTGCATGTCTGGTCCATGCTGCAAATTTATCTGTTCTTAAATGATGCTATTGAACTTGAAGACGTTAATCATTTGAACTTGCTACCCAAAATACATTCTGAAGTAGCATTAGACTTTTGAGATTTTAAATTTCTATGGAGCTGTTGTTTTTTCTCCGTCTGTTTCGTCGACTTTTATTTTCTCGTAAGAATGTTTAACTTGATATTTCTTGTCAAGAATAGGTAAGCTTCAAGATTATGATTTTTAGCATCTGATGTTGGGTTTTCTTGTAGTCCACTATTATTAAGTTTTCCTTATATAGATGTCTTAAGGAAGGTTTGAACACCAAGATGGCGGCGGCATTATTTGTTTTCTCGCTTCAAAGGAAAAGTACAGTCTTAACTCCCTTAAAACATTTGATACTCTGATTGATATACGCATTTGAGTATCCTGATGAAGTTTGAATACTTTGAAGAGTCATTTGAAGAAATTATGGCGATTTTCGAAATTTAGGACTTTGGGAGTTTTATCCATGAGCAAACCACAACGTCATTTCGACGTTATCGGGAAAAATGGCGTCGCAAACCTTCACATTCAAAATGCAATAAAAACATTGTTACTAATTGTATCGCATTGAAACTTAGCATGTATAAAATGGAAAATTAAATCTTCATCACAATGTATTCGTTGACAAATTTTCGTAACAGGATAGCAGATGTCACTTCATTGAAAATAGACGATTTTGGAAGAAAAAATTGGAAAATATAAAGCCTTGTAATTTTTAAATCCTAAATTCAATTTTCCCCATTTAATCATGAAATCATCTCTGAACATTCTTGATAATTTTGATAGTTTTTGACAAAGATTCATCCACAGGATTCCTAATAATTAACTAGCAACGACAGTAAATTGGCTCGAAATTGCATTTTTTAGCGACAGTGTCATCATTTATTCAAATATCCTGCCTGCGTTTAAAACACAATTCATTTTATTTTTTCCATATGTAAGTGCAATATATTTATGGATATTTTGGAAGTTCAATTAAAATCAATTTCCAATAGCTTTACAAGAACTGTAATGACACTTTCAATATTATGACGTCATCAAGAAATTCACGAAAACGTCGATTAATGCATATTTCAAAGTCTCGTAGATAATTTTCCTGTGGATAGAATCAACTGTAAGTCTGTATAGTCAAGGACAGACAAGAAATATATAATTTCAAAATTTTTAGAAAAATTGAATTTTGCGTCCAAGTGTTCAATCCCTCCTTAAATGCTGAAGTCCTGTTGTTTACAATAATGTCGAAGGGTTCCAACTCTATACCTTCTTGGAGAAAATTCCAAACCAATTTCCATGCACCAGACAAGTGTTTCGAATATCAAATTATCATCAGTGATGCTTTCAGCGGAGCCACCAAAAATAATTTCAGTAGCGCCCTCTTTATTTTTTTTTTTTTTTTTGATTTGTTAGATTTGTACATTTACATTGCAGAGAGTGCGCGTCTCCAAATTTCCTGTAGGGTCGATTCAGTAGCATATCCAAATAAAATCTAAGTTAAAAATAGCATTGGAGGGATGGTGCTAAGATGTTAAACTCCTTTAATTTTGATGAAATTTATCGGTGAAATGGCTTACAATAAACCACACGAGTGGGAAAGAGGAGACGGGCAAGTATTTTTTTTTCTCACGAGAGCTAGACTCTTCCTCTATACCTTATTCTCTGCCTTTCTTTTTCACTTTTTGAGTCCCTCCCTTTTGGGCCCCTTACACGCCACTTTCTATTTAAATTAACTCGCGCTTGTCCATCAGTCAATTAATTTCGAATCTGTGGTCATATGTTCTGCCATCTTAATTTTTTTTACTAATAATTAGAATTATTACTTTTTTGTTTAAAAAATTTAAAATAGTTCTGGTAAATTTATCCACACATAGAATTACCCTTATATGGTATGGAATATATGATAGCTGATGTCTACTATAATTACATCTTGTGTAATGATTGACTCTAAAATAAACAATTGCTTTGCAGATAATGAAGTACTGCATTTAATCAGCGGAAACAAGGGAGAATTGGGAAACAAAATCATCTGTACTCGATATGGTACCGCTATCATCTAGAAAGTCATTAATGATTTTACATGCAACCCTATTACCATACCAATGCTTGAACAACACTGTCTTTTTGTTTATCATTATGTTCGACAAGACATACCTCACAGGCACATGTATAGGAGTTAAGATATTCAAGGGCTTCGAAATAATTGAGGGGAGTTGATGATAGGTAACTTTGTAAGTATTAGCCATTCATTAAAACATCTTTCCATAAGTAGAAGCTTTAATGTTGGAATTTGATCGAAGATCATAAATGAATATTGAATTAGATTGAACATAATGAATCACACTGAATATCATAATTCAAATGTATCACATCATCAAGATTTACAGAAAAATGAATACCAAGAGATGGAGAGCCGCGGTCTAACTTCCATCTTCTTTAGTGATAAACCTAATTCAAAACATTTTATGAGCCTGCAACTTCAGAGTTATTTTCCAAATTTTTGAATCATGATGAGCAGATTGTTGGAATGTTAATCGTCTTTAAATTCAATAGCATCATTTAAAACCTGATAAATTTACAGCATGGACAAGACATGCACGTTTCGGGTACTCAACCCTCGTCAGTGATCCTCAGTCTAAATAATGTAACATGACCAAAAAGTATGAAAATTATTATGTCAAAAATGTACAAAAAGACGTAGCAAAATAGGTGGGATAGGATGCCACAGGAACAACGTTTTAGAAATTTCAAGAAATTTTGTAACAGTAAAATTTCAAATGCCTTGAAGAGACAGACGATCAACCAAACTTGTTCGAACTTGGCTACATGTGCTCTCGGGGACTCTTGGTCCACCAGCAGTGACACTCACCGAGTAATTCAAATGTTAAACGTCCTTAAATTCAATAGCATTATTTAAAACCTGATAAATTTACAGCATAGACCAGACATGCACGTTTCGGGTACTAAAATCTCGTCAGTAATCCTCAGATTAAATAATGTAATATGGCCAAAAAGTATGAAAATTATTATGTCAAAAAATGTACCAAAAGCCGTAGCAGAATGGGTGGGATATGATGCTACATGACCCACGTTTTAGAAATTTCAAGAAATTTTGTAACAGCAAATTTCAAATGCGTTGAAGAGACAGACGATCAACCAAAGTTGATCGAACTTGGCTACATGTGCCCTCGGGGACTCTTGGTCCACCAGCAGTGACACTCACCGAGTAATTCAAATGTTAAACGTCTTTAAATTCAATAACATTATTTAAAACCTGATGAATTTACAGCATAGACAAGACATGCACGGTTCGGTTTCTAAACCCTCGTCTGTGATCCTTCGTCTAAATAATGTAATATGGCCAAAAAGTATGAAAATTATTATGTCAAAAAATTTACCAAAACATATCTAACAAAAAGAGCTCTTTCAAAAAGAATAAAAAAGTTATGGGGAACAAATGTTACAATGGCAACCATTTTCTATTATTTTTCGTAAGACGTTTATTTATTATCCTATTAAGAAGTTGAATATTAATGAAAAATCAAGTAAAAGCCTATATAAAATAAAATAAAAGGAATAAGCATTTTTCGCTTTTTTTCAAAGCCTTATCCTAAAATATGAAACAGGCTTACACAACTATTTTACATATATTATAAAGCTAAGTCTAAACTATATTTTAGATTAAACAAATCCAGATAACTTAAGTTTGGATGCCCGTATCCAAGGTCTCAATGTGGGCTTACGTGCATTTAAACATAATTGTTCCCATAGCAACTGGCTATTTCCTGAATGATTTAAAACATTTCTTTTTCATGTAATACAAATTCCATTTCCATACATTTATAAAATATCATCACTTGGAATTTAATAATAATACGGAAATGATCCAACTCTATACCTTCTTGAAGAAAATTTCAAACCAATTTTCATACACCAGACACGTGTTTCGAACATAAGATTTTCATCAGAGATGCTTCCAGCCAAAACTGATTAAGGAGCCGCCTGAATTTATTTCTTAAGCTTCCTCTTGTGTTAATCTTTGAATTTAAATTTGTGTATTTGCTTTACACAGGGATCGCGGCACCAAATTTCCTGTATGGTCGATTCAGTAGCATATCCAAAATATTTATGTTCAAAATGGCATTGGAAGGATGGTGCTAAGATGTTAACATCCTTTAATTTCGAGGGTATTTTTTTATGAAATGACATGTTTTCGAAATAGCGGAATAATATATATGATGTCAAATTGATAAAGGGTCAAAACAAAGCTTAAAGTAAAACAAAGGACTCTAAATATTGTCTAAAATTGCTTTCATTTTGCGAACACAAACTGTTCCGATGTGAATGCTGGTGTTTTATTTGCATAAAAAAACTGAAATATGTAAGTAATGATTGTATCATTGAATTTTGAAAAAAAAACCATTATTGATATTCAACTTGAAAGAGCAATGATAGGATTCTAATATTACACACTCTTTTGTGTTAGATTTTGCTGCATAAATGATATGTCACTTCAAAAACACTAAACAAAAACCTTTTTCAATGTTTATTTAAAGACCGTTTCCATGGCAACCGGATGTGATATTAAGATTTTTTTTACTATCTTTTACTTTTGGGTCAAACCCAAACTTATGTGCAAATTTTATCAAATTCTGAGACATTATGTGTCATGCGACCTTAATTACAGTTACAGAGAATAACTTTAATAAAAAAAAGGGGGGTCAAAGGTAGACAACATAACCATCAGAATAATCAAACACCATTTATACCGTGGATATGATCCTCATGTCATCCAGACGGACACTAGGCTTGGTACTTGACCAATCTACAGTCTTGTACCAGCGTATTCTCAAGACTCGACTCTGACTGACTGTGACGACGGGACCCCATAACGGACCCTGTCCAAACCTCTTTAGAGAAGACAGCGCCCCGACCACCTGTCCTCTCTGAATGTCAGTCGAATTCCTCGGGTGATAAAATACATGAGCTCGCTACAGCCGGCAGAGCACGGATTGTATCATGTAAGCCCTCTTTATATATAAATATATATATTTAGATATTCATCTGTATTGCTTGGGTTTCTGCGTTTTGCGGTCTTGTTTGTGTGTGGTCATCTAATAGTGAAGAGGTTGTTTTACAACAAAATCGTACGTTCTTCGAGACCTCTAGGTAACTGGAAAAGTGGGAGGGTTGTGCGCATGTATTTCAGGATAACCTAATTGTCTGCTACTGATGTGGAACATGGCCGTCATAAGTCGGCACCGACTATCGATTGGTCTTTTTGGTTTATTTTTAGTCATTAATGTTTGATATGTCTATGTGATTTAACGTTCATTGTTCCATTTGCGTCTCAATCTGTGAGTGTCTGCATTGTGTTTTTGCAGTGGGTGGTTTGGGGTTTTGCTGTTGGTGCTGCAATTGAGCGTTGTTGGAGATCCCCTCCTTCTTTGTAAACAAAAGGTCAATCGACTCGAAAGATTTCTCAAAATCTATTAGATCGAATAAGCCAGGAATTTGTTTATTTTCAGTAAAAGACGTCAGATCTTATATGAACCTTGAATGTTCGTGAATATATTGACATGGTAAAAATTCAGTTTTTAAAGTAAAAATTAAACCATTCAAGAAACCTTTTATTCATTGACTTTGTAAATTACATTCAGAAGTGTAATTGGTCTCCAGTTGCTGATGTAGAGTCTGAGTTTGTTTTCCTTGGTGATGCAAAACTCTCAACTGCCCTCACAAAAGAGTACAAAATTGAGCATCGAAGGACCCCTAGCAAGATAGAGGTGGGACCAGTACCGGGAGGAGTAAGCACCCCCTGTTTTGCTAGCCGCACCTACCGTCGATGTTCCTGCACGAAAATAAGAACAAAATCTAAAATACATTCAACGTCTGACGTTATGCCTAATATATAGAAAGTGTTAAGGCGATCATGTCAGGAAAAAATATTCAAAACACTTACTGCAAAACCCCTTGCGGGGAACTCTTACTTTTTTAGTAAATACCTAATCTTTATGAAAAAAGGGAGCTTCTTTTTTGAAACACATCATTAACGGAATTAGTAATAAAAGAATTGAGATCAGACTACAAGAATTTAAAGAATTCAGAAGTATTCCCATTACTCCCAGGGTGTTTTTTTTTCATTTTCGTGCGGAACATCGATTGTGGGTGCGGCTAGCGAAATAGGTAAAAATCCGCTCTGGCACCTCGTCCCACCTCTAGCTTGCTAGGGGTCCGTCGATGCTCAATGTTGTGCTCTATTATGAGTGTTGTTGAGATTGTCGTCAAGATCTTCTTTATCTCATTTGTGGTCTATTCGCCCTCATCCATCCATCATACTTTTGTTCTAACTGTATATCCCTGTATTTCTTCTTTCTTATTTTCGTGTCTTTTCTCTTCATGAATAGCGAAATAAGTAATCTCACTATCGCAATGTTTTCAATTTTATCAATTTAATGACTTTCTTTTTCTGCACCGTTAGTTTCTCTTTTTCTATAGCTAGAAATTGATATATACATCCCCTTATGTCAACATGAATCATTGCTAAAAGTGAGCTACCGTCAATATTATTGTGACTAATGGTATTCCCCGTGCATAGATTAAACTAACATAGAAACACATACTTGGTAGAGAACCTTGAGTACTTGTTTCCTGTAAAGTGCCATAAAATACTGTGCAGTGATTTAAGAGAAGATATCGAAAATGAATCAGCCAATCATAGTCATTGGCGGCAATAGGTGTGGATTGATGGGCACTAAAAACGCAAACCTGGTAGAGGACCTTGAGTAATTGTTTCCTTACTTTTCTATACCATTTTCTTCAACACTTACAGATGCGAAGTCTAGAATGCGTCAGATTGGTGGCAATATTTGTTAACTGATCGGCAAGATTAACAAAAACTAAAAAGTCATTGAGTACTTGATTCCTCTAAAGTTCAATATACTTCTGTGCAGCGATTGCATAGAATGACAAATATGGATAATGACCATATCCCTGTATACAGCATAAAATCGACAATTAAGAAAATCAGAATCCGAAGGCTTACAAAATCAGGATAAAACAGGAACCAAAGCAAACAAACAAAAACCTTCACAATACGAAATTAAGCGAACTCCAGATATGGGAGTGAGACCAGGTGTCCAGGAAGAGTAAGCATCTCCTGCTTGCATGCACCACGTAGAAGCTGTCGAAAATGCATCAGTCAATCAGAGCCATTGATGGCCATATTTGTTGACAGATCTTTACAAAAACTAAGTTGATAGAGGAAATTGAGGACTTGCTACCTTGAAAATTTCATTGAATCTGTACAGTTGTTGCGGATGGGATATTAAAATTTTACGACAGATGTACAGACGATGGACGGCGTTCACTGGACCGCGTGCTAAGTCTATAGCTCACTTGAGATTTGGCAGCACAGTATGGCACTCCGTTCTTCTTTTCATTGTGGATGTCATTGAAATGATTGCTTTTACCTTCTTGACTTTGAGACTGAATATTTGATATAGTTACGTTTGAAATTAAACACTTCCTCGAGTTGCATTTACAATCGCAATTTTTGCAATTACCTTTGCGTCGAAGTGAATATTCTCCGTCTCCATAAGAAACACCATTAGCAACACCTGTATAAAAAGCGAAAATAAATTTAACAATTAATTACGGCAGAGAAAGTACTGATGGAGGTCCGTCAAATTCTCAAAATATGAATATATAGCAAATAAATAAAAAAAAATGAAATATTTAGTTCATCCATTCTATTCTACTCTGAAAATAGACAAATTCTTTGAATCATTTCAAATCATCGCTAATATTATCATGAGACAAAAGAAAATTGAAATTTAGATTTAAGTCAACTCTTACTTTACGTTGCCTGGCCCATTCTCTCTCTGACTGACCTATTGGATATACATGTACTTTCAAGCTTTTCTTTCATTTACAGACTTCGTCTATTCTAATAATGTAGAGTCACGTGTATATATCATTTCGCAGAAACTGAACACTTCAAAAACAAGAAATATTATCATTGGTCGATGGATGATGACTAGGTACAGCTATTTCCCACAAGTCAACCGATCCCTTTGTTTTGGCGTTACATTGAATTTGAAGACGTTTAAGATTGTGTAATATACATCTTCGTGTCAAGGTCAGAAACAGGAAATTTTTAAGAAATAACTCATAACTATGCAGCCATGTTTGTATTTCAAAGGTCTTTTGTATGTTCATGTAACTCCTTTTTTATCCTTGGCTAAATTTCTTCTTTCTCTATAGATAATTGATCATTTTCGTTTTAATATTGATGTCTGAGGGAGTCAAGTAACGTTTTGGATATAAAACTTATCGGCATTTTCTGTAGTTTTTATAAAGACATCAAGAGAGATGGGATATTTCTTCTTTGATTTCGACAGATTTGAGAATAAAATTACGTTTTCATTAATTAATATACATTTGTATTAATTCATTCATTAATTAATTCATTCATATTGCTTCAATTTTACGAAGGTAGAAAAAAATCTCATCTTTTTCAAAAAGAATAATAAGGCTATAAGTAGATAGTAAAGTACAGAAAATCATTGCAAGTTGAACTCGGTTTGCCTAAGTATAGTACTAGCACTGCTCATTTAAGCTAAGTAAACAAGTCACTCCAAACTCAGTCTGTTAGGTCCACAAAGGTAACAAACCACACAAAACTTCTATACGTATTGGAACTAAGATAGCAAATCATATATAACTCACTTTGTTTGATCCACGAAGTCAACAAACGACACGAAACTCATACAAACAATAAGAAATAAGTTAGTGAACCATACACAACTCATTGTATCTATTTTACGAAGATAACAAACCACAGGCAACTCATACTAAACTCTCATTCGACTCATATTTAAGAAAGAACTCACATCAGGATCATTTATCTTAATAATATATGTAATTAAATGGTCTGAGTATAGGTTGATAAATGACACATATAAAAATCATAGTAATAACCCATGGATTTGATGGTTTTGTATGAGTCAAAGAAGATATGAGTTACGTGTAGGTTACATGAGGTTTGTTAAGAAAATTTTTCGTTTGGGCAATTGTTACTCCGTACTTATGAAATTAGTTGAGGTGCATACTGCACAAAATGACATAGGGTTTCAAAGGTAACTCACTATGAAAGAAGGGAGGAGATCTCCAACAAGACCCCGTTGCAGCATCAACAGCAAAACACCCGATGCAAAAACACAAAAGACGAGTACAGCACGAGACGGAAAAGAGACGACATGTAAACATCAAACACAAAAGACTACACATAAACCGACGAGACCAATGGGCAACCGGTGCCGACTTTGGACGGCCATTTGTCACGCAAGTAGCAAATGGTGTGGTTATCCTGGATTACGTGCGCACAACCCTTTCACTTCTCCAGTTACCCAGAGGTCTCGAAGAACGTACGTACCATATTACCATGGGACAATATTAGGTCTTGTATGTTCTATTTGATTTTCAATATCTAAGTTTGCGAACTTTTGGCAGAATCGACCATTGAAACATCATATTTATGTACCGATCGAGTGAATGAATCTGTCTAATGGATTGTTTTATTTCAATGAATGTGTCTATCTAATATGGTTTAATTGATTTTGAATATCTAAGTATGGAAACTTTTTTTTTTCAGAATCGATCATTGATTCATATTTATCGATCGAGTGAATGAATGAGTCTAATTGATTGTTTTATTTAATGAATGTGTCTAAATGATAGGTTTTATTCGATTTGCAATATCAAAGTATGTAAACTTTTGGCAGAATCGATCATTGATTCATAATTTATGTACCATTCCGGTGAATGAATGTGTTTAATTGATTGATCATCGCGTCATCGTCATCATATACTCGCAATCTTACTATCGTGATCATATTGCATTATTTTATACTTCGCGTCATCACCATTCGTATTGTCGCTTCATTGTCATCGTAACTCACAATCGTAAAATCGTTACTTCACCACCTTACAATCGACTCATCGTCATCGCCATAGCATAATCACAATCATAAGTTCGTTATCATTAAAGCCGAGCTCCCAGGATTTAAACGCAAATGACGTAATAATTTTATTTTGGGACGGAGATTGTTAGATACAGACTCTAACAATCTCCGTCCTATGCCATAGGAACAAGCTATAGCGACCTTTCACACCTGCTGACGTATGCATACTAATGAAGGTACGACCCAAATGCAATGTACATCACTCTAATCCCGGTATATAAGACGAGCTTCAAATCCACACTCCGTGACATTCAGTTTGGACAGTCGATCATTTATTTTGTCGTGAGGAAGCGTGGTGTACATATTAGAGAAGTCGTATGTAGATATCGTATTTGCTTCAAAGTTTCTTGATTTCATTTTGTCAATCACATCCCCTGAATTTTTAATAGACCAAAAGAAGTTTACGCCATTCCTGTTTATGACAGTTTCACAGTATTTTGCCACGTGTTCCTTTATAGCCGTGAGTGCTGACGTCAGATTTCTAGACAAAATTGTTGTTGAGCAGTTGCTAGAATTAGCAATGTATCGAAACTTGTAAGGAGACTTGAGAAGTTTTGGTATACAGTATATTGTTGGGAGATCCAATTTACAAATAGGGATGTTGAAAGAAGAAATTTCACTGTTATGTTTGTTCAAAATATTGGGAACACTTTCGTTGCTTTCGATATAAGTATTAGTAGAGGAAAGTTCCGAAACTAAAGTTGATATGTAGTAGCGTTTTCAAATAATTATGGTGTTGTTGGCTGCTTTGTCTGCAGGCGCGAAGACATATTTTTCATGTAAATTACGTAACTTGGATTTGAAATATCTTTCAGATTTACAAATTGGATTTTCAAAAAGTTGAGGATTTTTGAGGTAGTTATCTATTCGAATATCGGTAATATCCAAAATGAGGTTTTTCCAGTCATTCAGAGCATGCGATTCGACTCCTTCCGATTTACACCATCGTTTGGTATAGTTATCTAATTTAGAAGCTTCCTTTAGCGCTTCGCGACATTTAATAACATCTATCTTGGATGGGATTCTATACTTAGGTCCTTTCTTAAGAAGACCAAGGAGCTGCCTGTCTTTGATAATTGAAAAGTCACCTGTAATGATATGACCAGCTGGTTTATATAGATATGCAGACGTTGCACATTCTCAAGAAGCAGGACATGATTCAAGTATTTTAGGATCTTGTGTAACTTTGTTGAAGTTAAAAACGAAATTTCGAATAGGTCTCTTATATTTGTAACAAATAAGAGGAGGTTCTAAATTTTCAAAATATTGAGGAATGGCACTTTGTACGCGATGATCCCGAAAAATATAAGAGATGTTCAGAAGATCAAATCCTTTGGTAATAAATGGAATTTTTATGAATCGTCTTTTAGGGGAGGTGTTTTTAACCAAAGGATATAGTTTATTTTGTGCGAATGCAACAATGATATTTAGCCTGAATCAATCAGTGTTTCTTAAGAATGCAACCAGTGCTTCATCCAAGATAGATTTTAATTGAACTGATGGAACTGAAGAGAGAGCATGTAGCAGTTCATGTCTGCCGCCGTTGCGTGCAATGGTCAGTAGATCTCTGAGGGTACGATGTACTCTAGCTCTTTTCCTGAGTTTTTTGTTTCGCCTTTTACCGTGAGACCTATGCTTCTTTTTAATGTTAGGGCGGATTGAAAAAAAAACATTAATAATTGAAGAGGTCGAAGAAATGTTTCCTTGTCCATAAATCTGATCGTTTTGATCGTTTAGACCAAGGGGGTACGCAGTTTGCAGTTTGGTTATCCAGGCAAGTTCAGCTTGTAAGCGGCGTTTTTTAATTTCAGTTTTACTTTGATTTTTAAGTTTTTGGAATGACTGAACTGGAGTAATTTTTATATCCGAAATTGAATTATTGTATTTAACGAAGTGATTATATAGGAAATTTCTTTGTTTTTTCTGACGCGAGTTTCTTATCTGATACGAATGACATCGAAAACGAGATTTTAAGGCCTGGCCTGTTTCCCCTACATATTGGGCGCCACATCCCTTGGCGTGTCATGTAATGACATAGATGACATCTTGATACGATCAATCAATGTCCTTATCAATCTCGATTTTAAAGGTCTGCCCATTAACACTAGATTTAATTGTTCTGGAATTGCAATTGATGAGCGGACACATACCGCATCTTTTCCCATTGCACCTGCAAATCGATGAGAACCCTCTATGTTTGTTGTTAAATGTAGAGCCTGCAGATGGAGAAGTGGGTGCAATATGTCTACGGGGTTTTAATTTTAGAGGTGATAGAAGTACCTTTGGTGAGGAAAATAGTTTCTTACTGTTAAATGTTGATGATGGGAAAGTGACTGTAGTAGTTAGCCAAAGGAGTTAATTTGATACGAGGCGACCTTAAAAATGCCATGATGAAATGATCGGTGAAAGATGAATTATGATCCTGCGTAGAAGATACTACAACTTAGTCAAGTTAGAGAACGTAATGGAATTAAAACACTTCAAACATCGGATCGCGGGGAATTGTATTACCAACTCCACACTGCAACGCGAAATAGGTGTAGATATAAAACAAAGGTGGGGATCTCCAACAACACCAGGTTGTAGCACCCACAGCAAAACCCCAAACACCCAATGCAAAAACACAAAGCAGACAAGCACAGAAAGAGACGCGTAAGGGACAATGAACGTCAACGCACAACACAGAAACATCAAACACAAAGGACTACACATACACCAATAGGCAACCGGTGCCGACTTAGGACGGCCATCTGCCACGGAAATAACAGAAAGTATGGTTATCCTGGATTACGTGCGCACAACCCTCCACCTATTCCGATAACCCATAGGTCTCGCAGAACGTACAATTGTGGTGTAAAACAACCTCCTCACTGTCATATGACCACACACAAACAAGACCGCAAAACGCAGGGGCCCAAGCAACACAGATGATTATGTAAATGGATATAAAAAGAGGGCGTACGTAATACAATCCGTGCTTTGCCGCCGCGAGCTCATGTATGTTATCATCCGAGGAGTCCGACTGACATTCAGAGAGGACAGGTGGTCGGGGCCCTGTTTTCTCTAAAGAGGTTTGGACAGGACCCGTCATGGAGTCCCGTCGTCACAGTCAGTCAGAGTGCAAGTTTTAAGACTGCGCTTGTACAAGACTGTAGATTGGTCAAGTACCAAGCCTAGTAAGAACATGTTTGCATTGAATGCAGCATTACAGAATCTTCAACAAATTTTTTCTTTGACTCAGGGGTCTCGTCATGAAATTGCTAAATGTGTAAAGTTGGGAATAAATCTTGCTATTTCCCCGATGTTAGAATTGATAATTCTAACTCCTAAGACGTCTTGTTTAGGACGTCCCCGATATTCTAATATTCATGTTAAGGTTATTGTATAAAACTGCACTAGGTAATCAACATGTGACATTTATACTAGTAAGAATGTCAAGATGCTTACAAGTAGATGTATGATTACAATCGTACATAAAAAAACACATATGTTGATTAAGAATGATTTCTTTTTAAGTTGATATTATGACAACGATTGACAATCCATTAGTCCCTCTTTTGCAACTGATGTTTCTAAACAAGAAATTAAAAAAACCGATTTTTTCAAAGAATGATTGATTGAACGGTGATTCTACATTCCTCTTAATATGAGGCAGAAGCAATTCTTTCAGTGTTTTCTTTTAATTTTTGCTCGCATTGTTAGATTGTCTTTGGGTAATGAGCAAAATCTGGATTAATAATAGAACGAACGTCATCGATATTCATATACCTGTATAGTATTGAATCGGAGTTCTTGGTTTTAAGACGTTTAAAATGAGAAAGCAAGGACAGAACAATTCCGCTTCATATGATTATAGAAAAAAATATCAACAAGAAGTGGAGCAAAGTTTGTTCCCATTGTGATTCCTAGAATTTGCTTACAGACCATTCCTCCAAACTACACAAATATGTTATCGCTTGGAAAGTTTGCTCTTCTTTGTATCAATCATTAGAATCAAATAAGTTGTATTTAAAACCAAAACAATGCAATCGTTATACACTATGATGTCCCATTGTCCATTTGACCATTTAAACCATCTAACCACAAAATACGCTTGAATGTATGCTCCGAAATGGAAGTAACCGGATGTGATATATCTGCCGAATTGAAGTGTTGCATGAAAGCACTTGATGTCTTCTCTTCCTGTGCACCTGATTTCACCCTCATATTGAGAGATCGCTTCTTTTCATGTGTTTTTGTATGTTTGCTTTGGTTTCCTGTTTTATCCTGATTTTGCCTTCGGTTTATGATTTTCTGAATTATCAATTTTGAACTGTGTTTTAAGATATGATCATTGTCCATATTTGCCATTATACTTGAGATAAGCAATATTACTGGTGAGTTGATATTTGATCATTTAAAAAAACATCGTTCTTTCAATTTATTATTACAAAAATAATCATAAAAAGTTTCATTTCAGGTTACTTTATTATCATTTCAAAGACAATATTCTCTTCTGCGATACAGTTATGTCAGCTGATCGACCTGAAGATAAAAAGAAGAATTGTTCAGCAAACTTTTCCTCAGAACTACCTTCAAAGATTACGGAAAAACAATGAACTTTATTAATGATTCTTAAGACTAGATATTTAGACTCTATACCTTATTGAAGAAACTTTCAAACCGATTTATTATGCACCAGACACGTGTTTCGGATATTTACACAAAAAAAATACTTCCAGCCTAAGTGATTTTCAGGAGCCACCAAAATTCTATTTCATAGCGCCCTCTGGTATTATTTTTTTCTAAATTTTTGTATTTGCTTACAGAAAATGCGCGGCTCCAAATTTCCTGTAAGGTCGATTCAGTAGCATTATCCAAATAAAATCTATGTTCAAAATAGCATTGGACGGATGGTGCTAAGATCATGAAGATGTTAACATCCTTTTATTTCGATGATAATTTTGGATAAAATAACAAGTTTCCGAAAAAAGCCAATTAATATATTCTATATTAAATTGTTATAAGCCCAAAACAAAGCTTCTTTGAGGGGACAGAGCTGGAAAGAAGTTAATAATACATTTGACAAACATCTAGTCACTGGAGAACGAGATTAACTGTTTTACACTGCAAAAGTTAATAGTGTTGATATCAATAATAGGGAAGTGTTCCAACTCTATAGCTTCTTCAAGAAATTTTCAAATCAATTTATTATGCACCAGACACGTGTTTGGGATATCAAATCCTCATCGGTGATGCTTTTATTCAAAATGATTTTCAGGAGCCACACAATTCATTTTTGTAGCGCCCTCTGGTATTATTTTGAATTTAAATCTGTGCATTTACTTAACAGAATGTGCGCGTCTCCAGATTTCCTGACGAATCGATTAAGTAACATATCCAAGTAAAATCTATGTTCAAAATAGCATTTGGAGGATGGTGCTAAGATTTCAATTTCCTTTAATATCGATGACAATTTTGGATAAAATGACAAGTGTTAGGATAAAATGACATGGTACAATTGTACCTTTCCTTGAAGATCTTTCAGCAACATTTTTTTCAGCCTTTGAAAGCATTTTCCTCCGTGATATTGTCTATTTACACCATCTGAAAATATAAAATGTATCATCTTTTTACCTCTGTAAGGAATTTCATATAACATGTTTTAAAAGTATATGAAATGTGAAAAAAGTGTTGTATATAAACATGTACATGTGATGCTTAATTCTTGAAATTACCTGAACCTTCTCAAATCAATGACATTTGTTTGTGCGATTGTCCGTCCTTTTTCATAATATTTGAAATGAACACATCATGTTTAAGATCACTCGATTTGTCTTTATTACTTAACACACTACTTATAATATACGGCGTACTCATTATCAGTCAAGAACCAATTATTTTTCTTCTAATACATCTTGTTAACTTTGATTCAAAAACTGTATCATTCTAATCGTTTTCATCATTTATGTATCTACCATTTCTTCAGCTAGAACGAAATTTTAAGAAGAAAAAAAAACGACTCCATGATACATTGATTTGTTCGATCGTTTGTATCATTGCATTAAGTTACTAAACAAGACTAAATTTAAGTTAGCTTGATTTATCTAAAAAATGAAGTCTACAATTTCATGGTCACATAATTTCTGGCACCTATATGTGTGTACAATAATTCATTTGAAAATCCTTCGAAAATATTGTCCCGCGCAATCTATGGGTTATACAACTAACTGGTATTCCTGATTTGACAAATGATCAAACGATATTTATATAGTTATCAAAAGATTAACAATTTGATATTATTGGGATAAGATCTTTACCAAAAGTGTACAACTATATTACAGCTTTTAAGCGTCATTTTTTTGACAGAAAAATGGCATGAATTTTTAACTTGTTGAAACGTATTTTTAATTTTCAAACGACTAGTGAAACTTGTTCAGTCCATGAGTGAAACTCGTGCGAACAAGATAAAGGAAAGGTTACAAACGAAATTCTAACTCATTCATAACAAGATCAAACGTCGTTCAATTCAAAAGTCGATCAAAGAAGATATAAACTCCTATAAACATGAAAAAAAACTCTTTCAAACGGCTCACAACATTCATTTAAGCAAGATAATCACTCACTCAAACGAGAAAAAGAAATGGGTTTTTGAGTATAACGTGATGTGTTGCATTGACATGTGCATAGTAACTACTGCTTGTCCAAATGAAGACTTAAATCAGTCGCTTAAATACGTTTTTATGCAATGTAGGATATATATGAAATATATATCATACTATTAAGCACATACACTATTTCAATAGATCCATTACTATGCAAGAAAATAACTTTATTTCTCTTTAAGATAGTTTGCCTAGACTGAGGGCGGAACTTTGGGGGAACTGAGCAGGGATGAGGTGGGCAGCGTCGACAGGTTATTTGGATTGATCGAATTCCAACTGAGATTGGATCTTTACAGTACTTTGGTGACAGATAAACTGCCTCAACTGAAAAGGTCAGGGATGCCCCTCTTTACTTGAAACAAAACTACACAGTCCATTACATTGAAACAACGGAATACTCGGCCTCCTAGAGGACCACTCCATCCGTAAATGAAAATTTTAAATCCACTCATCTCTTTATAATTGTCCGAGGTCCACATTAGTTAAGTGTATAAAACACATTAGATTAAAGTAAGATTGAAGTTTGATGTTAATTTTATCAATCTATTAGAGCTACGTCGTGAATCAATTGATAGAAACGAACAAATGACGTTCTTACAAAATTCAACGTTAGTGCTTCACACATAATTGGTGGTACCCCAATAAAAATCAATATATCTTCCAGACAAGCGGATGTGCGGATCAGATCATTGCCCTTGGAATGTCTTTTCATAACAATAGGCTGGAACCCCTCTTCAATATAATGCGATGCAATTAATATTTGAGAAGATTTAGGACACAAACGGCAATCTAAATATGTAAAAGTATTGGTATAAATATTTGAGTTTGTGTTTTTTAGGGGGGGGGGGGTCGGGCTTTTGAACAAGGAAGTTATAGCCCGAGAAAAGCGAACATATTCTGCACAGAAGTTGAAATGAATTATTTCAAAATAGTATACAAGTATGTGTATAATGATATAAGAGGGTATATGTATTGTTCCTGCTTGCACTTTAACATTGATTCCAACTTTTGCCATTGATATCTTGGTCATAATTGGAAGATGTATGATTGGTCATTTATAAGCTGTCCTTAGGTAGCCTCCTCCTACCACAAAATGGCGATTGGGATGGGTTAAGGAATTGTATTTCTTTCTGAAAATAACAGGTGTGTGCAGGTTGCCTATGGTGCAAATTTCTTATAAATTTTTTACCTTCCGTTTCCTTCTGAAATCTTCAATCAAGAATTAAATGGTATAATATAAACGGCGATTCGTAAAATTCCTGGAATGTACATAATAGACATGATGAAGATATTCCCTTTGCTGTAATGGTATGTTTATATTCTTAGCATATCAGAAAAAGATCGGTCGAGACTCGAAACATATTCAACATATGTAGATCAAATGTGCAAATATATACATGTACATGTATATCTACACATGAAACAGAACTGTTTGTGACCGACTAACATCGTCACTGAGGAAGTTCAATGGTCGATATGGGGAACTCGTCATACACTATGATGTCCCACTCTCCAAAATGTTGGATGATATTCTGTCATAGACCATTTGAAACATCCAACCAAAGACTGTACTCTATGTCTTCCGAAATGGAAGTAACCGGATGTGACAGTTCTACCGAATTGAGGCGGCGGGTGTTGCATGCAAGCAGGAAATGCTTACTCTTCCTGGGCACCTGGTCTCACTCCCATATCGGGAGTTCGCTTCTTTTCATATGGTGGAGGTTTTTGTTTGTTTGCTTTGGTTCCTGTTTTACCTGATTTTGGATGCCTTCGGTTTCTGATTTTCTGAATTATCGATTTTGTACTGTATACACGGATATGGTCATTATCCATATTTGTCACTAGATCTTGTATAAATGTTGATTCCAATGGTCATTTGCACGAGTGTTTGTTTTTTTTCAGTTTATTTTTCGAGTGAACGAGTATTACAAGTTGTATGAACGAGTTAAATAGTGGTTTGAACGAGTTATTTTCTTGTTCATGTTGTTTGAATGACTTTTTGTCTTCTTTAAAATAATATGTTTCACTTTTCCAAACGACTTTTAACTTGTTTGAAAGACTTTTTAAAAACGTTTTCTTATTGTTTTTCTTTATCAAAAATGTTATTAATAAACTTCCGTACAACTATAATGTGCATAGAAACACAAATCAAACACAAATCAAATCAGTATTTTTCCCTACACGTAGTCGCGTGATATCCTTCTTGAATGTCAAATGTCTGAGACGCATTTAAGGAGGTCCAGGACAGCCAGACTTAGATAAAGATCTTATCATCTAATTTTCCTAAAAAGTTTAAAAGTTAATCATTAAAACATACTTTTTCTACATTCAAAGTTTCATCAATTTTTTTACCGTTAGTTTTGAAGCTACGAACGTACATATATACCTATTGAAAGTCCCAAAATGGGCCGTTAATGTGACGTTAAAATTAACACAATTTAGGTATTGTAATACAGTAACAAATCTTCTGTAGAGGCAGACTATTAACAAGTTATGTATTTTTGATTTAGATATGATGTGGGTCATCGGATATATGTAGAATTATAAATGATCACTAAGAATTTTAAAAGAAATCGTCGAAAGGAGATAAACTTATGTCAAATTTCAGAACATCTTTGAGTTGTTAATTCTTAATAATAAAGTCCGTTTATCTGAAACCCCATCATTTATTTTCCGTACAAACATGATATTACCTTCCTCATATGTCAAGTGAAACACCGAGTTTCTATTTAAATTTGACCGTCAGTTTTTAAGTTACAGTGATTTTGTAACCCCCTCCCCCTTATTTTTACGTTACCTTAATGTTGGAGTTCTTGCGAAGAATGCGCAAATGTCGCCGTTTCTATTATGACGTCATAATTGATCTAGAGCTTTCCGATTGGGTTCTTTCGGATACTATTCTAGACCCCCTTAAATCTTGAATGTATTAGTATCTCGTTTTATAATACTTCCTTTTGTCTTGAGCTGTTGTTCTCGACTTTTTATAATTGAAAATTGTTCTATATGTCAGCACACCAATTGTTTAAGAAGGGAGGGGATCTCCAACAAGACCATGTTGCAGCACCTACAGCAAAACACGAAAACATCCGATTCGAAAACACTAAAGACCAGCATACCAAGAGACGGAAAAGAGACACACGACATACAAACATGAAACAAAAAAAGACTACACATAAACCAACGAGACCAATGGGTAACCAGTGCCGACTTTGGACGGCCATTTGCCACGCAAGTAGCAAATGATGTCGTTATCATGGAAAACGTGCACACAACCCACACACTTCTCCAATTACTCAGAGGTCTCGAAAAACGTACAAGTGTGGTGTAAAACAACCTCCTCACTGTTAGATGACCACCGCAAAAGGCATTGGCCCAAGAACACAGATGAATATTCCACCTCTAGCTTGCTAGGGGTCCGTCGATTCTCAATTTGGTGCTCTATTGTGAGTGCTGTTGAGATTATCGTCAGGATCTTCTTTAACTCATTCAAATGGATATAAAAAGGGGCATACGTTTGGTACTATGACGGAAAAGAGGAAAACTAGGACAATTTTGTAGCACCAATCAATGCCAACTTCAGTCGGGTTTCTGCCACGCTATTAGCAAATTGCGAGAAGGCATTAATTCGTCTTGGAGGAAATACCTACACAGTTTGCATATACATTTTGTACCATCGCAATGCAGCTTAAACCCTGCAGGACATTCTTTTTTCTCTCCATCATTGCTAGCAACACCTACAAGTATAGCAAGAATGTTTGAATTTTGTTTTAACATTGAACATAAAAGTTAAAGTATCATCTGATGGGAGCACTCATTTTGTTTATTTGGGTTGGGTGGAAAGGAAGACATTTGTCAGCCGACATTTCTTTTTAGCAATATTCAGACCCGGAAACAAACTTTTCCCCAGCCCTTCGGGTCTAATTATTTTCTTTCAATTTTCCGAAGGATGAAGATTAACTCTTAAAGTTGAAATGATTCAGCATGATAGATAAGATGTATTAAATATCAAACAGGGAGTAAGATCAGATGCCAAGGAAGACTATATAAAGAGATCTCTTGATAGGAGACAAAGGAGGGGATCTCCAACAACACCAGGTTGCAGCACCCACAGCAAAATCCCAAAATACTCAATGCAAAAACACACAGCAGAAAATCATAGAAGGAGACGCAAAAGGGACAAGGAACGTAAACTCACTACACAGAAACATAAAAAACAAAGGACTACACACGTTTTTTTTTCTGAAATGGCATATTGAACCTATACTTTGTTCACTTACATGATAGTCAATAAAGGAGAAAAGTCACTAAATCCTTATACGGCCTAGTAAAAGATACAAAAATAAAGTAATTCATTGGAGACTTTATGCATGGGAATTTTATTTTATGTTGAAAAATCCATTAACCTGGATCGCTATCGGAAACTACATTTAGTACATTTAGTGCAGTACATGACGGAACCTTTTATGATCCTACGATTCCGGCATTTTCTGCAATTTTCATCATAAAACACATAAATTCAGTATGAACAGAAAGCGGACCCAACATAAAACATATCTTAAGATAAACAATACTTGATATGTAGATCACAAGAGAAAAATCGTGTTGGGTCATCATTCTGTTCATTATTTCACTTCAGTGACATCGGTGAAACTCCTGTTAAACTACAGTGGTTGAGAGCAGCGTATGACAGCATAGAAGGCCGCTAGCTAATATGCTGAATGATCGTTGTACATGCTTCAAGGATGTTTCACAAGGAGCTATACGCTGTCGAACGCTCTTTGATTAATAATAATTATGCCTGCACAAAATTGGCAGCGTGAGCGTACGCTCCGGAACATGCTAATGAAATAAACTTGACGATATTCTAGCGTTTGCGCAATATGTTTGTAATATGTACGAAGCGTTCTCTAACGACTACCTGAAGAAATAATGAATAAAAAAAATTCAAACGTTAACGTTGTCACACACTGTCGAGAACGCTGTAGTTTTATAGGACCTAAGTATATTGGATACTAATACTCAGTGGTGTGTGTATTTCCTGTTAAGTTCACGTTTCAATACTTCATTATTTTAGTAAGCATAGTAAGAACAGCCGGTATTACTAGCCATTCACTTATTTTCTTTTTTAGAAAGACGGGGGGGGGGGGGGGTAGTAATTGAGATTATTTAAAAGGAAGTGGCGACACACTATTGCCCGGTCGGGGCACTATTTTCTCATAGTCCCCGCATGCTAAACCAATAGAATTCCACGGATTTATCATGTGATGTTCCTTGAGCAACCAGTTTGACCTGAATCACTGTTGTTTAACGGCGCAACGTAACTTAAAGTGTTACGCACATCCAAAATTGAGACAGATGTCAAAGGTAAATTTGTTTTCTCTCTTACTATACTTTCAGATAAATAACACTTATACATAACAACATGCTTAACTTATGAAATACATGTACAATGTAAACTATTTGAATTTTATCTGAAAGTAACGCAATAAATAGAATGTTTCAACACACCATCTTAATTTCAACTGTTGACCGATACTACGACATCATGTATAATTGCGGTCTTATTCAGATACAGATCTTGGCAGATGAAAGAAATTGTGCTAATGTGATTCTAAATCGCAATTAGCAACTTTATAGCACCTGTTTTCTGGCTAAATGAGTTGGATATGACATGCAAAAGAAATGCTTCTCACAGATCAATGCACTAATTGCTTTTTCAAGATACAATGACAAATATGGATAATGACCATATCCCTGTCCACAGTACAAAATCGACAATTCAGAAAACCAGAAACCGAAGGCACACAAAATCAGGACAAAACAGGAACCAAAGCAAACAAAAACAAAAACCTCCACCACATGAAAAGAAGCGAACTCCCGACATGAGAGCGAGACCAGGCGCCCAGGAAGAGCAAGCATCTCCTGCTTGCATGCAACACCCGTCGCTCCAATTCGGCAGAACTGTCACATCCGGCCACTTCCACCCCGGAAGACACAGAGTACAATCCCTGGTTGGATGGCCCAAATGGCCCATGACAGAACATCATCCATCATTCTGGACAGTGGGACACCATAGTGTATGACGAGTTCCCCACATCGACCGCAGAACTTCCCCAGTGACGATGTCAGTCGGTCACAAACACATCCCTGACTGAGAAGCTCATCTGAAAGACGCCTAGCTCTCAGAACAAAATCCGTATATTTGGCACTTGCTCTGGCATAGCGCATCAACCGAGATATGAACACGCCACAAGCAGGCGACGAAGGGATGTCGCCATCCAGAAAAGGAAACTTCGCAATGCCGAAATCGAAGTCATCGCGTTTGTCATAGAGTGAGGTGTTCATGTGACCATCAGTGTCGCAGGACAACACCATGTCCAAATAGGATGCTGAATTATTCGTCTCTGTAGTTTCTTTGACCTCAAGCTCCGAAGGACAGATACCGCCCAGGCAATCCGCGAATTTTGGACCATTGACGGACAACACATCGTCCATGCATCTGCAAGTGAAGTTGAAGCCAGAAGCCAAGTATCCCTTCCCTTCAGAGACCAAAGATTGAATGAATTCAGCCCCGTACGAGCAAAGGAAAATGCCGGCAAGGAGCGGGGCACAACCGGCCCCCACCGGAACCCCGACAACCCGCCGGAAGACCCCCCCCCCCAAACACCACAAAAACGCCGTCGATCAGAAAGCCCAACATCTGAACAATGTCTGCCTCAGTGTACTTATTTTCAGAATCCGACTTTTCTTTTACAAAGCAGGCTCTGCCACAGCCAACAACAACAAACCTGCATCCGCGATCACCGTTCCCACTTGTAAACGCATTACTTACAATCCCTGCGAGCCCTTCTTTCAATCCAGAATGCGGAACCGCAGTGTAAAGTGTCGAAAAATCAAAGGCTTTGATCGAACGGACTCTACTAAAATGAGTGGATTTCAGATGTTCCAAAAGTTCCCTCGAACCCCCCAAAAACCCACATCCGGTCGACACCACCGCGAGAACACACTGTCGAACAATATTTCTGCAGCCCAGACCCGACTTCAGACAAAACTTCTGTGAGCAAGATCGATACAGATTCGGCAGAACACCCTGAGGAACCAGCGATGAAACGTTGTTTGTACGGATTCCCATGCATTCTAGGTATGCAGTACAAGTATGGCAAATCCAAATCCAAACTGGCAGTGTCGAAGCCAAAGGAAGCAAGAGCCGACCTGTGGTTATCCATTACCTCAGAGGCAGAAAGGTTTGTTGGGGTGTAAGTGGGATTTCCAGGTGTCGAATCCAAACCCAACTCTTCAACCAGACCGTCGAAATAGTACTTTTTGCAAGTAAATGTGCAACCACCTGAGGCTCTGTCCGCTGGCGCGATGACACAATGTTCTTGGAGGTAGGTAAGTTCTGTGATAACATCAGGGTCTCCAAACACAGACACGAATCTGGTGTTCACAGTTGATTTTAATCGGTTAATTCTAGATAAAAGTAACCCTCTGATTGATTTTATCCATTCGGAAAGGGTGTCGAGCTGTACATCCTCTTTCTTTGCCCAACGTCTTGCATATTCCTCACAAGAGTCCATAATAATTTTGACATTTTGGTTCCATGTAAAGGACATACTTTCTCTGTATTTGGGACCCTTTTTTAACAATTCTCTCAACTTGTCGTTCTTGACTATACTAAGTTCACCAGTAATAACGTGTCCACAAGGAGAGTAGTTGAAATCCGATGAAGAACATTCGCAGGGAAGTGGATGTAGTGAGGGATTACTTAAATCAATACACTGCAGGAATCGTTTGTAATTGTAAATTTTAGATGCAACTGTTGGTGTGTAGCTATAGGAAATACAAGGAGTTTCTTTTCTTTTGAAATATGGTGGGATTTTTTCTGTGACAGTTTTGTGATTCAAAATTTGACCAAGATTCAAGTTATCAATACCTTTGTTTGCAAATCTTACTTTAATGAAAGGGCGGTTTGTTTTCTCCTCTGATTTATCTGATCTAACTGCTTGAAATAAACGAAAAGTAGAAATGTCCAAGATGACTCCTTGTAGTCTGTATTCTGGGGAACGTGTATCGGTATATGCGAGATCCTTCGTATAATCGTAGATTTCGTGTAACTTCCGTAAAGGAACAGAGTATAATTTGGTACGAATATAATGCAGGCCTAGAGGCTCATTCAAAAATGGAACCAAGTCATCGAAGGAGAAACTATGTATCTCAGGCCTATTATATTTTCGAATGCCATGACTTCGAGGTCCTCTTTGTGATCTGTTGAATAAGCTAGTCACATTTACCGATTGACAACCGGGACTTGTTAAGTTTCCTATAGTGCTGATGTTATCGTTGCACCCATAGGTTGCTGCAGTGTTAAGATTTTTTATCCAGAACTCTTCTCTGTTGCAATGTGTACCCATCAATATGTTTGCTTAACAAGACGTTCTATGTGACGTCAACGACGTCATTATAAGTAAACACGACGTTGGGGTGGCGTCATTCAGATAGCCAAAGCTTCCTTATTTATCGAGATATTTTCAAAATTGAACCAATACTATCATCGGTAAATGTTACTCTTTTACAATGTAGAATATTACAAAATATTGAATCTAGGCCATATTTGGTAGTTAGTGACTTACTCCTTTGTACTCATTTTATAACACAAAAAAGTATATATGTTTCAAATACTTTTAAAAGATAGAGCAAGCAATGGAAGACAGAGGGGGGTATCGAAATTCTTTTTTTTTTCTCGCCGACCTATGAGGCCGGATTTTTTCCCTAAATTCTACATCTGGAAGAATTTCTTTTGCAAAGTCTTCTCCCCCCCTCTAAATATAGAATGCTTGCAACTTTATTATTTACATGGTCCATGCCATCATCATACATTTAAGTCAAAAAATGAAGGAAAGCATATTCGAAAATGATGAAAAAAAGATGATTATGTCTTATAAAAATTGTAAAATGGTAATAAGTTTTATTTTAGATTAATTCTGTTACATCAATATTAAAATATGGATATACAAGATTTTTTTCTGACTTCTGATATCCCAAACAAACACAAGACCGTCCATATTCATTTGCCCTTAGTTTGACCTGTCTCGAGGAGCTTACTGCTCATGCGCAACCTAAATTTTATCAGTGAACATTACCGGTTCCAATATGCACATATATATGTGAAAAAAAAATGTAATTTTCAATTGTTTCATAAGTAAAGGTGAGATAAAAAGGTCGATGTGTATGTATAGTTGTACATATCAAAAAGAGTTCAATTTTCATAGATAAAGACTCATGTCCATACATGACTTGACTTGATTTATCTCAGCATAGCACATGTGGTCACTCATTGAAGATCGGAATTAGCTTAAAAAGCATAATCAATGAAGTGCAGACAGCTTTGTGGACGTATATTTTTCTCTGTTGTTCATATCCTAGCATCATCCCTCAGAAATGCTATTTTGGTCATACAACTTATTAAACAATGCTACTGAATCAACACTAGGCCGGGTTAGCGCAGTGGTAGCGCGCTCGCTTCTCACCTCTAAGGTCCCGGGTTCGAATCCCAGATTCGGCGAAGGGTCTTATGTGGGAGGGTAGGTGGTCCCCCACCCAGGCCTCAGTAGGAGGTTTTTCTCCGGGTACTCCGGTTTCCTCCTGCTCCTTGGACCCCCTCACGCCAACATCTGAGCCAACGTGAGACATTAATATAAGTTGTGTAACTTGTTTGTCAAACGTTGTAAAATAAATAAAGTTTAATTTTTTTTTTTTTTAAATCAACACTGCAGACAAGTTAGAACCACGCACTTTTTGAAAAGTTATTCCAAAGATCATAGTTCATAAACAACTAAAACAAGAGGGCGCTACCAAAATGTATTTGACCACTTCAGCATTTTATTAAGTACCACTGATGAGGATTTACTATCCAACACACTTTTCCCGTGCAGTAAAATTGGATTGAAATTTACTTTCAGAAGGTAAAGTGTTGGAACCATGATTCCATTATTATTAAATGTATATGCATTTATTTTCTTTTGCAATGTGGAGCAAAAACTCGTTCTCCGTAATTGAATGTTTAAAGTGTAATACTTACTTCTTAGTCCAGCTGAATGGTGAAATAATTGTGCAAAATGTCAGGAAAGCATGAAAGTTTGCACATTTGTTCTATAATTCTTTACGATATTAGCTATGGACCCACCTCGAGAAATCATAATGACCGATTTTGTTTTCAAGATGGCCGCCATTTTCAGGAAAAATTCTCAATATTCATATGATAATCAAAATATTTTGACCTTTTTATGCCAGACTCAAGTGAATATTATTCATGAAAACGTTAGATTCTTCATTTATGATGTTTGCGATCATACAGAGGTCAGCATGAACCATGATCTCTGATAAATTACATCATATGACGTTACGTTACCTTTGTCTGTATAAGGATGTATCCTAAATTTGTATCTTGGCTGTTACAAATCGTTTAAAGGAGAAGGTACATTAAGACCCCATATCGGCCCTGTTGTTTCCTGGGAAATTCAAATCGTGAAAATTGATCAACTGTGTTTATTTTATTTATCTACAATATCAATTACATATATACATAAAAAGCGCTTTTCATCTTGATGCACCTCTACGAAATTATAGCTCATCAAACCAAGGAAGGATTAACAAATCCGGATTTTCCCCTAGAAATTCACATATATTTTCGACAATTTCATATAGAGCAAGACGATCTGCTAAAAATAAAAGTAGAAAAATGTATCAATAGCCTCCATATCTGTCGATTAAAGGTGAAAAATTAATAGCAGACGCTCTTGCTCTAGTTGAAAATTAACGATTTGTCTTGCGTAGAATGTAAATGGAAAAGGCATGGACCACGTCGGCACGGCGTTATGACGTCATTAAAATGACGTCATTTACTTGACATCGCAGGTGCATGCACTGGCGTGACATATTCAAATCAAGAATCGGTTTTCTCTTGAAATTCGGTTTAATTTATAAACGTTTGTAGTAAAAACAAACAAAAAAATGCTGAACGTTGAAATATTTTACTAACATAGAGGGTAGGTGTTAACCGAGCATGTCGCATAAAATCTCCGCCGGTAACTTTTAAAATTTTAGGAGTAAATAGTAAACAAAAACTAGCAAGTTAACCAGAATTTAGATTCTTTGATTTAAGGATAACTGATAGGGATGTATGAAAATGCAGTCGCATGCAAGGCCAAAGTAACATACATGTATTTGAGAATTCTTCCAATTTTACTTTTTTAAAGAAACGACTGTCAGTTTATTGAAATTATATCCTTTGCTCCTTAATCCCTCCGATCCTAATCTAAGTATAGTTGTACTTCAGTCTAACATTAGATGTGATTGTTTACAATAAAACTACTATTTACTACTTTTAATTCGACATATGAACACCTACTCCATTATAAATATAGTTTGTTCTATATGCCTGTTGGTTCAGTGAGTAAGAAATGAATCTGAGAAGAAAAAAGATAACTAAGCTCTCTATATATATAGTGCTCAAAACAAAAAAAAACTTAAATAAAATAGAACGCATCCAATACTAGTTTAGGCAATAAAAACTAGAGAAAGAGAGAGAACTAATGCATTACACCAGACAAAGACCAAAAAATATATAGATATAAGGTATATTTTACCAACGAAAATCCTTTGTATATATTTATCCCATCTCTGGTTTTTTTTTTTTTTATTTATTTATTTATTTTTTTTTTTTTTTTTTTTTTGCAATTTGATTGATCGAGAAGAACAGATTGTTCGAACGAACCTACAACGTGAACACCATCAAAATAAATTTCTGTAGACTGAAGCAATTCAGCTATTTCCGTATAAATTAGTTCGCATGTACATAAAAGGAGTCGCGAAACAGAAATTTTCAGCAACACAAAACAAAACACCCCCCCCCCCCCGCCAAAAAAAAAAACTCTGCATTGCAGTGTTTAAGTTTGTCACTGACCGCCCACGGAGATCAAGCCCATTGAAGGCCCTGCTTCGCCACGCATTCTATTGGCATGATCAACCCGACAAATCTCTGTAGACGGCCAAGATCATGGGTAGATCCAGGATTTTTTTTCAGGATTGGTCCGTAAAAAAAAAGGGGGGGGGTTGGCGTTACACACCAGACAATAAAGTTCTTGATTAATGACTGTCAGTTCTATTTTTCATTACATGTATAAATAAAACAAATGACTGGCGAGCTATATAACGAACAAAAAGCTTAAATTCTTGAATTTTCACATCATAGTTCTAAAATCTTGAATTTTCACAATATTGTACTTGATTTATGATATATAAATACAAAAAATGTCGAGCGATAGCGAGTCAGCGAATTCTTTTTTTTTCATAACAAATCCTCTATTCGTGTCATTTTCCTTTTCATTACTCTTAGTGCCCTTGTTTATTGACCAAAGTGAAATGTGTATGGGCTTTTGAGGAAAGCACAGCATCTTTTGAAAATAAATTGTGTTACCGTTAGTATAATTGAAAGACTGTCGCACTACATGATCTAAAAGAGTTCCGAATCCCTCTCTCCCCACCCCACCACCACCAACATCACCAATGTTTTCTGCGTTTAAATTATGAAATAGCATATCGATTTTATATAAAAAAAAATATGCCAGCGATTCGATACAAATGTAAAACAGTTACAAACTGTTCATTTAGTGAACCATGTGCATTTTTTTTTTTTTTTGGTGTTTCTAAAGGTGAAAGAAAAACAAAACCAAACAAAACCAAATACACACTGTTTTGGAAAAGTACATCACCCTGATATACATTAGTTTATTATGTATATAAAATCATTAAATCAGTTATTGTAATTGAACAGTATAGCCATAACAAAAATATAGTCTGCGTCTGTCTTTTGGTAGCTTTCTCGTAATCTTGTGACTTTCTCGTAAATACATCAATAAATCGAAATTTACTAACAGGGGCTACAGTACACAGAGTACAAAATAAATTCCCCCACTTATAATACATAAACAAATTTTTTTTATGTATTATAAGGGGGGGGGGTGGAATTTATATTGTACTCTCTGTGTACTTAGCCCCTGTTATTCACCGTGATTTTATCGAATTTCTTCAGTGGCGCCATCTATCACAGTTTCTTGCAACGGCTGTGATAACTGTATACTCAAAATCTATTCTATTCATTTGTTTCATTTTATTTTTTATTCGTATATTCCTAATTCATTAATTGCAGCTAGATAAAACTAAGGTTCATTTTAAATCAATGCTTATAGGCGTATTTAGATAGGCGTTTTTGGAGCCACCAAAAAAAAAAAAAAAAAAAAAGAAATCGGTAAGTAAGGTACATTCGCATAAGGTGGGCTTCTACTTGAGTTTTGATGTCGAACTTTCGGAAAATTATTTTCTCTGGCTCCCGGCCGCTCGCCACGTAACTGTTTGTTGTTTCCATATTAAATTGCTCTAAAAGAAACTCCGTTTTTTCTGATAATTATACTAAGTAAGTCAACATACCCTTACAGCAAGGGGTGTGTAACCCCCCCCCCTCCCCCAAAAAAAATCGCTGGCTTGCTTTGCATATCAGATAACTCTCGATCATATAAAAATATAGCTTTTCATAACAATCCAATAACCATGAAAAAGATTTCAAATGGCTATTTCAATACTGCCTTCATCAAGCAAAACAGTCAATCGCCGTAAGATAATTTTCCGTCCCCCTTCAGGAACGCCTTGGACTTCTTGGACAGGGACCTTAATCGCTCTCCCAGACTCTTTGACTTTCTGTTATTCACTACATCCCCATCTCAAATTTAAGCGGTAATATCTCTGTCTTTTTGTTCGTTTGAATGACTGTAATATATGCACGTATATGATTTTCAAAAACATCGTAATTCCCTTAAATTCTAGAATCAGTTATCGCATTAAAACGAGACAGTCTCCAAGAATAACCCAGAAGCTAAAAGACGACGTACAATACTTTATCAATCGCAGATTTTCGAGGATTCATGAAATCGTTTCATGGCAAAAACTTGAGCAAACAATCATTATGAATAAACATGAAATCGTTTCATGGCAAAAACTTGAGCAAAACAATCATTATGAATAATGTAAGAATACAAGAATTTGTTATCTGACAACGTTATATCACGACGTGATCATAACGTCACATGACGTCAAAGTCAGTGAAACAGAAAGCTCACCTACTTGTTTTCAAATCGCTATAAAATCGCAACGGAATATCCGATTCTCAAAATTTAAACTGATTTACATTCTGTAAATCTTGTATTTTCATTGTTCAAAGTTTGCTTCATTTCTCAGATAGGGCCGATTTTGGCCCATAACGTACCTTCTCCTTTAAATTGGTATCAAATGAAAGCTTATAAAATGCCCGTGCATGTTGAATTCATGAGCATTGTTAAGTTAGTCGTAATGATGTAGAGCAAGGGACCATATTTCGAAAATCTCAGTTTTTTCCGTTTTGTGTGCAAATAGGCAACTTATCAACGTAAACGGCGAAATATGATCACCCCAAAAAACATGGAAATGAAATATTTCCACGTTTTATAAGGAACCAATGAAAACACTAAAAAGAATTCAATAGCATCATTTAAAATACTCTGAATTCCAAACAGGAAGCATTTATGTGACGCAATTGATTTAAGATCACGATTCATTTTGACCCATGGGTGATAAACGATATCATTGGTCATTGGTATCGTCGTTTTATGTGTAGTCTTTTGTGTTTGATGTTTACATGTCGTATGTCTCTTTTTCATCTCACACTATGCTCGTCTTTTGTGTTTTTGCATCGGATGTTTTGCTGTTGGTGCTGGAACAGGGTCTTGTTGGAGATCCCCTCCCGTCTCTCATGAAGAATCGAACATTTTCATGAATGATTTTTACTTGATCCTGACATAGACGGTCAAAATAATTTAATCATAAAATGAATAATGAGAATTTCCCTGAAAATGGCGGTCATCTTGAAAAAATCTATCATTTTGATTTTTCAAGGTTGGTCCATAGCTGATATTTCAAAGAATGGCCTGAAGAAAAAATGTGCCGTTTCATGCTTTCCTGAAAATTTGCACAATTTATCCAATTATTTGCATGAATCAGCTGGACTATCTTCCAGCCTCTATGGACTGAAAGTAGCTCTGTTTTGGCATCTTACTATAATTAATCCGTCCAATTTCTTACCACTGATGAGGATGTACTAACCGAAACACGTGCCTGTAGGATTAAAGTTGATTATTTTTTAAAGGATAAAGAGTTGATTCACTTCCATTATTATGTATAAAGTCTCTTTTACTTCGAATGGCTTGTGCATTGTCTTTTGATATCAATTGGAGAGACTTTGTGCAAGAAAATTCCTTGTAGCCACTGACAGCTAGTATTGCATTAAGTACCACTTCCTTCATGATAATTCAATCTCATAGAAGACATGTATGTCTAGCGAACAATACCGTTTATCTAAAAAATTTTTCTCTTACATCAGGGATGGACGTTTCATATCTTCATTTGTCTCCGGGAGAATACGGCTACATTGCGGAAATTGAAAATTCATGCGTTGCCGCTTAGTAAGGTACTAGTGCTTCCATTTATGTTCCAAAATAGCATATAATAAATAAGTTCAAATCTGAATAATTGTTACTCGGTCGCAGTACCAACATCAAAAATCAAAAACTTCCATGAGAACACACAGAGTGGACATAATGAGACGCAGAATTTACAAGGAACCTAATATGCAGCATCAAAACACTAAAACATACATATAGAATAACAAGACCAACTAGACGAATGAATCAGAAACAGGTGTAAAGGTACAAACATGATTCAAAGTGAAAAAAAGAGTATACCCTCGAAATTTTTAATTCTACATTTCATATCTTAAAGAGCTTCCTCATCAAAATTTCAAATTTTGTGTAAAGTTTGCTCACAGTCGTAATTCAATTGGCAAAAGAATAAACTTTTCTCTTACCAGCAATCAGATATATGGCGAGAAAGACAGTTAGAAGCATCATCGTTTCGGAAATCTCCGTGAATGAACGAAAATGGTTCCCAGACGTGTATCCTATATATATGAATGGGCTTACAGTGTTCTGTTGTAGTAAGAAAAAAAGTGGAATTGCTGAAAAAGAGGCATTATATTGCGAATGTATGTGAAACGTCTTCAAATTGAATACCATCATTAAAGAACAGATTAATTTGCAGCATGGACCAGACATGCAACTTTCGGGTAATTAACCCTCGTCAGTGTTCCTCAATCTAAACAATGTAATATGACCAAAGAGTGTGAATGTTATGTCCAAAATGTACCGAAAGACGTAATAGGATGGATGGGATATGAGATGCTTACTCTTCCTGGGCACCTGGTCTCACTCTCATATCGGGAGTTCGCTTCTTTTCATATGGTGGAGGTTTTTGTTTGTTTGCTTTTGTTCCTGTTTTATCCTGATTTCGTATGCCTCGGTTTCTGATTTTCTGAATTATGGATTTTGTGCTGTAAACAGGGATATGGTCATTATCCATATTTGTCATGCTACAGGACCATATGTCATGTTTAAAGAGTGATACTAGCAAGCATATAATTTGAATATTGCACAAATTGTATGTGAAGTAATCGTGATATAAGCAACATTATATTGCATAGTTGTTTTTATCACATTGACACTTTATTCAAATCAAAAGTGATACTCAGTAAAGGCAAAATATCTGAAACACCCCTAAGAGATACACAGACCAGACAATGACATTGAGAGAAGCAATACTTACGTAGGCTATGCAATAAAAAGTCAGATCCGATGTTAAGTTCGTTGATTTAGACGGTTTTTACCTATCGTCTCTTCATACATGGAGGACGACGAAATTTCATGATGTCAAAGATTTGTATTGTATTTTGGAAAACTGTTTGCAGTGAAAAAGTCACAAACGGATCCCTGGTTCTACAGTTGCGATATATATAAACATTAGTAAGAGGGCAAGGGAAGGTAAATTTGCAATTTTTAAGTTAGACTCGGCGCGTTTGTCATGTATAGAAGTATTCATGTAACATAACATAATACAAGATATAATTTTAACGCACAATGGATTTTCACCTTTAGTTCACAATGATAGATCGTACTTATCTCATCAATAATTAGATTATTTGAAGTTCTAAGTGCTTCTTTCCGTAAGAGAGGAAGACTTCGTGTGAGTATGGAAAATATCAGAAAGAAGTGAATCACTGTTGGTCCCCATTGGAATTCCAACACTCCTGTAGACTTCACTAATACTTAACTTTCAACTAGGAATTTCAACAGTTGAATACCTCTTCTTCTGTGAATCTTTTATTATGTTCAGAATATTTTCTCACAAAATCTGCAACGACGCACTTATATTTCGTTGTGATTACATGTTAAATTTTAATGGTTTGGGATATTCTTTCTTTCAGTTTAGAATGTGGAATCGTTGTATAAAGATTCGAAACATTGAATGATATTTTGGAAAATTCATTATCATGATTACATAAAATTGACGAATTCAGTTGTTCTAGAAGTTATAGTGATTTTTTTTAATTATGTACATCGGATTGGAACGACATAATGTTTGTAATTATGAAATGCGATACAGCTGCTCGACGATATATTCATGATAATATGATTAACATTTTAAAGATGCAAACAATGCTGTTAAGTACCCGAAACGTGCATGTCTGGTCCATGCTGCAAAGTTATTTGTCCTTAAATTATGCTATTGAATTTGAAGAGTCTGACGTTAAATATTTGTACCACTTGGTGAGTGTCACTGTTTATGGACCATGAGTCCCCGAAGGCACATGTAGCCAACTAAGATAGCATGACTACATTGGACCAATGTTGGTAATGTGTTGTATGGTCGACCGGAGGTTGGTGTTGACATGTTAATATTTGGCCAGAATTGGCCCAACATTGTATTTCTCGTACATGTCAATGAATTATCGATGATTTTGGACTGGGGTCGGGCCAACGTTGGTCCAGCAAATGTTCACAATAAAAGCAACGATTTAATTATATACTTTTGAAAAGGAGATTCAAATATCCACCATCAATGGAAAATGTCGTATTTTTGTATGAAAATTATAGAACGAAGGCATAAAAGCCAAAAGAGTTATCATCTTAAGTACGACGTTGGCTCAATTTTGTGCCAACTTTGGTCCAAAGTATAGAAAAAATATTAAGATTCAAATGAAATCAAATTTGATAAAAAGTCAGTCAACAACATTATAAACTGGACAATGATTACAGGATTTATTGCGTTTTACCATTTTTACATTCTTTACAACCCAAACAAAAATCATTTTTAACAAAATACGACATGATACCAATGTGATACTAATGGGATACACTTTAGTATCACGGTAAAGTATCTTGCTGATATCAGCTCTTAATGTGATACTAACAAAATACTCCAGTCCTATTAGGGATGAATATCCTGTTAGTATCCCATAAAGAGTGAGTATTGCATTGGTATCTCATTAAACTTAAACATATCTCTGTTAATATCTTGTTAGTATTTCGTTTCACTTTGAAATTTGTTCTGACCTGCCAGTAGTGGAAGCTTAACAAAATACTGACATGATACTGCCCTGCTTAACTACATCCTATGTGATGTCATCAATGAGTCATCAGTGACATCACACATTTCAAATCTAGCTGATACACACATGCAAGCACTTGGGGTTTGAGATTTGTTGGGATATGTTAAAATTTTGTTTGAATACAGGTGGATGTCAAGTTTAACTTATTTTCAAAGACTGATATTAATACCATCGACCACAATATCAAGGACAATATAATATTTATACATATTGGATGCCAGATTGTGCATATTTAGGGATGAATTGTGCTCCGTCTGTTTGGAAAGTATCATGACATGTAGACCTTTTTGTTTGATGTTTCTGTGTTGTGCGTTGACGTTTTTTGTCCCTTATGCGTCTCTTTCTGTGCTTGTCTGCTTTGTGTTTTTGCATTGAGTGTTTTGGGGTTTTGCTGTGGATGCTGCAACCTGGTGTTGTTCGAGATCCCCTCCTTTATAGTAAGTTTCTTTGCTACTGTATAATAATGCATGTATTTAATCTTTAAAAAAGTATTTTACTGACACATTTTGTTTTAAGTGATATAGTTTATTATAAATGTAAAGTTTATGTATTGGATTACCCATATTCACCCAAATATGTTTTACAAATTATTTTGATATAAATGAATTCAATTATTTCAAGCATAGGAACTTATAATTTTTTCTTTGAACTTCTGTAATCATTCAAATTCATGAGTGAGGTATAAACAAATTCAAATCCTCCCGTACTCCATCTTTGATTTATCAGGGTCAAAATATATATTGCAGTATCACATTAGTATTTATTACAGTTTTTATGGTAACAAAGGAAGTATCTCCTTGATATCACATTTTGGTATCATGTTAGTATTTTGTTTCAAAGGCAATGCCAGGTGAGAAGCATCCCATTGGTATCACATTATATTATCCCATTGGGTATCACATTAGTATCACATTGTACTGTATACCATTGGTATCATATTGGGTACCCGATTAGCATCACATCGGAGTCTCCCATTGGTATCTCATAGGTATCTTGTTAACTTCATTTGCATGTGAATTTTGATACTATATCACATTAGTATCATGTTAGAGTATCCTGCTTACCAATTGTTTGTTTGGGAATGATGATAGGATTCGGTTATCATTGGGCCTACGTTTGACCTACGTACGTTAGACCTAGATAAAATGTTCGCAATAGTTTAAAGGTTTAATGTTCGCAATAGTTTAAAAATCTCGTTGATTTCCATTTCCGAAAAATTTTGTACAATAAAGAAGTAAAAAGTTGTTAAATGCTAAACAATTTGAGTCAGTCAAGAAGATGTTTTGCGGGTATTGTAGGACGTTCTTTCAACGTTGGGCCAACGTAGATAAAAACTTTTTTTTTACTTTCTATACTCTACATAGTAATCTTCCAATGATACATACATGTATATTGATACGTCTTTTAACATTCAACTTCTTAAAATTAAGTACTAAAGTTACTGCAGAGATAAGATCTAGTCCAATGTTTGGCCGTTCAAGTACGGAAGCCCGTTAGTGCAAACCAAAAACTTATTTTCCAGAAGAGAAAAATAAATTCGAGAACAGAAAAATATTTTCTAGAGCAGAAAAATATATTCGGGAACAGAAAAAATAAATTCGGGTACAGAAAAATATTTAAGAGAATAGAGGAATGTATTCGAGAACAGAAATAATATATTCGAGAACAGAAAAATATATTAGAGAACAGAAATATATATTAGAGAACAGAAAAATATTTCCCAGAACAGAAATATAAATTCAGGGCATGCCTTCAGTGGCGTACCTAAAGGTTAAAGAATATTTCAGAAATAAATCAACCAATGGCACTGTCTACGATGCCGATGTGGAGGCTATAGAACATAACAAGAACTTTAAAGTTGATATGTTTGCCATTGGGGATCTGGAAAAAAGATATAAATTGGGTTTGTTCTATCCTCTGACTTTTGAAATATATATTCAAACAAGACAAATCAGTATTCTTTGCATCTTCAAAAGGGTTCTGACCCCCTCCTCCAATCATCATCTAGATTTACCATTGGCCATAGCTTCACCCTACTCCAATGGTAATGTTTATTTGATGGGACCTTAAAAACGCGCACAGGGCATATATCAAATGACTTGACATTATTTCGTTGTACCTTTTTGGGTACCTAACAGCCACGCAAGTCTCATTAAAAGGACCCGACACTCTGCGTTTCTAAATTGTTTCTTACTTTTTGAAAAATTTGAGAGAAACTTTGATATTTGATTGAGTGTTTAGGCAGTATTTTGTTTTTAAATTTTTGTTCAAAAGGTGGCATCATTTCCGTCACCTCTATCATGGTCCTGCCTCATCTTGTACATTTGTGGGTACCTAACAGCCACGCAAGTTTCATCAAAAAGGACTTTCAAGATATAGATAGATATCTCCAGAAGTAGGGGGTATTTCAAACTCCTTGGCGGATACAGTGACTGCAACACCCCTACCCCCACAAACATAAAAAACCAAAAACAAAAACAAAAGACGAAACACAAATTAAGCTTAATCCGTTTATGAATTGAATTGCATTCATGGATAAGTAAATAATTAACGTAAAACAGGAAAATACGCATGGTTGCAAGTTTTTTAACCTACCCCTTACCCTCTCCCTTTAAGTCTGAACTGAGTTTCGCAACGACGTTATGCGATTTATGTCGAGTCCTCATAATATAATTTTTTTTAATAAGAAATGTTCCAGGAACAGAGAAAATAGATACCAGTAATACATTTTCCATAGGGAGGCAACGGTATAAAAAATAGGCACTTTTTCATTTCTGATTCAACGCCATAAGTAGGGGGGTATCCAATAATTTTAACTCCCTTGCGGATACATTGAATGTATGCCCCCATTTGCTCGGAGTATGCTGATAGAATAAATGACACGTACGGCATGAATCTCCGCTGTGTACATCTGTTGACACCTAACTCATCAAAAGAACCCATGTGGTACAACATACACGCTAGTCTTATCAATAGGACACGACATTCTGTTAGGGTTTTTTGTTTTATTTTCTTATCATTTTTTTTTTTATTGAAAGCAACTTTGATATTTCATTGAGTGTTTCCATGATCAATGACAAATATGGATAATGACCATATCCAAATTGCTTTCAATTACGTAAACATTTTTTTTTAATTTGAAACACATAGTGTCGGGTCCGTTTGATGAGACTAGCATTCCAAAATGCATTGAAGAGACTATCGTGAGAGGAGATTCGTGCACATGTCATTAATGTCGTTAAGTCTATCAGCATACTGATTTTCATCAACATTTAACTTGAAGCAAATGTCTTGATAACTTAATGCTTCTATAATTGTAAAGGAACTTTGCTTCCCTTTCGAAAATCTTTTGCGTAAATTTATTTTCTCTGTCCCTGAAAATATTTCTTATTAGAATATGCTATCTGTTCTCCATGCAAATAAATTATTATCAGGACCCGACATACACTGCTAAACTTGGGGGAGGGGTGTCAGAATTCCGTGGAATTTGCCAAAAGTACGTATTGAGGAAAACTGACGAGGGTTAAGTACCCGAAACGTGCATATCAGGTCCATGCTGCAAATATATCTGCTCTTAAATTATGCTATTAAATTTGAAGACGTTTAACATTTTCATATTTTACGTATATTTTTTTAATTGGCCTTATTTATCCGTGAGTGCAATAAATAAATGAATTAAGCTTGATGTTCGGGGAAGGGGGGGTTGTTACATAATGATTGTACGGACATTGGTTGGAATCCCCCTAGTCCTTGAGAAAATCTATCTATGTAAATCAGCGATAAGATCAGGTCCCGTACATGAACAGCCTAGAAATAGTGTCAGAGATACATTTAGGTGACGCTAAGGCCAATGACAGATTTAGATGAGGATCGGGCGAAGGAGGTCAAAGCCCCTTAATTTACAAAGAATACAGATTGTCAGGTTTATATGATTTTTTTTTCAAAGTCAGAGGCTCGAACCCCATCCCGGATCTCATTTCTAATTACTCCCGTGTCAAGGTTCTTAGCTTATGAATTATAAATAAAGTTACTAGTAGTACTATCATAATGTTTGGCAGCTTCTAACGCGGTATCATAAACAGTGCCTCTTGCTTTTAGGTACTCCACTGAAGAATTACTCTGAATTGATTTTTCTGTTCTGGAAAATATTTCTCTGTTCTGGAATATATATTTTTGTTCTCTAATATATTTTTGTTCTCGGATTTATTTTCTGTTCTCGAATATATTTTTCTGTTCCCGAATATATATTTTTCTGTTCCGGAATATATTTTGTTGTTCTCGAATTTATTTTTCTGATCTGGAAAATATTTTTTGTTCCGGAATATTTTTTTGTTTTGTTCTGAGAAATACTTTTTTGGTTTGCAATAATGGGCTTCCGTAGTCAAGTCATAATTAACACCAGATGTCTGACCAGTACTAAGGCAACGGAGCTAGACTGCTTAATCTGATACCGGAAAATTCTTATCTGGGACGCAAACTACATTGTATAGGTTTTAAAGAAAGTTAATTGATCTTAAGTTAGAGCAGTCAGTTGACGTGTATGTTTTGTACAGACTTAGTGTAGGCAGTAAAGGTAAGTACATGTGTAGTATTATTCATGATTGTTTCTTATCTTAAAATTTTAATCTTTTTATGATACTAATATATATATTAAATTCATTTTGTTATTCTAATTTTCTTTATGTTACAGCGTTTTAGGTCTTCTATTCCTGAATTTATCATTTATTTTATTAATGAATATAATCGATCTATTATTTTTTTTATTGATATTGTATTTTTACTTCAAAAATTCAAATAAACTATGATGAATTGATTTTGCATGATATCTGATATTTTTGTATATTTTCTCTTTTGTAGCATTTACCACTTTGGGATTCAGATCGATCGATCAAGTAATTTGAAGATTGTATTCAACTTGATAAGGTTGATTGGGAAAGCGAAGAGATACCAAATGACCACAGTTTCCTTTGGAGTCGGATAGTTAACACTTAGTCTGATGAATCTATGCACATGGTGGATTAATAAATGTAACGTTATATCTATTTTTAATTTCAGATCACCATAGGGACTACGGCCAACGCAACCAACAAAAAGCCAACAATCAGCAAACATACCACTACAATGTTGGATTGACGTCAGTCCAACATCAATCCGATATATGTTAAACTGGGCCAACGTGTAAACATCCGAGGTCTGACATCGGCCCAACAACGACCCAATTTGTGGGGCTAACGTTGGGCCGATGAGCAACATTTCATTGGCCCAACATTCATTGCCGACATTGGCTCAACGTACATGTCACAGATGACTTAACGTTGGGCCAACATTAGCATGCTATCTGGGAAGTTCGATCAACTTCAGTCGATGGTTTCTTCAGCGCATTCGAAAATTTCTGTTATTAAGATATCTTGAAATTTCTAAAACGTTGGTCCTGTAGCATCATATCCCACCAATCCTTCGGAATATATTTGGACATAGTAACCTTAACGCTTTTTAGCCATTTACATTGTTTAGATTGAGAATCACTGACGAGGAATAAGTACCCGAAACATGCATGTCTGGTCCATGCTTCAAATTTATCTGTTCTTAAATTATGCTGTTTAATTCAAAGAACGTTCAATATTTAACAAAAGCAAGTATATTGTAGTCTTTGTTTAGGAAGTAGTTCTAAATTTAATGTAAAAAACTTTTTTTCGCTAAGTATACATGTACTATGCATCACCATTATGCAAGCGTATCAAAATTTGAATTTTACATGTACCTTCAAAATATTGTTGTAACTGAATCAAACGTTTTCTGAATACATTAGCTTTGAATTGAACAAAACGTGTATCACGGTACATGTATCGAGAACCCTGTATCGGAATTATATATATATATATATATATATAAGTATCGTATCATGAGCTACTTTATCATCGAACCATATTTTGTTTCCTGAAATGTTGCTCTTAAAAACTTATGGAAATGTTTTCTTATTTCTAATATGTAAGCTGATAAAATTTATTATTCCTTCATAAATTGGTTTGTTAAACTTAGAAAGCCTCGCACAGTTTCTTTAGGCAGACAATATTTAAGAAACAAATTGAAAATAATCAAGTGAATATATTTCTTACCAGTCAGCGGAGAGCTGCTAAGTAGCACATCTGCATCAGCAAAAAGCAGTTTCATCAACAAAGCAGCATGTTTATATTGACAGAGAAATATTGCTTGTGCTAACAGATGTAGGAAGTAATTTGATCGGACATTATATTTTTAAGCTTTATTATTGTTTCATCGTTTTATTATATTGAATGTGTTATATTTTTGCTAATTAGTTTCCTTGAAAATAAGGAAATATGACATTATATGCTATGATTGGAAGATGAAATTTCTGCACAAATTTTACCTTAAAAAAAGGAATTCGTTTATTTTTCCCACCGGACTACGTGCATTACAATCATTATCAAAAGATGCTAGTAATTTGAAGACGTGTTATATAATGACAATGTTAAGAACATAAGAATACATTTCCAGAAAAGAAGTATAGATTAAAGATCGAGTTGATGTATGCATGAAGCTTAGATGCCGAAAGAGACAACAAGATGATGTATAACCTCAGTTTTCATCATTATCCTACTAACGAATCGCAGATTTTCTTCAATTTTCACAAAAAAATAATTCAAGTGCTAATATACACCTAATTTTCAAAAAAAAAGGATCATGCAAATTTTCAGTAGGAAATATGCTACAGACGGTAACGATTTTAAGGCCAAAGAAGTATTTTCTAAGTTTTTCTAAGTTATTTTTTCCAAGTTTTTCTAAGTTATTTTTCATCGCGAGAAAAGGACAAATCTGTAATAAATAAAAGAGTAAGGTCATACATGTATTGCGTTATTCAACTAGACAGTTCAAAAATGAGCATTTCTGACAAAGTCCGAAAAGACGTCCAAAACGTGTCAAAAATTTGACTTCGGAGTGGAACCAAAAACAACAATACTTATTAGGACATCCTTCTATATCATCCTGATGCTTTCTGTTTGTCGATATGTGTCTCACTTCATTAGTTGAGAAGTTGGTCAAAGGAGGGTACCCCAATGATCTACTTTTGCCTGTGGTGGCGTCACCTGTTTATCGATCCGGACAAAAAATAAAAAAAAAAACAACACTTGTAGGCGAGCATTAGTACTTCAATCCTATCAATTACATTAAAATTCCTCCATTGGTTCTGGTTTTGGTTTGAAATTTTGAATTTTCCAATTACTCATATATATTTGGACAGACGATGGAATTACATAGAAATTCCCTGATTTACTTTACTTTTTGTGTTCAAGTATAATATGTTTGTTAAGGCGAAAAAACTAAGAATGTTAAATTTCATGCTATATTTTTTGATATACACACCTCAATTTCAGAAGGTCAAAGGGTTGATTGAACTCTTTTATAAAGTTATCCCAAGAAATAATTATAAAATCCATTATTTTGTTGCAAATAGCCGTTTAATTTGTCTCAAAAGGCTTATTCTAATTTTAATCTTTTTTTTCTACGAAAAATCACAATTTTGGTAAAATCTGCTCAATTACAATTTAATGACCTTGAAAATACAATGCAGAACCTCGAACAATTAAGTATCAAGGTCATCTCTACATTGATTTGTCTCCAGTAGAGATATGAACGAGAATTTGTTTTCATATCATAAATTGACAGTTCAAAATAAACTCATAACATACCCATCGTAGTAAAACGTTGTCCTAAATGTTGCAATGGTTACCATATTAAATGCAGTTTGCAGCAAAACAGATCCAAGATCCCAGCCAACTTCTTACATTTTCTTGTAGTACCATGCATATATAATATATAAAAGAAAAATCCAAAAATTTCTGCTTTTATTAACTTCTACACCGCAAACATACACACAAACAAGCAAAATAGGGGCTCTTTAGAGCCACAAAATGAAGAGTTTAAAACCTTTTTAGGTACTCTTTTTGACTCGTTATACCAGAGGCATAGCGACAAAGTGTGAAATTTATTTCAGATATTCATAACAAAGAGGATTGAAAGAGAAAAAATGTGGTTATTGCAATTAATAAATATACCCGTTTCTATGGCAACAAAGGTCTCAAACAAGCTAAGTCTTATGAAATTGCCTTATGCTTCAAACATTAGCGATGGTTACCAAGGCAACACCCTTTTTCTCCATATGAAAGATAATTTTCATCTTAGCACTCCATATTGAAGTCCAAACCAAAAATTGCTAGAATCTATGACATGTCGTGCCAACGTGTCATTGAATTTGTTTTATTCTTACTGATAATTGCTCTTAAAACACTCGAAAATTCAATCATTAACGAATCAATTGGTACTCATTTCAAGAATATGAATATTCGATGCTATGGACAAATTTTCTACACTTATTACCATCTTCTCCTTTGTTTACACTTTGACATTTTTACCTAACCAGGTGCAATTTCATATGGTCCGTTTTAAAAATTCCTTTGTGTATTGTACATATTGACTTGCAACTTGCGAGGAATAATTAGCATTAAAAATCCACCTTCCACATGACCATTTATGATGTAAACCCAGGTACCCCATATGGTGGAGATACTATGCGAATCTGAGTAAAAAACATTCCCTTGTCGGCAGACGATGGACAAATAAAGCGATCCCTTCTCATTCACAAGTGTGTAGTCAAAAGCTTATTTCGTGAAAAGCTTAGAGTTGATGGTCGACTTACAAACTGCGAAACTGGCGATCAAATAGCAATAGTGGAAAAACTGCCATCTCATCTGCCAAAATCTGTTGAAATTGGTCGGTATAAAGCAATAATTAGCTACCCAGGTCAACCAAATGAGAGAAAACAGTGCAACAACTGTCTTCGATTGGGTCATTCTGCCATGGAATGCACCGATGATATGGTTTGCTTTGAATGTCATGAGACTGGGCATATGATGTCAGAATGCCCTGAAAAACTTGGACAAGATGATGACACCTGCTTTTCACAATCTGATTCTGAAGCTGAAAGCACATGCACTGGCGAGGAGGGTGAAAGTGACTCTCACTCACAACAGCAAGCTGGTGATACTTCCTTGTCAAATCAAGCTGCACATGTTACTCCTGAGACACCTAGAGCAGTATCTAGTGAATCCGCTAATATCATTTCAAATGTCTCAAAAGAAAAAAAACAAGATGAAACCGTACATACGACAACAAATGCTGACGGTAACAGAAAGAAAAGACGTCCAAAGAAACCATCCAAGGCTACGACCGTAACATCAGGAACACTCGATAAATTTCTTGAAGTAAGCACACCCAGTAGCTTAAAAGCAGGAATGGCTCGCTCACCAACTACTCCTACAGAGGAAGTTGAAGCAAGGGACCGAACAAGCAAAAAACAAAAAGAAGGCGCAACATAGTGCTAGAACATTCCCCCAGGAGAACAGTATCAGACATGAACTCTGTATATTGCACCCGTCTGATCTTTTCTGGTTTATTTGTTGATGAAAAACAAGAAATAGTATATGATGAAAATATATATTCAAAAATATATTGTCAGTTGAGATATTGATTACATGTAAATATAGAACTGCTATAAAACATATATTTGATATCAAAAATATTTGTATGAAGCATAAAAATGATATTAGAAATATTTGTATAAACATGTATAAAAATGATAATAGAATATAAATACCAAACACATTTATTGAACATGAACACAGACCTACACTTAATTACACTTAACACTCAAGGTTTAAGAGAAAAACTAAAAAGAAATAGGGTATATGAATGGATTAAGCATCAAAAAGCTGATGTAATATTTTTACAGGAAACCCATTTTACAAAAGATCTCGAACCATATGTTAAAACTGAATGGAAAGGACACATCATACACAGTTTTGGAACCTCTCAAAGCAGGGGTGTAAGTATTCTCATAAATCACAAATTAAATGTCAACATAGATAAAACAGTAGTAGATAAAGATGGAAGATATATTATATTAAATATAAAAATAAATGATACAAAATATTGCCTTGTAAATTTATATGCACCAAATGATAAACATAAAAGAAATAGTTTCTTCAAAAATTCGATACAAATGGTTCAAGAAAATAATGAAGGTATAATTGTATTAGGAGGAGATTTGAATGAAATCCAATGGAAAACAGATAGAAAATCAAATAAGAAAATTACAATATGCAATAAACTCAAAAAGCTAAAGAAAACTTTTAAACTCATAGACTCATGGAAACAAAAGAATCCAAATAAGCAGCAATTTACATGGAAAAGAAAAAAACTCTAACTTAGAAGCTAGTAGAATTGATTACTTTCTTGTCCAAAATGAACTATCTGCAAAAATTATTCATGCAGATATAAGGCCTGCATCTATAAAATACACAGATCATATGGCAGTATCATTAAAAATTGATAATAGAAACTCAATTAGGGGAACAGGCTATTGGAAACTAAACAATTCTTTATTAAATGATAATACATATGTACAAATGACAGAAAACATAATAATAAAATATACTAATATGTCAAACACAAGTAAAGACAAAGCAATGATCTGGGAACTCTGTAAAATAGAAATACGAGAGAAATCAATAAAATACAGCAAAGCCTTAAACAAAAACAGAAAGAATAAAATACAAAAGTTAGAAGAAGAGCTCAAAACCAAAATAAATAATAATGAGAATCAAGACAACATTGAAAGCATTGAAAGAGAACTAGAGAAAGAATATGAGAAAGAAGCAAAGGGGGCTCAAATCAGAGCAAGAGTAAAATGGATTGAGGAAGGAGAACTCAATACCAAATACTTCTTAAACCTAGAAAATAAACGACAAATGCAAAAAACAATATTAACACTATATGATGCTAATGGAAATAAAATTACAGACCAAGCAGGAATAATGAATAGACAAAAAGAATTTTATGCAAATCTATACACAACAACTAATCCGAGTAAAACTGAAATAAAAAGCTTCATAAAAAAGTTAAAGATACCAAAGTTAGATGAAGAAGATTCAAATTCATGTGAAGGAAAATTTACTGAAAAAGAAGGACAGAACGCTTTAAATAAAATGAAATTGAAGAAATCCCCAGGAACAGACGGCTTAACAGTAAAATTTTACAGAAAATTTTGGCCAATGATAAAAGAAATGTTGATCAATGCATTAAATCAAGGATACGATGATGAGATTCTGTCAAATACACAAAGAACAGGATTACTATCACTAATGTATAAAAAAAATGACCCGTGGGATCTAGAAAACTGGAGACCAATAACTCTCTTAAATACAGACTATAAAATTGCTGCAAATTGTTTGGCTCAAAGAATAAAATCACTACTACCAAAGATAATTCACACCGACCAAAATGGATTTATAAAGGGGAGGGACATAAGTTACAATATTCGTATGATCCAAGATGTGATTGAGTATTCTGAAAAAAACAACATTGAAGGGGCAATTTTATTTCTAGATTTTAAAAAAGCCTTCGATTCGATAGAATGGGACTTTATGGTTATGACTTTAAAAGAGTTTGGTTTTAAATGTTCATTTATGAGGTGGATAAAAACACTATATAAAAATATTAAATGCAAAATTTCAAATAATGGAGGGATCTCTTCACCAATAGATATAACTAGAGGAATTAGGCAAGGGTGCCCCCTTTCGGCATTACTGTTCGTTTTAACTGTTGAAATATTAGCTGTAAGATTACGAAATGATAAAAACGTACAAGGAATTAAACTACATTACTCCCAAAAATATGACTATAAAATATCTCAGCTAGCTGATGACACAACACTCTTTCTAACGTCTAAAGCAGACATAACAAAATCTCTAAATGTTATAGAAATTTTCGGAACATTATCAGGTTTAATACTCAACAGGGAAAAAACAAAAGGAATCAAACTAGGTAAAAATAATACAGTCGAAGATAATTTTGAACAAATAGACTGGACAAGTGATACAGTAAAAACTCTTGGAGTACACTTTGGTAAAAATGTTGCGGAAGCAATAAAATTAAATTGGGAGAACAAAATTACAAAGATCAAAAGTCTAATTACAAATTGGAAGCAAAGAAAATTAACTATGATTGGCAGAATTCAAATTACAAAATCGTTACTCATCCCACAACTCACCTATCTTATAAGAGTATTGCAAATGCCAAATAATATATTGAAGCAAATTGAAAAATCAATTTATGAATACGTTTGGAACAGTAATACAGAAAAAATAAAAAGGAAAACTATTATCAGGAAATATGAAGATGGAGGGCTGAAAATGATTGACATAAATTCACATATGAGCACTATTTTATGTAGTTGGATTCCAAAACTTTTACAAAAAGACAACAGCCGATGGAAAATACTTCCAACATTCTTTTATAACCAATTAAGTCCAAACCTGACTATATTCAAAATGAATTTAGGTAAATTAAAAACAATGAATGAAAAACAATGAATAATATCCAAAAAAATCCAAAATTTTATAAAAATATTCTATCAGCCTGGATAGAAATAGGTGGAAATCTACATAATCTACCAAAAACTAAATTTGAAATTGCACAACAGTATATATGGGGTAACAAATTCATTACATACAATAATAAGCCATTAATCTTTACAAACTGGATAAATAGTAACCTAATATATGTAAAGGACTTGCTAATTGAAACAGGACAAATAGATGAAACAATTATTTGGAACAAATTGAGTAATAAACATAACTGGATATCTGAAATATCTAAAGTAAAAAAAGCTATTCCAAAATCATGGTTTGAAATATTAAAAAATTCTGATATAAATAAATATAACATTAAGGTAAAAGAAACAACAATATTGACCAATTCAGGAACATACATTCAATTAAACAAAGTGACAAATAAAATAATATACAATAACTTAATTGAAAAAAATAGCAGAGGAGCCAATCGCATATTCATATTGGACAAACTCTCATGATACAAATAAGTCTGAAATAAAAAATTGCATGAAATTCATCTTTAATCATATGATAGATAATAGGTATAAAATGGTCAGATGGAAATTGATTAAAAATATTCTACCAAATGATTTGCTTCTGTGCAAATGGAAAATTAAACCAAATCCTTTTTTGTTATTTCTTTGGTCAAGAAGATAATTATGAACATTTCTTCTTAAAGTGTAATTTTAACAAAATTTTTCTAAATGAAATAAAAAGTTTGATGAAAAAGCTTGGATATAACAAGGACATGCTATCAATAAAAAAAATATAGCTATTGGTTATAAAATATCAGATAAAGAATACCATGACATTAACACCCTCCTTACCCTGATATCTTACACGATTTACAAAGGTTACTATGTAAGTGAACAAAGAAAAAATATAATAAATCTAAACAGTATCTTTAAAAATCTGCTCATAATGCACTTGTCAATCCTCCACATGAAAAAAAGTTCCATCTCTCCAATATTCTTTAAAACATGTCAGTTCTTTGAATTGGAACCTGATTTTCAATAAACTGAAAAAGAGAGAGAAAAACAAACAAACAATTTATTAGACATTGCCTTATTGATTTCTTAAAAGTCTTTCAAAAGTTATCAAAATAAATAAAACATGCAAACATTACTTTTATTCATGTATTATACTTATATTTTCCTGTAAAATTGGTTAGTAAAGAAGGACACTTAGCTTTATATAATCCACTTTCATAATGCATCACAAAGTCTCAGTTATATTGCACAACCACTAGTCATCACCCTACAAAAAAGTAAACAAACACATACACTAGTTAGAATGTAAACAATGTAGTATGGAAATACCCACGATCTATTTTTAGATAACGCGCTTCAGTAGTTCTATTCATTCCGTGTATTGTATTCTTCCCTTGCTTTAAAGATATCACTAGTAACAAAAATGAAATTCTACGCGAGTATATACCTTTGTCTGCAAAATTTAGATTTAACTGGTGTTCAACCAACCATGAAGTTTAATATAGACAACTCGACTTACAAAAATTCGTGCTGCAAACAAAGTAATGAATAATTACAGAATTCAATTATTCAAGTTATACTTACTCAAACACTCATTCTCCAGCGATAAATTTTATATCCACATATACAATAAAGATATTCCAACATGAATAAACATACTTCAATATTACGTTTTTCGGATTTTCTCCCACCATATTCTCCCTGCAGATACACACTTCCGATATGATTAAAATAATTCAAATCCCGAAAATGTTCTTTAGACTTCCATTATAAGGGTTTTCCCAGTTGGGCTTCCATACTTCTGTGAAAATCGGCGATTTCAAAAATGAGTCATTTATCATAAGACAGAACAATAATTTATCTACCATTTAATGTTATAAAAAATGGGGGTTACCGTTGCTTTTCATCCTCTAAATTTAGAATGAATAAAAAAGTGAAAAGTGAAAAATTAAAATTTGATAGGTACCCCTCGTTATAAAACCCATATAATTTCTGTTCATGTCATAATTAATTAGAAATTAATATACGACGTGAAAGTCTATCTATTGTACTTTCACTCATGTGAATATTAGCCAATCACAAAGGCGCGTTCATTCAATCCGAGCTCCAGTTTTGGGTAGCCAAAAACGGCCCATAACTCGTTTTAAATCAATGGCATATTCATACCTTCCACGTGTCAGAATGTCACACAGTAATGAAAGGAATATATACGGATTTAATTTTCCGGCTTACACACGAAACACTAACTATATTATGTAAAGATGTATTATGAAATTTTTTTTATTAGTACGACTATAACTCACTATTATGCCTATAATTTATCATATTCTGGCCCGGAATATAGGATATATGTAAAATGGGCGCTATTATATATAAAACAAAAAAAAAAACAAAAAAAAAACAAAAACAAAAACAAATAAAAAAAGAAAAAAAAGAAAAAAAAAGACATCAACAAAACACATAATTTGTGATAAATCTTCAAAGATATGTCAATAAGAAAGATCTTTTTTCCCATCAACAATTAGTCGGCGATGTCGTAATAGATGAGTTAACTGTTTAAAAGAAATAAATTATGCGTTGATCAAAGTTTTTTTCTATCAAGATAGGAATGTGATTTCAATAATTTTTATGGGTACAACTCGTCGTGGTCTTATAGGATTATGTAATCAATGTAATAAATCAAAAATGAAATTAAAAAAAAATCCACCTTCTGATTCTAGAGTCAAACGTTAATGTAAAATGAGTTAAAGAGAAGATAGCATAATTGAGCATCGATGGACCCCTAGCAAGATATAAGTTGGGACCAGGTGGATTTTGATAATTGAAAATGGTGTCCATGTCATGACTGATTGTGCATTACACCTTAAATAAGGAAAGGGATCACCAACAACACCCGTTTGCAGCAAAAAAGGCGAAAACACAAAACCAACCTCTGCAAAAACACAAAGAAGACACGCACAAAAAGAGACGCAAATGGTTCAAGGAACGCCAGATCACACAAATGACTCTACATAAACCAAGGAGACCGATTTTACATTTGAATGTCTCTGAATGTAAATATAAGAAATGAATATCTATTTTTTTGCGTTGATGGCTTTTACAATCTGGATCGACAGGCGGTCTATTTTTAGCATAGCCTAGTTTTCAGTTTCCATCTCAGATTTGTTTGTGTTTAAAGCTCGTGGTTTGTGTATATCTTACTTCGTCTATCATCTTATGGACATAAACATGTAATTTAAGCTATACCATCTATTGGAAAGTTAATCGTTGAATTGAACAATTAGCTGTGTGCGGATGACAATTTTTATGTTTACATTTGACTTGTGAACTTATGCGCACGTAATCCAGGATAACCACACCATTTGCTACTTGCGTGACAGATGGCCGTCCAAAGTCGGCACCGGTTACCCATTGGTCTCGCCGGTTTATGTGTAGTCTTTTGTGTTTGATGTTTACATGTCGTGTGTCTCTTTTCCGTCTCGTGCTGTACTCTTCTTTTGTGTTTTTGCATCGGGTGTTTTGGTGTTTTACTGTTGATGCTGCAACGGGGTCTTGTTTGAGATCTTTTACCTTCTTTTTATCATGGCTTCGGGTCGTCGATCTAGAATGCAAATGGACAATAATGATCCATCCAATTGGACTGTGTAGTTTTTAAAAGAAAAGTTAGCAGAAAACGGAATTAATATCAATGCTCAAGTAAGCCACTCGGTTTTGAAACGTATATACATTGACAATGTCGGAAGTTCTGTTAATGTGTCAACAGGGACAGTAATCTCTACTGCTAGCAGTAATAATCCGAGCTTAAACTCAGTTGTAAACAATAATTTAACTGATATCACATCAACTCAAGAAAGAGCGATGTCTAGTGCCAGTTTGAGTGTTGCACCTTCGACAATTCCGGAAAACGCATCTCCGACTGCTCCGGATCGGGTTCCTTAATTAGTCGGAGCAACGTCTCTTCCCCTTCACTTCCGTAATTACAACCAAGTGGTGTCAATGCGACAACGGGGACGTCTACATCCGATGCTGTACTCATAAACACGCTTCAGCTGTGCCAACAAGCTATCAGCTCTCTTTAACAGAAGCAAACGGCAACAACTTATCCGTAGTCTCAACACGGCAATGACCAATAATTCAACTTCTAGGACCCCAGCTCAATCAATTGGCTTTCACAACATGGTGTCTCCAGAGATACGAACTGACATTATCACAGGTAAAGAAGTTAATTTAAACATTCTTCTCATACCAAATTACACCATGCTTGCACAAAAGAAACTGAAAGAAAATGATAAGCGATTAATTAGAAACCTGACCTTGGATGAGTTCATACTTGCATTTGGACGCTACAAGAGAATCATGTGCTCTGCATTTCCCAACCGATCCCAAGAATTAGATATTACATGGCACTTGTTATTGAAACTGCAAACATATGGCCGGACAGAATCTATGAATACCATAAGATGTTTTCAGCTAAATGTGCGGTTATGTTACTGCAACACAATATCAATTTGGATGGGTCGAAGGAGCCCCTGATTTGCGCACTTTAGTTTGTGCCGGAGCACATGTTAAAACATGCAGGTTCTGTGGCTCGACTATCCACTCTTCACACATGTGCCCACAAAAGTCGTTCAAAAAACTCAAATTAAACCGGGAAACTACACACGCAATACACAGGTTCAAGAAGGTCTTGATATTCATGGCAGAGAAATTCTTTATCACGAAGAACATCAAGTTTGCATCAATTATAATACTAGTAGAGGTTACAGTAAACCTAACTGCAAATATCTTCCTATCTGCAAGTCCTGTCAATCTGCCGACCACAATCGTGTACAATGCTCTACCAGTACACCATCTAAAACAGAAGTACCAAAAGGAAAAGCAACTCACTCTCAAACAAGAATTACAGCAAATAACAAGTGACTAAATTAATCGTTAACTTAAGCCACTGTCACACCTTCACGTTCTGACATGGCGTTCGCACTACGACCACCAAAATTGTACGAAACGTGGCATGAACGTAGTAAGGACGCGGGGAACGTAGTAAGAACTCGCTATTACGTATTGAGGTCGTAGTGAGGACGCCGACGAACGTGCCCGTACGCCGAGCCACCACGACCGTTTTGAACTGTTCAAAACAGTCGTAGTGAGGACGCGGTCATGACAGAACGTGTTAAGGACTACTTGCGAACGTATTGAGAACTTCATGGACGTATTAGAAACGTGTCCCGAACGTAGTAGGGTCATAGTACGGACGGCTAAAACTTTTACATATAATCATATGGAGATCGTCACGTCTCTGCCGTCATTACCACGTCCATGGTTTTAGAGGTCGAAAAAATCAAAATAGACCTCGTACAAACAATTTATCCTTTGAACTTTGTCATGATCGTAGCATGAACGCAGTAAGGACTTCGAGAACGTAGTAAGCACGCCGTACTTTCGTAACACAGACGCCTTCGTCTTAGTGTGGACTTGGGGCCGATCGTAGTTCGAACTTGACTTAACGTATTAAAGACGGGAAGGACGCGCTACTAACGTGTTACGGACGCTAAATTTCTTATTGAGAACGTATTGGAGTCGTCAATTATTGTTTCGGAGGGCACTTCCGTGTGAAAAATTCCACGTTCTCACTACGTTCATGAAAATTTTCAAGGACTTCAAGGACGTAGTAAGAACGTCTCGAGAGAACGTGTAGGTGTGACAGGGGCTTAACATCAATGTGACAAAGCTTCGAGTCGAATTATCTGCTCACCCTGATAAACATTTTTTAAGATATCTGTGCGACAGCCTAGAATATGGACTTGACACTCTCGGCTAGCCAACAGGGGATGCTTACTCCTCCCGGGCACCTTGTCCCACCTCTAGCTTGCTAGGGGTCCGTCGATGCTCAGTTTTGTACTCTATTGTGAGTGATGTGGGGATTATCGTCAGGATCTTCTTTAACTCATTACGATAATGTAAATTCTCTTGAATGCAAAAACTTGTTATCAACCAGACAACATATAGATACTGTTAATGAACTACTGCAAATTGAACTATCAAAAGGTTACGTGAAAGGACCTTTTCATAATCCGCCATTTTCAAATTATCGAGTGAGTCCACTTGGCATAGCTACTCATAAATATTCCGGAAAAAAAGAGACTAATCTTTGATTTGCCATCTCCACATAATAAATCAGAACCAAGCATCAATGAACTAATCGACACAGATTTGTGCTCCCTTTCTTACGTAACGATAGACAATGCTATTGACATTATTCAAAGGCTCGGCAAAGGCAGTCTTTTGTGTAAGACTGATATGACAGACGCGTTCAAACAAATTCCAATACATCCTTCCCAGTACCGTTTATTTTGCTTGAAATGGAATGAACAATATTATCATTTTGTGTGTTTACCTTTTGGATGTAGATCAAGCCCCAAATCATTTGATAACTTATCTACAGCACTTTTTGGATCGCCAAGCACATTATGGTAAAAAAACATTTTACACCTCTTAGATGACTTCCTCACTATTGATGCTCCAGACGTATGTTGGGAAAAAAATATGGCTTTGTTGTGCTCCATATTCTATAAACTTAATCTTCCGCTATCAAGTAAAAAGACTGTTGGACCCACTACTGAATTGTAGTACCTAGCTATCACATAGATACAATCAATATGCAAGCAAGGTTACCAAGAGACAAACTTGAAAGAATTACAGCATGTATACTTAGCGTTCTTCGCAAGAGATCTTGTACACGAAAAGAACTAGAGCAACTCCTGGGTCATCTCAACTTCACTACTCGGGTGATTCTGCCAGGCCGCTCTTTCGTGTCATATTTGTATAGGCTAATGTCGTCTGTCAAAGAAAGTTATCATCATGTACATCTAAATGCGGAATGCATAGCTGACCTCCAAATGTGGTTATATTTTCTAGAGCATTGGAATGGTATATCTATGTTCTACAACTCTGTTAAAACAACTTCGCTAGCACTCGACTTATACACAGATGCCTCATCTACTATAGGACATGGAGGTTATTTTCAAGGCCATTGGTTCTGCGAAAAATGGCCTAACAATCTTCCACATATAATCAATGAAATCATTTCCATGGCATTCCTCGAACTTTATCCCATAGTGTTAGTAAGTGTATCTTATGGGGTAAGAATTGGACAGGTCACAGAATCGTATTTCATTGTGATAATCAAGCTACGGTCAGGATTATTACTAAAGGCAGATCAAAAGAACTCGTCATTATGAAGCTTATGCGTCGTTTGACTATGTATGCAGCAGAGAATAACTATGCTATTTACAGTCAATATCTGTCAGGTGTTAATAACTGTATTGCTGATAGTTTATCTCGTTTACAGATGACACGCTTCCGAATGCTGGCACCAAATGCGGACAAAGACAGGACACCTTGCCCACCAGTGAATCGGGTACTTTGGACAGTGTAGTTGACAATCTCTGGGACCATTCAATCTCGGTCATAACTAAATTACAGTACCAGTTGGTTTAGACACCTATATTAGATTCGCTTAACTCAGAGGTATTCATTAACTTGAAACTGCCATGTATTTCTGAGAAATTTATTTTGTAGCCTTTTGTGATGAACATCTGCATTTAGCATATTCCACTATTAAGTTGTATTTAAGTGAAGTAAGATTCTTTTACTTAAAAGAAGAAGGTATTGATTCTTTACTTAATGTTGAGGCGTACCTTTACCTTGCATTCAAATTGCTCTAAAAGGCTTAAAAAAGAAGCAATCATGTAATGCTAAAAGAATCAGGTTACCTATCACATGTCTGTCTTGCAAAAAATGTGTTTGTTGTTACGCTCGGGTATCTTCGATATGTATACATGTATATTGTAAGAAGCTGCATGCACCCTTGCATTCTTTGGATTTTTAAGATGTGGAGAATTCACAGTGTTAAGTGAACATTGTTATGAATCCTTTTTATCATGTGAAGATATTCTACTGCAAGAGAAGTGTATTATTACTCATTTGAAAAAGTCCAAGACAGATCCATTTTCAAAAGGCGTTCAGATTTTGGTGTTTCAAACGGACAAAGAAATTTGTCCAGTCAAAGCTATAACAAGACTCATAGAAGTCAAAACTAACAGTTTTCCGGTTATGCCTGTTGCATTTTTTGTTACTCAAGAAGGCAAGATTATGTCCAGAACTTATTTTATCGAGAAAGTTATGTTACTTCTCTTTACTTTAGTTTTCAATCCTGACCATTATAATTGCCATTCTTTTCGCTACGACTGCTCCAGAGGCAAGGTTAGAGGATCACCTTATTCAAACTCTTGGTAGGTGGTCACCAAATTGTTATACTTCTTATATTCATAAATCAAATAATGTTATTGAACAGGCTCAGAAACAGTTGGCCTCCACACTGTTGTAGTTTGAATATTTAGACATTTATAGCTTTTAAAAAACTTTCATTTGTTCCAGGTGTAGAATACATGTATAGGAATAATTAATTTGTTTTAGACTATTGAACCATTATGTTATACTGTGTATTCATTTATTAATACTTTACCTCAGATAAATCTTTCTTAGTGGTTTCACAAGGTGGATATATCTTATAGATTTTTTTTCTCCCTTCACTTGGGGCAACAACTGATTTTCACTTGTTTTGGCTGTTTTGATCACAATATTTACATTGTGGGTAGAATATTTTAATCTGTGACCAATCTCCCCCAAGTTTGCTTTGGGGATTTTTGAAATGTTGATTGAATTTCATTTTATTTCGCAAATTGGAATCTTTATTCTAATTATCATGCTTTTACAGTTTTTGCTTATTATCATCTGTCATGTTTTCAGTGTACATTTTGTATATTTTCATAACAGTGCTAATGTTGCACTCATACTTGTTCGGAGTGTTCTTCACTTATACATGCTTTTCATATGACAGTAGATTGGTTGTTAGTCCCCTTTGCCAATATTTTTGTTTTTGTTTAGATAAGTTTGTTCAATAAACCATTAACTTGGTATAATTGTCCTTTTTATATAAATCTTACTTTGTTGTATTATTGTGGGCATGTATACTAGCCAAATTGTTTAACCGCTGACTTAACATACTCCATTGTAATAGCATTAGATTGAAAGAAAAGCTTGCTTACATCTTGGGGTATTTCTGCAAGCGCGTTTTGTTTTGGTCATATGTTGTATAAGAACACATTTATCTGTTTTTCATGTTTGGCGCATACTGAGTTCTTTACAGATATTGTGTTTATCAAAAATTTATCTTTTCCTTATTAATTTGTAATTCTCGATAATTCAAGTCATCGATAAACAAAACAGTGACAGAACCAGCACTTCCGGTTGTAATAACTCCCCGCTGAATTTGTGCATTAATTTAAATTTTGTGTAATTTTAAGGCTTTTTAGAGTTGTTCAAATCAAGAAAAGAATATTAGTTTGTTTTTTTTCTTTACAGAGATTATTTTCAAGAATCGAAAGAAAACTTATTTTCACCTGGACGAAAATGAAAAAAATCATTGTGGCGTCAAAGAGAGACTCGGGATTTTTCTGCAAGTGCGTTTTGTTTTGGGCATGTGCCGTATAAAAACACATCTATCTGGGTTTTTTTCTGTTTAAAGGGCGCATATTTATATGTTTCTAAAATAGAAATGTAGCCAAAACAAACAAGGGGATCTCCAAGAAAACCAGGCTGCAGCACCCACAAGTTCGATCAATTGGTTGATGGTCTGTCTCTTCAACACATTCGAAATTTCTCCTCAAAATTCCTTGAAATTTCTAAAAACATGGGTCCTGTAGCATCATACCCGAACCATCCTACTGCGTTTTCGGTATATTTTGGACATAAAAACTTTAACACTCTTTGTTCATATTACATTCTAAGATTGAGGATCAATGACGAGGGTTAAGTATTCGAAACATGCATATCTGGTCACTGCTGAAAATGTATCTTAATATAATGCTATTGAATTTGATGACGTTTAACATAAATAGCATGTTTTATTCGGTACTTTGTTCTATTTACGAGAATTATTCATTTTCGTTAAATGTGCCACCCTCCAGTAACGTTTCCTCATATTAAACTAAAAATACGAAAAAAATGATTGAAAATATAAAATGATTCTGTTATACACATTTTTCTGATGAAAAGCTATTCTTCATAAAATTATGAAAATTTAAAAAGTGTTCGGTTAGAAATTTTGACCAGTATATAAGAAAATGCGTAATTATTTCTACAAGATGTTTGTACCCCTCTTCCGGAAAGTAGGGGATTTCCAACATGATTTGGATGCAGTATGAAAAACCAAACACCGAAATACCCCATGCAAATACAAAGAGAAGACGTCACAACAAGAAACAAAACACCAAATTTTGCTAGAAAACTATAGAGACCAATATCTAATTGGCAAAGACTTCGGACGAAAAATTCCTGTGCATCCAAAAGCTGAGAGGATGTGTGCACGTTACACGTATAAGTGATTAAGGACAGAAAGCAGCAAATAAAATTTTCCCTTCTTGTAACTGTAAAGTTGATAATGTGTCAATTATTCCATTTTCGGTCCGAAATGGCTGTTTTTGTTCTTCCTTTCTGTGTTATTTGGCTGTAAGTTTGAAATTCATCAATTATTTTTACAAAAAGGAGGATGTCATCTTGATGTTAGCTTTGTAATTCGAGTTGCACACATTTTTACTCCTGTGACACGATGATATACTGTCAGCGGTAGTAGCATGAGGTTTTGATAACATTAAATGATCCTACTGATCCATTTGACCCAAATACAAGTGATCATGATGATTACTAAGATGAAGAAAAGAAGGGAGGAGATCTCCAACAAGACCCCGTTGCAGCATCAACAGTAAAACACCAAAACACCCGATGCAAAAACCCGATGAAAAGTACAACATGTAAACATGATTAGCCGTATGGCCAATATCAGTGAATGGAAGTCAAACTCATATCAGTATTCAAAAGTCAAATTTTACTTTTAACTAGGAAATTAGATTATCGAACACTCTATGACAGACTGAGTAAAATCAAGGAAGAGGTACCATCCTGCTAATCTCGATATGTGATATGCATAATTAAGCCAAGTTATTGAAATATAAACCTCATCGTGGGGTTGATGATGAAATGAATAAGATCCTGACAATAATTTCTCAACAACAGCATTCACAATAAAGCACCGAATTGAACATCGACGGACCCCTAAGGAGGAGTAAGCATCCCCTGTTTGGCTAGCTGCACCCACGGATATCACCCGATAGTTCAATTGTAATTTGCAAATTTATTAAAACAGAGTTCTGTCGATTCTCTGCTTCACACGAAAGGTAGAAGTATGACATTAAAAAAAAACAATTTACATGTATATGGAGAGAGAATGATTTATTGATAAAAAACGTTAGAGTTGCTGTGATATCATTATGAAGAGAGAACAAAAATGACCAAAAACATATCGCTCACCGGTAGAAGAGATTTAATGCATTTAAAATCTACTGACAGTTTACTAAAATAATTACAATAGCTTCTGTTGAAATTAAAGGGATAATGACTTTATATCATGAAGAGTAAGTGAAAGCAATCTTATCCAAAATAATCATTAATGGGCATAACAAAATATGAAATCATAAGCAACAAACAAAACTAGTAAACCATTCTACAAAGCGGCGATATTAATTCCATTTGGAGAAAGATCAGGTGACCTAGAAGAATAATAGAATATAGCCCTAGATGTGATTAGGGACAAGAAAATCCAACCCGAGTGTCAGAATTTGCTTGTACCAATACGAGGCTTGTCTAAAAGAGCTCAAAAATGAGTTTATATGTATTCCTTTTCATATTCTGACCTGCTTCATCAGTAATCAAGCATGACGTCACAATGACGTTACAGTTATAAGCACTTCTATATTGAGCTTATCTCACCCTGCAGGATGAGACAACAATTTTTCCTGACACCTAATTTTGCGGACAAATCAGTCTCAAGTGAGAGAATCAGCATCTCTAGATAATTGATCTTTTTCTGCTCTTTATTGCCTTTGGCAAAATAGGTTTTGTCATATGAATAACATATTGTTTTCAGGTATTCTATGGCTGACCTTGCTATAACTTTATCATGAAAAGGCAGAGGGATCATATCTGACTCTTTTTTTATCTAATAATATCCTTTTTATGTATAGTTTTAAGAATCAAAGAAGCTGACTATGTCTGAAATTAAAAGGCGGACCCCTTTTACGGAGTTAAAATTAGTTTTAAGGGTCGCGTCATGAATGCATGTTTTTTTAGAGATACTTTGGTGAAGGATTCCTATCCCTGTAGTTAAATCATAAATATTCACCTGTTGGTTCAAAAAATGTTCGGATAGAGAGACAGCAAAGTCAGATCCGTTAAAAACCTTAAAACAGCATGATATTCCTCCAAAACAAGCTCACCTCAAAGTCACTCCATTATGTGGCTGATATCTACCTTGCCCTTCAAAAATGTTAACATAAAGAGTATAATTAGGTTGATGTCAATTATGATGTAAGCTAATCAAAGCACTTTGAAAATATTACGACATCAAAACTTAAAATGATGAATACATAAAAAAATTGATATATATATACATATTTGCCAAATAGCTTAAGGAACTTAATACAAAAATGAAATTCATGACTTAAAACAACATGTTATTCCTCCTAACCAAAGCCTTCAAGGTCACTTCATCGTGTTGTTGATACTCATCTTACTGTTCAAACATTTTAACATAAGGTGGATTTGAATTTTCTTTTAATTAGGTTGATGTTAATAATGAATCTAGTTAACCACAGCACATTTAGAAAATTACTACATCAAACTTTATAATGTAGAACATATATCAAAAATGAATATATACACATATGGCACAAAACACTTGATTGACAAAAATGAAATTAAACAACTATTTGCAACAAGAAGGTAAAAGTACATATAGAATATATCAACGTCAAAAATTATAATGTGGAATATATATCAAAAATGAATATCAATAAAAAAAAAACCACATATGTGCCGAATGACTCAAAAAGCTTGATTGACAAAAATGAAATTAAACAGCAACTTGCATCTAGAAGTTTAAAGTACATATAGAATATAATAACATCTAAAGTTATAATGTGGAATATATATCAAAAATGAATATATATATGAAAAACATATGTGTCGAATAGCTAAAAACACTTAATCGACAAAATTGAAATTAAAGAGCAACTTGCATCAAGAAATTTAAAGTACATATAGAATATGATAACATTAAAAGTTTTAATGAGGAATATATTTTAAAAATGAATATATATACAAATGTGCCGAATAGGTCAAACACTTGACTGACAAAAATGAAACTCAAAAGTACAATGCATCAAGTAGTAAAGAGTTAACGAAAAATAAAAGGACTATTTCGACAAAGAATGAGCTATTGACTTTACAGAGATGCCCTCAATTATCTTATGAAAGAGACAGAATGTCTAATTTTGCGTAAAAAAGGATAATGATTTTGTCCGACCATGACATTCAAATATCTTATGAACTAATTTGTACATCATGCAGAATATTATTTTGCATTGCTTTTACGTCTAAAAGAATTATCCTTTATTGTAATTTTAATATGAATTCTCTGAGTCGACCAAAATAATTGCCATAGGGGTCCAAAATAGCAAACTTCAGAAATGGGTCAAAGTGTGATATATTGAAGGGGACCATACCAAAGTATGATTGAAAGTGATAATTGCTATATAGCTTTCTGTGTTTCCATGGAAACAGGGATATCTTAAATTGCGCATTTTCCCGCCATTTTCAAATGAAAATAGTACAAAATTATACATTTTCAGCCCTCAAATTCTTATCTTTGATGCCACTGACTAAATTAAAACATGTATCCTTTAAAAAAAGGTACTCTAATCTGTCAAAAAAGATATGAAACATAATCTCAGAAAAAGGGACATGAGCTATATCCTTCACTGAATATTGGCCATTTTCAAGAAATGACAAAATAGCGAAAAAGGTCAATTTTGGTTATTTTCAAGATCATTTTGTAAATTGAGCACCGATAGAAGAAACCATTGATTAACATCCTTGAATAGTTAATATATTATATTTTCGAAACATGAAAAAATCTAAGTGGGGTAAATTCATTTGGAACTTTAATCTGGAATGGAAAAGTAGTATTTTTTCTTGAATTGGCATTTTGCCAAAACCTTTTTTACCACGTAATATTAAGAAACTTTTTTGAAGAAATGATTATTATTATTCAGAATCGCAAAATTTATCAAATATTCTTGCACTTATATACACATATACTTTATTTCTAGCTCACATAAGCAATTTAGCCCAAGATAGTTATAGCCATAGCGAGCCGTCCGTCGTCCGACGTCATTGTCGACAACATTCGTCATACATTTCTTATACTTTCGACGTCTTTAATACGGCTCCATGGAGGTTCATCAAACATTACAGGAAGAAAGTACAGAATGTTCTCTACCATTTAAATACTGTTTTTCTTCCCAAACAGAAATGCAGAACGGCCACCACAGACCCAGACTGACTGACACAAGTTTGACTTCTCCTCTGAAATCTCTGTACAGAATTTCACCAAACTTTATGTACAGGAAGCGAATAGAGAGATAATACCTAATTACAACACAAAGTGTGCATATCCCTGCGCATCTTCTGGAGACAAGTGTGCGTAATTTCTTACTCCCACGTGTCGGAGTCAAATAAAATTTGAATGCTCACTAAGTGGCGCTTAGAAAGTCATAGGAAATTTAAAATTCCCAATTTGAAATCCGACAAGGCCGGAAGTAAGAAATTACGTACACTTTTCTAAAGAAGATGATCCCCGCGTGGCAACAATAATTTTACCCAACCAGCTTGATATGAAAATGTTTTCATTTAATCATCAATTGTGACCTCTGACCTCCTTGAAAATCAGTAGGTGTTGACGTCTTGTCATGTTTAATTCGCATGCAAAGTTTGATACAGATTGGAAGAAAACAAACCTTATTGTGACCTTCACCTTTGATCTCTGACCTTCAATAGGTTGTCGTACTTTCATCATGGGCAACTCAAATGATATTTTTGAAGAAGATTAGAAGTAAACTGTGACCTCCAGACTCACAAGGTTTTTCTATCATCACCAATTGTGACCTTGAACTTTGATCTTGATAATCGATAAGTGTTGTTCTCTCGTCAAAGACAAGTTACATGCAAGGTTTGATAAAGATTGGAAGTATACTTTTACCTCTAGAATGTCCATGAGGTTTATACAATTACTGACTTTTCATTCGGTCTACTCGTGACTATACAGACCTGGTCAGGTATTGGTTGACCGAGGCCATATTAAACATCAAACACAGAATTAGTTCATCTCTTGCCAGCAGATCACTTCATTTTAATTTCTTGAATGGCATATTATGCCTATAATCGATACTCAACGGAGACAGGCTATTATGGTGCTAATGACTTTTGACTATCACAATGTATAATCCATTGTGACCCATTGTGACCTTTGAATTTGAAAATCAATAGGTGTCATCATCTCACCATGGATAACTTACATGCAAAATTTGATAGTTGTGGTCTCTAAGGCGTCCAAAAGCTTTTCCGGATACACATACCAATTAACACACTAACCCCAAACACATGGTGGTGTTACTATGTGCGTGGGGATAAAATACTTATGAAAATGTATGATATCTGTAACAACCTGTAACAACGAAATCTAAAACAAAGGGATTATTTATATGGTTCTGATTGGTTCAAGATCTACATCAAAGTACAACCTTGACCTTTGAGTTATGACCTTGACAATAATAACTAAGATTTTTTCTGCCATGATGATCCAAGTCTGAAATGTTGGATATAGATTGAGAGACTATCATGAAGAAATAAGTTATGATCATGAAATAATAAATTGTGCTTTTTATAAAAATGACTTCGATAATAGTGTTGATAACCTAATAGTTGGAACTTTGCAAAAGGTTGGCTAGCAAACTAAGTGACTATCAGACAGACATATCAGGTTTAGGGAGCAACCATTTAATCTTGGGGGGGGAGAAAAAATATAGATATAAATAAAAAATATAGATAATTATATAAATACTTTGAAAAAAGTATAAGTATTTTCTGGCTGTGAGCTAAATGGCATGCTAAAATATTCGGACAAGGGAGTGGCAAACATGGCAAAGGGCCTAAGTATAAAAAATAACTTCAAACCCAGTTTTTAGCTCACCTCGAGTGAGCTTAATATGCTATACCCCCGCGCGTCCGCGTCCGTGTCCGCGTCCGCGTCCGGTTAAGAAGTTTGGGGTAGCTCAGTATTTGGCAAAGTACTGATGCTACAGTAACCAAACTTGCACAAGTGATTCATCTTTGGATGCTGAGGTGAACCCATGCATCGGATGCTGCATCTGACCTACATTTTCCGCTTGAGTGACTTGGTTAAGAAGTTTGGGGTAGCTCAGTATCTGACAAAGTACTGATGCTACAGTAACCAAACTTGCACAAGTGATTCATCTTTGGATGCCGAGATGGATCCATGCATCGGATGCAGCATCTGACCTACTTTTTCCACTTGAGTGATTTTGCTTTAAAAAGCCAATATTGAGCAAAGTATAAGTGCTACATGTACCAAACTTGCATATTGGATGTATCATTGATCAAACTTTCATAAAATGACCTTGACCTACTTTTTCCGCTTGAGCAATTTTGCCTTTAAAAGCCAATATTGAGCAAAGTATAAGTGCTTCATGTACCAAACTTGCATATTGGATGTATCTTTGATCAAACTTTCATAAAATGAAATTGACCTACTTTTTCCGCTTGAATGATTTTGCCTTTAAAAGCCAATATACATGTATTTAGAAATATGTTTGAAATGAATTTTGCTGCCACGAGGTGAGCTTCGTAATCTGTGATTACCTATGTTTTTTTCTAGCTTAAAAACATGCTGAATAAGTGCTAGCAAAAGTTCTTCCCCTAACCAAATATTGAAAAGGTTGCTCCCTTAGTGATCTAGTTTTACAGATGTATTCACACAAAAACCATAAAATGAATTCTTAAACTAAACCATATAATCATCTCAGTTGCTAGAATCTCATGAATATCTAAAAGATAACACTTTATTTTTCAAATTTACTTTTAATTTGACACATACAACATATGTATATTTTAATTGGAAAATTGATCATTTGAAGAATACTTATATTTCTTTGTTGAATAAGACTTTTAGAAGATAACATCCCTCGTCATGCAGGTTTTTGATAGTAAAATAGCAATTTAAAAAAAAAAAGGTCAAGGTCACAAAGGCATAAGTCAAGGTATCAAATGGAAGCTATGGTTACGGTGATTCTATAAGTGAATTATCAAAGTCCTACTCCTCATAGTTCATAAGTAGGTCAAAGGTCAAGATCACTTGGTCAAAATTCATGATAACAAATGAAAGCTCTGGTGATGAGGAATATATATGTGAAAAATCAAAGTCCTATCTCTATAGTTTAAAAGAAGGTCAAAGGTCAATGTCACTAGGTCAAAAGTCATATATTCTAATAAAAGCTCTTGTCATGATGACCCATGAGGAATCTACATGTGAAATATCACAGCCCTAGCCCTTATAGTTCAGCAGATAATGACAGATATAGCCCACATTAAAGTTTTTTCAAAGAAGGTCAAACTCCAAGGTCAAGGCCACGAAGTCTAAAGTCAAGGTTTGAAATGAAAGGTCTGGTCATGAGAAATCTACGATACAGAAGGAATATCAAAACCCTGCCTCTTATACCGGTAGTATATGAGATATAGCCCAAGTTTTTAGATGTAGGTCAAACTCCAAGGTCAATGTCACTTGATCTAAATTCAAGGTCCCCAATGAAATGTCTGGTCATGAGGAATCCACATGTGAAATAACAAAGCCCTACCCCAAATACTTAATGAAATCTATTCCAGGTTAAAGTTTTTGTCAGACGCAGACACTCAGGCTATGACATTAGCTCCTGGGACATTCTTCACGGCTCGCTAAACACCAACAAAAAAAATTACACACATAATCACTTTGATATAATATACATTTATGATATGAACTTTTGTTGCAATGTTATTTTTTATGAATCGATATACAGTTATTGTTTTCAACTTAAACTGCTCTTGATTAGATACTTTGCTATCCTCATTTTGAAAATTCTCTACTCCGTAGGAATGTGTTAACATATTCTGATAGTTGTCTGGATAGTCAAGCTATACATCTGGAATTTTCTGTTCTCCTACAACTCATTTTCATCCCATTCATGACACAGATTTCAATTGGTGTAGTCTTTGGATTTTTTACAGTTTTTAATGACAGGATTTTCCAAATGGCACACAAAGCCTGACACAGGTCCTATTCTCACTCATGATGCGTCTAGATTTGAATAAATAGATCTGGATAAATAAGGTCTCACAGTTTATCCTCAGGTGTTGTCGTGATCATATTTCCTCCTTTTCGGTTGCTCCTGAAATAAAAAACAAAAAGTTCAAAATTCAATTAAATTAGCTTTGAAACACTACATATCATATGCATGTATATTCTAAATTTTTAGGTCTTTTTATGATCTTTGTAAACACTGATTTTGTTAAGAAGATCCACTCCAAGGTCAAGGTCAAATTATCATAGTGCACTGTCCGACAGAAAGCAAGTACATGTACTCAAGGTCATCTCCCAACATGTCTAAGTATTTATTTTTTTTAACTTGATTGGAAATCCAAAACTGATGCGCTTAGCTAAAAGATGTCTAAGATAAGCGATGTGACCCCTTTGTGCTTTCTGGTTTTTTTTTTTTAAAGTAGATCAATCAAAGTTTTTGCGTATAAGCAACACAGAAAGACAGACAAACTGACAGATCAAACACTTTGACTATGTGGTTCCCAAACCTCTGATTACGGGTTTAATAAAATGTCAATGAAATATTTATGCAGACCTGCCTACCTATTTCTCACCATAAGTGTAATATTTTGTTAAAGAAAGTGCAAACCAAATGTAAGATATGGAAGACGTTTGTTAAATAAAGGGATCCAATATACTATAGAAAAAAGTAAATTTGCTTAAAATTTAGTTGTCGGCGTAAAATGGAATAGCAACAACTGAGGCGTAATTTTAGGTCGAAAATCGGAAAAATTACGCCAAAATTGTAAATGTAGGCAGGTCTGTAAATATGAAATGAATATTCATTCTCTCCCTCTCTCTCTTCATGTGGGAATTACCAGCAAATTATTATGGAAAAAAAACATTCTTTGTATAGAAAAATTTAGCAAAGTTTCGAGGAGATAGAAAGAAATACCCTAAAAAGCAACCCCTCCCCTCCAACAAATGAAAAAGCAATGTGATTCCTGAGAAGTATATACTGACTGGTAGGGTAGAATTTACTTGCTGTTTATCGATATATATTCTTCTGCTCAGCAGCTGACACTTTCTTACCCCCCCCCCCTCCCCCTTTTGACCCAACAGAAAATCATTGTGTTTGTTTAATTATAAAAATTGGAATACATCATCAGCAGTTGGAAAAAAGGAAAGAAAGAAACATATGCAGATGTATTTTTGAGGAGGTTTAATTATAAAATTGGGAAATTCATTGTAGGTGGCAGTACTAAAATATCAAATGGTAGCCAAATGGTATAAGAAAGGTTCAAAGAAGTTTAAATTATTGAATTTCTGTCTTTACTGAGTTGGGCTCTCAAAAGAACGTTAATTAATTGTTACAGTATATGATCATATTATAAATGCAGCTTCTTCATATTGAAAATTCGATTAAATTATTCAAATACAATTATTTGTTCAGAAAAAAATGAAGATAAGAAATGTTAGCAAAGTTCCAACTTCCAATGTGCTGAGGAGATTGGATACCCTTAAAGCCCCCCCCCCCCACCTCGATAAAAAAAACCCACAACATTCCTGTGAAGTTTATCGTTAATAAGAAAACCTAAGAGAAAGAAAGCTTGGAGGGTAAATCGATTCACTTGGTATTTACCTGTTGTTAAAGTTATATATTCCTCTGCTCAGCAGCTGGTCAGCACTTTCGTTTCGAGTCTTTTCTCTCCCCCGTTTCCGTACGTAGCAGGAGATTGCTGATTGACAGGATTGAATTTGTTCGTCATCTTGAGAGGCACATACACGCCATATTTATGTCTGAACTGATAAACTGCTTGTAGTTGACATGATGTAATAATATTTTGCACAACGATCTGCCACATTGTTTACCTTGGAGGCACATGTTTTAGTGAAGAGTTCTACGAAGGGAGATAACTTTGAGTGTATAAAACATGAAAATAGCTAACTTTCTGCGCACGATATCTGGTTACTTAACAAATACCCCACCAAGTTTTCTTAATAATTCATATTTTCAATGTCTCTGCTTTAATATTTTGTGTTTCACTTATTTGACCTATCGGTGCCTTTCAAGATATGACTGTTTGAATTTTAAAGAATTTGGTGGTAAAAACTGCATGTTTTTTGCTTCTCTTTGCTTATATCTATGTTTGAAATTGCAGAAAGTTATTTCTTTTTAATAATTCAACATGCCCAACATTTTTTTTTTGCTGCAACTGAATAATTTTACTTTAATTTTCTTCAATGAACTCCTCATCATAAGCGGAAAACTGAGACACGCTGCATTTTCAATACTTTTTCACATCAGACCTTTTTGTGCGAGGTTACCATGGAAACAAAGAAATTTTGGGAAAAAATTTTCCCCTATTTTAAGGTCTTATGTAACTGTAATAGTATGTGCAAAATTTCATAAGAATCGATGAAATGCTATTTGGTTGATATTTTGGTCGTCTCAGAGAATTCATATTAATACAGTTTAGACATGATTCGATCTGATCAGTAATGTTTTAAGTTATTTTAAATTGAAATATAATCTGTTAATGTCACAGAAGCGTTACTGGAAAAAAATGACTCATCTCTTTCAAAACATTTGCTATATCTAAATGTATACAATGATAAGATATGCATTCAACATTTTTTTTTATCTAAAAGTTGACATATGCTTTTCTTTCTAAGGTATTTATATTATGTTAGGATAAATAACGCTATCCATAAAATAACGGAAAATGGCAAAACTGACGTTCATTTACTAATTCGAAAAGGAAGCATGCAATCTACGACAGCCGACATTTACCTTGACAATATTATATGTGTACAATGCTTTAACAATTTTTATGAAATGACAAATTCCTTATGCAATTTGTTATTGAATATACAGGATTTCATATATTTGCATTTTCCGAATAGTGTAAAGAACTTAAAATATACATAAAGCAATGAGAAAACCTTTGATTTAACGACGATTTCTGACATTATAAGACATGGCATTCATTCATTCAAAAGGGGAAGGGGAGGGGGGGCAAGTTTGACATGTGAAAAACGATAGCAACATAATTTTTTTAAAAATTATAAAATACACAGAAATTAAAAATGTCATTTGATGTACTGAAACAACTTGTGTATTAATGTCACTGAAATAACGTCATGGTCCAGTTATTAAAGAATACCACCGGTACCATTGTGTAGTGAACGAGTTGTATTGGTTTATACCGCAATAGTAGATAACTTCCGTCGACATAAATAAAGTTACGAAAGTGGTACATGCGAAGAACTCGTAATTGTCTGTGTTGAAACTACATACATATTGCGCTTTCATTTAAATAAAACAATGAAAAAAATAACATAACGAGATATATGTTAATGTAGGTTAAGCTGACATCAATATATATTCTGTTTAAGAAAATTAACAAGAAATTAATTTCAGCATTTGTTGATCCGTCTGATTTTCTGCTTGATATAAAGGCAACATAGACATCATCTGCACTTCTTTATTGGCTGAAAGTTGAATTAAAGGTTGCAATATGAAAATATACGTCAATCTTGTGTTTAAATCGAAAAAGACATGGGCTAAAATGATAGAATTTATATTTCTTGTAGAAGGGTATTATAATAGATATTTCACGACTCCATTAGCGTTACTCGACAAGTTAACGTATCGTATCTATTCTGTAGTTCAGAATATGATGTTTTACTGAACACAAGCCTTTTCGTAAACGTGTGTCAGAGATTGTTCGACTTGCATGTCGCAACTATTTTGAGATTACATGTTTAGGGGTGCGTTCCTTTATGCGAAACGTTCCGGTGGATTCGACCGTTTCTGGTAATGGAACGCGCCGTTCCAGCGAATCGGATCGGATCGTCTGGCAAGTCTAGGACCGACGTTCCAGGCTGTTCCAATATGGCGGACATGTTTACGATCTCCTTACAGTGCTTGGGGGTTTGTAATTTGGAATTTCGGTATGGATTTCACAATAAATGTTAAACATTTGATAAATGATTAAAATTATAACTATTTCAACATCATTTACGACTTACGATTTTGGGATTTTGTGAATATCAAAATTGTTAACTATCCAATGTTGCTATGGTGAAGTCATTCTTGCACTATTTTCCTTCCTTTATCAGAATGGGATCGTTCTAGAAAGTTCCGCATAATGGAAAGCAGCCCCGGACTTACCGTCGTACGTTATCATATACATGTAAGCAAGCAAAATACATATGAAGATCTCAATGTTACGGGAGTCTTACTTTGATTCCTTGCATTTTGTCCACTTTATAAAAATCAAATTTGCTATGTTGGAAAGCAATTCTTTTTTTCGGACCTAGATGATTAATAGCTAGACTAAACCTTAATAAAACAAGAGTGAATACCTCATCTTTAGAACAGAGCAACAAGGATCACTACGAAGATTATGATCAAAAGTGCAATTATGATGTTGCGTTTTTGTATTTTAGGATCAGATTCGATTGGCTGGTCTTCTTGCACTTCTGAAATCAACAAGAAACATGTAATAAAAAGATATGTCTTGATGTAAGTTTTTCCCATATATTTTATCGAAAAGTCTGGCATTTGCACTTTTGTTACATACATGTATATCTAATGCATTTCATTCGTCACAAATGAATTATAAATGTCTTAACACTGCCTTGTTGATTTGATTACACCTCTCTATACACCTAACACAATATCAATGGCCACTCACTTTTGACGAACATATACTAAAGCAATCGGACGCCATGATATTACTTGCATACTACCAATTAATTTTGCTTGAAGTATAACTGAAAAGGCTTCATTATCCGATAAATGTATGCATGGTGAACAATCTAATCTTTTAAGGTCCAGATGTTAAGCCTCTGGAAGTAGAATTTTTCATTGGAATGCCAAAAGTAATTTTTATCTTATATAAAGTTATATAAGTTATATCAGGTATATTTACAAAAGCGAAAATCAATGGTCCATGAAATAAGAGGATAAGACGAACATTCAGAATGATTCAAACTGAACAAAATGGTCAAACATATGAGTATGAGGCGCCGTTTTACTACTTATTCCCTATTTTTTTGATATCACAAATTCATCATATTTTGATATCACCAAATCTATTTTTTGATATCAGGGAATAAATAGTAAAACGGCGCCTCATACAAACATATTAAAGTACATTTTAATATCTATAATAATGTTACATAATAATCTGTCCGTATTTAAGTAAAAATATATCATATGTAAACCAAAATGAATACCTTGACATAAATCGTCAATGTCCTCTTTCCATCTGCCCAATGGTCCACAAGAAATATTCCCTTTTCCGTTTGTAGGCTCAAATCCAACATCACATCTGAATTCGCAACTTCTTTTTGCATATCTTAGGCATGTTGATTCTAATTCACCATGAAGTATATTTACTTCAGGACACAAATAAACTAAAACACACATAAATCAGGTGTCATTAGAGCCGTTTCTCGTACAGACGAATATCTACCTACGTAGTTGATATATTGTCGGTATTTTAATATAGGGGTTGTTTCAAAATGTAAACCTTGCTTTATAATGTATACCAACATGTAGGGTCTAAGCAAATCTTTGTCCTTATTTTTTGTTCTTTTTTCTTACACCTCAGATAGGAAAATAACACAACTGATTTATTTCATGCATTGATTCAGATATTTTTAGATCCACTAATTATATCTTAATAACAGTTTCTACAATGGTTTTACTTAAATGAATGAATAGGCAATAAAAGCCATCCCCCACCACCACCACCACAACACACAAATATACATTGGACCGCCCCTCTAATCCCCCCCCCCCAAAATAAAAAAGAACATGAGATATTTGAGAGAAAGATGGCGATAGAGAGAACGAGAAGGAGTCTTAAAGGATGGGAGGGGGGAACTTGTCAATTGTGTGTATGTTCCACTGGGGTCAGTACAGGGTAGTCTAACTGGATGTCTCTTCCATTGTGGTTGTGTTCAACTGTGGTCTGTACAGGGTTGTTTTGTTGGCGATCTTCAATTGAGCGGTATTCCGCTGTGGTCAGTACAGAGTGATCTTGATGGAGGTATCTTCCATTGTGTGTGTGTGTGTGTGTGTGTTCCACTGTGGTCAGTACATGGTAGTCTTGTTGGCGATCTCTTCCATTTAGCGGTGTTCCACTGTGGTCAGTACAGGGTAGTGTTGCTGAAGAACTCTTCCATTAGATATGTGTATTCTGCTGTGGTCAGTACAGGGTAGTCTTGTAGGCGATCTCTTCCATAGTATGTGTGTTCCGCTGTGGTCAGTACAGGGTAGTCTTACTGGAGATCTATTCCAATACAGGGTAGTCTGACTGGAGATCTCTTTCATGGTGCTTACCGTTTTCACATCGTTTTCCATCTGGCAATAATTTTACACCATCTTCACATCCACAAACCCTATGTGTAGGTGTCGGGAAACAAAAAGTACTGCAGTTACCCTTCCTTATTCGACACAAACTGTTTTCTGTTAAAAGATGCGATACGTCTTTATATCTTTGAGTAATTCTTTTTAAAACGATTCATAATTTTCGTTTAGCCTCGAAGGTGGCACAATGTAAATTTGATGACTACACATTAAATATCAATTAAAGGAGATATGTTACATTAATTTTGTACCCCGCGTATAATCGTTATTTTATTACATTTCATGAGGTTTTTTAGTCTACAACTACTATAAGTCTCACGAAAATCTTATGTGTATTGGAGTTGTGTGCGTATAAACTAGGTAAAAATTTTTCGTTTAAGGTCACACTTTCACATTAATTATCTCTACTTTATAATCATAACTCAATATTTTCTCAGACCTAACATGAGAGAAGGAAGGCAATAACAACCCTGAAATTCTATTTCTTAACATGAACTTTTTTATTTAGATAATCATGAAGGAAACAAAGTTGTCTGTCTTTAAATTTTTTAAATCAAATCTTGTGGACGAAATAAGAAATACGAAATCAATATCATCGATAAAGTATCAATGAAACAGCAAGATTTAAAAAAAAGAATTATAGGGAGCAATTTCTATGATGAGGCAAGATTTTTTTTTTTTTTGCTTTTAGAGTAAATGTCCCACTGGTATTCAACAGCCTCATACTCACCCAAGTTGGTCAACTCGTTGTACATTAGGTTGAAATAGACTCCATTTAAACAAATAAACATGAATATTAAATCTTATGTCAAGTCCGTTCTTATGTCCGTACTATGTATATAAATTTTATAGATAATGCTAACTCTACCTGGTTTTCTATCCTTTGGAATGATATCAATGTCATCTATTCTTGTAAATTCTGGATAATCAGACATCCACGGTATAATTCGTCCAGTTATTTTGTCTGCCTTTGTCACCTTACTATACATAAAATTATTACATTATTATGAGAACGTTATAAGTATTTACTTTTGCGGGGACAAAATTAATTAATTACAAAGTAAGTTTCCGAATAAGATTTCATAATATCTAAGACATGATTTCCTTAGCAATAATAATAGCAATCCAAGGAATGCTTGTGTCGCCTGCGAAGAGGCTTATTAACAAAAGTGGAACAAATATGTAGGTCAATTTAACTAGATAAAAATTATAGTATGAGTAGAAAGGTCTTGTCGTAAGAAATACATCTGTGAAATATCTAAGCACTAACACTTATTACATCCAAAGTGTGACATATGAACAGACGGTCGGATAACGGACATAGTGATCCCTAGGTGTCGCTATGCTTCGCAGGCGATACAAAATCATAATCTTTATTACCGACGTTTCGGCCTTAAAGGCCTTTTTCAAGGTTTAACGAAGTCAAAATCGAGCGTCACATCCTTCACTTCATTCGAATTGCAATTGTTTGTGAGCTTCTCCCTTATGACGTCACAGTGTTTACGACGACGTCGTGGCGGGAATGCCTGAATTCGTGTGTGCTGTACTGTCATAATCTGGCCAGAGGATTCCTAATTTTGATTTTATATTGAGTCCGAATGGCACGAAAGTGTTTAATTTTTCCATCCAAAAGATTTCCCGTCCTTTCCTATAATACATCGAATTAGAATAACATTTTTCAAGAATAGTAAACTTTACATCTTTCTCTGAATGATGTTTTGAATTAAAGTGATTGGACACTGTTTTGTTCCTTTTATGCTTTATATCCGCTAGGTGTTCCTTTGCTCTTTCAGCTAATGTCCTTTCTGTTTCCCCTACATACACTATTTTATTACATGATTTACATTTTATACCGTAGACTATGTTCCTTATTTTGCAGTTTTCTCCATGATCCAGAATCTCGCATATCACGCAATCGTCTCCACACTTTCCGTTTGAATCATCTGTTGCTTTGAATATTTTGTTAAGTTTACCGTGCACCAGAATATCCGTTAAGTTCCTGTCCCGTTTAAACGCTACTATTGGCGGATCCGAAAATACTTTTTCCATTTTTGGTGACTTATGCAGCAAACTCAAATGATTTCTTGTTATCCTTTGTATGTCCGGTAGGTGTTTCGAATATGTTATTACTAGTGGAACTCTGTCTTTCCCTTTGTGTTTTGAATTATAATTTAGAAGGTTTGATCTTTCAAGTTTATCTACTTTCTCAAGTTCTCGTTCGATAAACTTGCCACTGTATCCTCGCTTTCTTAGTTGTGTTTTCAGTTCTTTCCTACGTTTTTGGTAGTCTGTTTCTCGGCTGCAAATCCTTCTTATCCTGATTCCCATGCCGTAAGGTAAGGATTTTTTAACGCTCGATAGAAGGTTAGAATCTTTATGTAGATATATGTGTTTGTCTGTCGGTTTAGAGAAAAGATCTGTTTCTAAACTGCTGTTCTCTATAATGACCATAGTGTCCAAAAATTCTATTTTGCTATACCGGAGTTCAACGTTGATGTTCGGATGAATTGTATTTGCAAATTTATGGAATTCATTTAATGATTGTTCTCCGTGAGTCCAAATGCCAAAACCATCATCTATATATCTGACATAAAATGCTGGTTGCTTCTCAAATTTTGATAGTTCTTCATCCCATTTTCTCATGTATGTGCATGCGTAATTCCTTCCTAATTTTGATCCAATTGCAACGCCATCAGTTTGTATATATTGTTTGTTGTTAAATCCGAAAACATTGTTGTCTAAAACAGTCTTAATCATCTCCATCACGGCTATAGTACTGATTGTTTTGTCTCTCCTTTGTTCAAGAGCCTCTTGACATGCCCGCAGTCCCTCTTCTTTTGGTATCGAAGAATACAGTTTTTCCACATCGAAACAAAATAAAATTGCATCATTGGGAAGTTGGTCATTCTTTTCATTTAGTTTACTAAGGAATTCTGTTGTATCTTTAATGTAGCTGGGTGATTCTTCTACATATTGATTCAATTGGCTTTCTGCTATTTCTGCCATATTTTCAGTAGGAGTATTTCTTCCGCTTACTATCGTCCTCATCGGTTTTCCCTTTTTGTGCAGTTTTGGATTCCCTTTTAGTTTTCCTGGTTTGTTCAGTTTAGGCATAAGGTACTTTTTTGAGTTGGCAAAGCCAACTCTCATTGCTATCACTTTCAACTTCGCACTTGATAACCCTGCACGGACCAAACAACGCTCAATGTTACTGGCGCAGTAAGAAATAGGACCACTATGATTTGACAAAAGAACATATTAGACGACAGACGTTTAAGTTCAAGTTGTAAATGATAGGTTAAATGCATTATGAGAATGCAAAAAAATGCTACAAGGAACGATGCTTTAGGAATAGTGATCACTTGTTGATGTCATTGCATTAAAATATGGCGCATCCTCTTCTTTGTACTTCCCTCCTCTGTATAAGGATTTTTAGATAAATAGGTAAAAGTATTGTATTTAGGATACAAAAAGACCTTAGATATTAAAATTCGTGGATGTGTAGAATACTTAAGACAAGTAAATAAATCAATCAATCAATCAATGATTTTTTATTAAGTCAGACATAATTTATAACAATCAACATTAGCTCTGATGAGCTATTTACCAACTAGGAAAAAAGGGTTTTCAGTTTGATACTTAATAAACCTAAGATGTTGGTTAAGAAGTTTCAAAACAAATATCTCCTAAAGTAAATGTGATAGGACTTCATACATACACCCATAACAATTGCAACAAATTTGACATGATCATATTTGACATGACCTTGAACTCTGACCTCAAAAGCAGTTATTTGGTTAAGAAGTTTTATCATTTTATATATTTCCAGATTTTTTTTTAGATTTGAGACAACTCTTGAATTGTGAGAATCACTCATTCAAGCATTTTAGGCATAGATCTGGAGTTTGATTTGTGCCAGTTTTATACTTGTCTTCTGTATGTTCTTCTCAATGTTACTTTTTGCCAACTCGCAGGACTTTCAGTCCTTTGATCATTTCCTTTCCTATGTGTCCATACTTGTGCATGTTGTTTACCGTTTTTCTGACTAGTTTTTCTGCTATATGGTACTGTTCTATCGATGCTTGTTTGTAGGATTTGCTTTTTTTCCATTTCTACTTCCAAACTTTCTATGTAATTTTCCGTATCATCACCACAATACCCGATCCTTTGTCGGCCGGTCTTACAACGATGCTGTCGTCCATTAGCAGATACTTCAAAGCTTTCTCTTCTTTCTTAGAGAGGTTCATTTCTACCTTACTTTTGACGCCCTCTACTACATTTTTTTTCACAGCTTCTATGTAATTATCTAGCCACTTGTCCCTCCCAGGCTTTGGTGTGAAGTTGCTACGTTTTTTCTACTTGACCATGTTTATGACATCTTTCTCCTCTTGCTCCGTCTTATCTTCTTCGTTTTGCTCTTTTTCTGCGAAATATTCTCTTAACCTCATTCGTCTTTCCCATTCGGCAAGTTCGCTTTGCACTTTCCATATGTTAATCTTATGTTGGGTAGGTATAAAGGACAAACCTTTACTGAGCAATTCCTCCTCCGCTTTGTTCAATTTCCTAGATGATAAATTTGTAACTATGCGATCGGAATGGGGCCTTACCTCGTTCGTTTTTGGTTTGCGCTAATTTTGCATGATTCTTTGTACCTACATTTGTTTGTTGTTGATTGGTTTTAACTTCAACCTCTTGGTTTACGTCTAAATCCTCTGTAGGTTCATCCGTTTTCTTGCGTGTTTTTGTTTCTTCATTTTCGTTTGTTTTCTCAACCATGTCAAACCAGTCAAAGCTTTCTATTGGAGTTTCATATTCATTCTGGTCTGTTGTTACCAGATCTAAAAGGTTAAAGTGGTGACCATGATACTGACGCGAGACCAGGCATTCCCGCCACGACGTCGTCGTCAACACTGTGACGTCATAAGGGAGAAGCTCACAAACAATTGCAATTCGAATGAAGAGAAGGATGTGACGCTCGATTTTGACTTTGTTAAACCTTGAAAAAGGCCTTTAAGGCCGAAACGTCGGTAATAAAGAGTTCTTTTTAACAGTTTTTAATTATTTGTTCCCTCTGGAACGTTATTGACAATTTTGAAAATCATAATCGATTTGATAAATTTAATTATGAACGTCTATTTGAGCGTTTGTTTATTATGTATTAAAAAATCCATCTGAAAATCCAAATTTTAAATATAATGCATATCTTATTACATGTATCCATCAATGAATGACAGTTAAACATAAATCTAAGGATCTTTTTCAATATATTTTCTTCCTGAATAAGCGTTTTGATTTAAGCACACTTTTTTACATTAATCTTTGATGCACCGATGTTTTGACATTTGTTTTTTTACTGTCTTCGACTCTTTCTCTTACCTTGCAGAAAAATTGTGTAATCATGCATATAAAAAAAAATTGCCGATTCAGAATTTCCCATTTGAGTATTTGCGAGTTAATCTTTTATTTTCGTTTGAACTGAAAATCATGCAACATGATTAAAATCATAATTGTTGTAATTCATAAGAATAAATTTAAATAGGAAATATTCACTAAAAAGCCGGGGTTTTTTAGCTGTATACACTGATTTTCTATGAATGTGCCGTTAGATTGTTACAAAACGCCGGCAAATCAACACGCCACTAATTTGAATTCGACATGTGCCGTTCTTTGTAAGATCTACGCGTTGGTTCAACTAGCTTTGAAAATTTATGTGCTGAAGAATTCATTTAATTTTGACTTCACGATAACGCTAATACAATGAAACCTAGCATGAATGAATTCGTTGACATATAGCATACATGTAACAACAACCATTTACTTCGGACAACTACAAATAAAATGACGCCACCGCTCAATATGACCGGTATGATAGAGAAAGGGTGAAACATTCAAAAGTGGATGATTTGAAAAAGAAATTATTTTAAATTCTCATTTCTTACTATAGGTATCAAAAAGAAAATGAGCAATTACAGGGGAGAAAATAAAAATGTTATAAATAATCATCCTCCCCTCCCTTTTTGCACTTAAAAAATCTTTAAGAACATTTAAAAGAAAAATTCAGCAGAATTCTTTTACATCTGCATTCCTCTAGTTTATCATGGCTAAAATGAACTAAATTTGGGTGGCAAATTAAGCCAAGAGAGAAAAGAAAAACAGAAATCTCAGTTTTTGCATTTAAATAACGAGGTCGAAAGAGACGTCAAAAATGCACAAAAAATAAGATATCGGATTTTAACGAAATGATCAAAGATGAATAAGACATCTTTCCTGATCAGTCACTGACATATAACATAGATATTAAAATCCATGCATCCGTTCTGGAGAATATTTTTTGAAGAGAGGTACCCTATGGGGCCTTTTTGACTCCGCCTTGGATACATCCCTGAGGGGATCTTGTGAAAAATGTTAGAAAACCTCCAGTTCTTCATACATTCGAAGTTTCATCAAAATCATCCAAGCGTTTTCGGAGGGGAAGTCGAAAATGTAAGAAAGATAACGAACGGACGACAGACAAACCGATATGACAATATCTCACTTCGACCAATCGGCTAAGATAATTTTTTAAAATGAATAAACTTACAGTATATCATTGATTTAAAAACAGAAACATTTTTGAGGGTTATACCATGTAGTTGGAACACTTCGGTATTATTATTACTACACAGACTCTATAGTTACAACCCATATTGAATATGCAAGAAGAAGTAGGTACAAACTCCTTTGTCTAGTATATATCTTGTAGTGAATGTTATGTAATTTGATGTAAGACCATTTCCTGTTTTGCGTCCTCGTGCTGGTAGGTTTTGAGTCCAAAGTTACGAAATAAAACAAATTTGAAATAATTAAATCTTTTGCAAATTAAATGTATTTTCTACAAAAATTAAGTAGAAATTGTTAAATGATTAATTTTCATGTAAAAGTGTAGAAGTACTGCATTGGTCCAAGACATTGAATTATCTATCATTATTTTGTTGACTAAATCTATCAATAATCAAGTGAAACAGTTTTGTCAGATTTCAAATACCCACACAATATGAAATTGAAATTTTGTTTTATATGCTTGTTTGTTTTTCTCCCTGGCTGGCTGGTAGGTTTCTCAATTTCAAAAGGACGCAAAACAGAATAAAAACAAGAAATGACCTAAGAAACGAATCTAATATTTTATGCCCATGCGGAAAGTCTAGTCTAGACTAGTGATCGTGCCGTATGGGGTAATAGAAAACAACTGTGTTCACATAAAACTTTATTATATGCCTTTTGCTATTCTCGCATAAAATCAATAAGGACAGCATGGCGACGGATTCTACCAGAATAAAAAACTTTCAGCAGCAATACGCCTGATTAAGGCCTTATTCGGTCAAAAATACAACAGAGGTTGGTAAATAAATTATTCATCTGGCTATTGTGATGTGCAAATATTTATTGAAAACGGACTATTTTTATTAATTGTAATAAGGATCAATCCCCGCGCTGTTTTTCGTACGGAGAGACACAAGCCAAGTTATTGCAGCCGCTATGATTCAAACAGCGAACAATTATCTCTCTTTATCTTTGGAATAAGAATCAGTCTGAGGATATGATACATGTACAGGACATATTTTACAAAGAAGACAAATATATGGTGCTTTCAGTTACGAGCTGATACATGTTTAAGGGAACCATCGGTTCCAAAAGTACATCCATGAAACATTTATAGTTGATCGAAGTATTAACAAATTTTCTCAGATAATCATAATTTTCGTTTCTAAATAATAACTATGGGACATGAATAATTTGAATTTCAAACCATTTTGAATGCACCAGACACGTGTTTAAGACGGTATTTCCTTACCAGAAGTACATAAATCCAAAATGATTGTCAGACAGACACAGCCAAATGTATTATAGTATTGCGGTTATACAAAAGTTTTGAAAAGGCGACTCCTACAAAAAAAACGGCGCTATTATCGTTTTGGTAAAGACGTTTGACGAAAAAACTTGCAGTACCGCTCTAGTACCGCCGTTCCGCATATATACACTTATATATAAAAACAAATCATTGTCTATGCTGTGTCGTCATGTCTGTGGTGTTATAGAAAATCACTAAGAATATTTTATATATAAACATACTTCACTAGTACTCTTACCGTTTATTCCATGCCATGTAATAGATGAAAGATCCCCAAATCAAGATCCTCCGTATGCTGGCTCTATTGTCAGTAAGGATCTTCCGCCGATTTCCCCCCAAAAAATCACATGACTCTATTGTATCGTATTGGTAGTCGCTCCAGTATAATACGTTTGCTAAAGGAAACAAGCAAAAGCAATATGCTAATATCCGAAAAAAAAATATTCGTTGAAGTTGTAATCTGTGTGAAGAGGGGGTACATTGTTCGTTAAATCATATTAGAATAGATATTCCGTAATGTCTATATATGTTATAAGGAAAGTTTGCTAGCTTACAGATATTAAATCATATTGTACCTAACACGTTATCAAATCCACACTGCATGCTTTGTAAGGAACTATAGACTTCTTGTCTTGGTATAGATATATTGGTGTCTCGTTTTCCTTTCTATTAAAACCTTTTTCTTAAGCTAATTTGTTATGAATAAGTTCATGTTATGATATAAATTCCCTTGAGAGAAGATCAAGCAGAATCTAAGTATTGGTATGGGGCTTATCTACAACAATGCCATCGTGCATTGTTTAAAGAGACATAGCAATTTACGACGAATAAAAGGTGATAAATGCGGAATTTAGCCTGCTTATTGGAATAACATGGTTGGAATCATTCTTAAAGTCGTGGATTAACCTGTATAGTCGATGGCTATCCCTATTGGTAATCTGATGTTAATTGAAATCAATATTGTTTTGCCTTGACCATCCATTGAAGACTTTCCTATATAGGCAGTTGTCCCGCTGTCAGTCCAAAATAATAATCTGTAAAAATAAGTCATAAATACATGTATTATTACAAATTCATTATCAATATTCTATCACAACGCGGCTGCGTCAAGGTGCTCCACGCTGACGTCGCGCTGAAAATATTCCATTTATACGGTGCCTGGCTTTCAACCCTCAATTACACTTAAACGTTCTTTCTTTAGTTCAAAGCTGTATTTTTTTAATATCTGGTAGGTGTCTGGTAGCTAAGAAAAAAATTCATCACGGGGATTCCCCTGTGTCACGTGACAGCCCTAAATATAACTCTACAGTGTTGTCTCGGTTTTAAATTGAATTTTGCAAGTGGTAAATAAGGAAAAATAAATATAAATGTTATATCGTTTTCTTCAGTAAATCCTGTAGATTTAGAAATGTGCTGGGCATTGTGACACTTAAAACGATTATGAGGAGAAAATATACCGAGAAGGAAAACAAGTGGTAAAAACACTGCAAAACTCGACTTTACATCCACATTTTACACAACTATTAAAATTTCTATTAAATGCGTAGCAAAATCGTGGTAAATTGAAGTGTCCTCTATAGATTCTGTATAAAAATATCGAAATTGTACAAGGGTAGTCACCTGCAAATTACATCTTATTTACAACTACCCTATATCAGTCTATTTTCAGATGGGACCTAAACGCACAGGTGATCTGGATTACGTCAAAGAAATTTAGCGGGAAAGCATTAGTAAACATGCAACATATACGTGTGTACAACATAATAACACGGGTTTTTAATATCTGATACAATGTAAAGTGGGGGGGTTTTTTTATTATTTTAGTATTAATTTTTACAAGGATGAGAATGTAATATACATATATTAAGAAGGCAGGCCCGGCCGGGAGGAGGGGGGGGGGACTGACCCGGGAGGGAAAGCCTCGTCCAGGCATCCGCTTTTAGTATATATGTTTTTCAAGTTAAAACATTATATATTTTCTTTGTGGGAAAGTTTGTGGTAGGGAATAACTCTGGTGATAAAGGTTGCCGCTAGAAAATAAAACTTCTGCTGATCAAACAATGAAATCTATGTATCAATGCAATATTTCCTCGTACTGAATCCAACCCGGCGGACTATTGAGACCGCGATACTGACCGTCTATTTAACAAAATTGATTGTAAACTTGTTAAAGTGCTTTCGTGAGCAGAGCTCTATCGGTGACAAAATAATCATAATAAAAAAATGTATATGACTTGAATAAATAAGCGAGAGAGAGAGGGGGGGGTTCTTTCCCGACTAGGCTAATCATGTTTCAGTCTAATTATAATCCGCCCGATCTCTTGCTGATTACAATTTGTTTTATTATTATTTTTATTTGCTCTTAGATTTAGTCTAGTACAAGTTGACCGTATCTGAAGTCTCAATATTGTTCTGTTGTACCGGCTATGAATACGGTGCCCGCCGTATAGCCCATATGGCAAAATAGCGCTCAATTTATTCATATATGCAAATGTATTCATATGACGATTATATTACGTCATATACCTATGTTTGAAACGCGCCAAATCTCAAACAAGAATGACCCGACATGCCAGGAAAAACAATACAGTTTAAATACATCAGATCAAATAAATGCAAAGAGCAGAATGCGCCCATGGCAAAATACAACTGTTTCTAATCTAAAAGCTTATTTATTACCAAAAAATTTACCCACTCTACGTATGAACACAAGCTTATCTTTATCCTGTCAAAGCCGATTAAGTGAATCCATCAATATGACAGGCCTATTTCTCAAAATATCGATTTTCAACCCAAAAGTGACAGAACTTAATTTCATTTTATGATTCTCATGTTGACAAAATCCGGAATTTGATATCGCGATCTATCCGAAACCATGTGGACAAATACACAGCTCCTAAGATTTCCTACTGATAAACAAAGTTAAAGTGCGGCTAGTGACAAGTTTTGGACTTTTTTAACATTAGGGGTATGGGCAGTATCGCCTCGAATTTTCACCTCAAAAGTGACAGAAGTAAAAATTCGTTAATTTATCAAAGATGTGGATTTATAAATTCAGATTGTTATAGAGTTTCTTCCTATATGTGGACAAATTTGATTGGTGTCTTGAAATCGTGAGTATTCTCAATTTATTATTTGCTCCCCATAGACTCCTATAGTAAGAATATGAAGCCTACGGAATCCAATATGGCCGCTATGCAAATTAGGAAATTGAGCGCTATTTTGCCATATGCATTAATTGACACATGTAGTTTAGCACCGTATTCGTAATGATATATATTATATATATTTTCAAAAATAATTCTGGAGAATAAATTGTATCAATGTACATGAGCTGGCACCCTCGCCCCCCCCCCCCCCCCCCCCCCCACATCGGCAGCAACAACAAATAAATGAATATAAAATTGAATAAGAAATAATTATTTTAAAGCCGGTAAATCAGTAAAACTCCATTAAATAGCTACATGTGTACATATGGACAATATCTAACAAATAATCTAAATAAAAATTGTGCTCCTTTATGAGGATACCATTATCAATTCCTTATATTGATTTACTAATTGAAAATCAGCGATTCCTCTGTGAATTAAAAGCGGTTTCTCATTCAAAGCTTCCCTTTAACCCTGAACTCAGACTGCGCATGCTTGACCTACAATGACCCGATGTGCAAAACTGTGGAAAAACACGCATTCTTTCGTTACTTCTCGTAAATAAGATACTGGGAACATTTAGAGTTGATGTAAGGAATAGGATGAAAGCTCAATGATATTGAAAATCGATCCAGTACAATTTATCCCTTGAAATATCCCTGGCATACGATAACTGATGTGACGTCATTTATAACGTCACACAATGTTTTCGCGGAATTTTCTCTAACGTCATTGCGTGGAGCACCTTAACGTAGCTGCGAACAAAATATTAAGTCAATTTAGCTTACAGTCATGCTGTATCCCAATAGAGAAAATAATAAAATGTACCCTAACGAAATAGTACATATCGTGCTATAGAACACTTTAGTTACCTATAGTACGGTAAAGTAAACTATGATTTACTACACTTTACTTCATGTCCAAGTTTTGTGTAGTATAGTAAAGGTTAATTAAGTTTTGTGAAGTACAATATAGGTCACGTGTAAAGGTTTTAGAGTGCAAAAATACCTTCATTATATTTTACTCATTCATACTAAAGAAACATTTTCAAAGGAATTATATTTTTCCGACCGTCCGTTTTCCTGTAAATCGACCTGAGAATTCTAATCATAGAAGCGGTGCGATTGAATTATCTGAACCAGTGTGTTACGTCATGTGCATCCGACCGAGTATTTGAAGGCACTGAGCATGCTGAGGGGTATGCAACATCCCAATCTTGTTTACTTGAATGATAGATAAAAACAAATCGGTACCAAATAAGTTTTTATTCATTTATCTAATTTTTGTGTCTTTTTTTATGGAAGGGGGGGGGGTATCATAAAACGAATTTACCGCGTATTCGGATCTAACCAAGTATGACTTTTACCTATCATGGCATGATTAGTTAGGCGGTTATAAGTGTCAGTTGATCTATAGAGACTGTATATTCAAATCAGAGTGTTCATAGGCGTGCCATATACAGGTAAGCCTGCGGATTGCGTAACATTTGACCCCGTGCAAGGTGTGAACAACAAATTAGATCATGGTAGGTTTTGTTGAGAAATAGAGGGAAGATGTTTTAACGTTTGGCCAATGTTCGTTTTGATGGAGTTTGAGAAAATACAAAGGTAGCGATACCCATATATAAATTATTACCTTAATAAAAAAATTGCTTGACGTTAAAATTCGAATGACCGCGGGTCAAACTTTTTTTTACCTATTTTCCCTAAAATGCGCAAGCACAGAATGTACAAGATTTCATTGATTTAATGCTATTTAAAAAGAAATGGAATATTATGTATTGTCCGGCCCCCTCCGGCCAAGAACCAGAACGGAACTTCTGATCAATGATACTTTTTTTTCTGAAGGCGAAATAGGTTCCTGTATGATGGCGTATCTCAGGGAAGACACTACCATAGAAAAGAAAAAAAATATATATATATAAAAAGAAGAGGGTGCTTTAAAGTTTTTCATGAGGATCGATCTATTTAGACCATGATAAAATAGTTCTAGTTTGACTATTGTCCATCTCTTATCATGCTTATCCATCAAAATCAATAATCTTAGCTATGATATGATCGAATGAAATATAGCAAATAAGAAATACTATTTATTTCTTCGCCTACTTTTCCGCGATCAGCATTGTAAAAATCTAATTGTAGCTATAAAAGCTATTGAATGTATTTTTCATTTTCTTTTTTGCATACGTGTCGCCATGCAGAGGAAATACGGCATGAGGTTCAGGGCTACGATATGACCTTATCTCTGGTCCAAAATCGTTGAAAATGGATACTCCATATTTTCTTTCTTATTATTGCATATTTGGTAAAGCTAATCTAGTTTCAGATATGCAGATTGAACCATTTGGATCTATTTTCGTATATTTTCCGAGGTGGCCCCAAAACCCTCCTGCACATATATCCCCGGCGTTTCGTGCCTCGATTCAACCCCCCTCCCCCCTCCCAAGGGCAGCGCACCCTCTAGATCCGCCAATAGAAAATAATGGATTTTTTATATTTGTTTTTAATCAATGATACTTATTAACTATTTGTGAAAATTATGTCTAAAATGTACCGAAAGACTTAGCAGGATGGGTGGGATATGATGCTAAAGGACCCACGTTTTAGAAATTTCAAGAAATTTGGTATCAGAAATTTTCGAATGCGTTGAAAAGACAGACGATCAACCAAAGTTGATCGAACTTGGCTTCATGCGCCCTCGGGGACTCCTGGTACACCAGCAGTGACACTCACTAAGTATTTCAATTGTTAAACGTCTTCAATTCAATAGCATCATTTTGAGAACAGATAAATTTTCAGCCTGGAGCGGACATGCACGTTTCGGGTACTTAATACTCGTCAGTGATTCTCAATCTAAACAATGTAATATGGCCAAAGACTGTGAAAATTATGTCTAAAAATGTACCGAAAGACGTAGCAGGATGGGTGGGATATGATGCTACAGGACCCACGTTTTAGAAATTTCAAGAATTTTGGTAACAGAAATTTTCGAATGCGTTGAAAAGACAGAAGATCAACCGACGTTGATCGAACTTGGCTACATGTGCCCCGCGGACTCCTGGTCTATCAGCAGTGACACTCAACTAGTAGTTCAAATATTAAACATCTAAAATTCAATAAGGAGGTCAAACCTAAATAAAAGCAACGCAAGCCTTGCATCCCTTCACGCCTGCATGTTATATTTCATGATTTGAAAATCATTCTGGATTGCGACTGAATGGCTTTCATCATCACTAAACAAGAATTGCTTTCTTTATATTAACATCAATATGTACATCGAGACAATCATGTTGTCATGTTTCCATGGAGCTGTTGTATGCAATCAGAAGACGCTGATTCTCCCAGGGCACCTGTTGTCACTTCGGAATGTTATTTATTCCAAGATTTGCAACTGTTGCAATGTGAATTCTAATGACTTTGAGACTGGATGACTGATTTCCTTAATGTTTAATATGTTAAATTTGACTGGTTTATCATGTTTATACAGTCTGCGAATCTGTAGCTGTTCTTTGGTTTTGAGTTTTCAACTCTGTCTGATTGTCTGCTTTTTTGTGTTTTCTTTGAGTTTTTTAAAGCTTTTGGAACTGCATATGTTTTTAATTTTGATTTTGGCTTTATTTGTGACTTTCATTCACTGGCTTTAACTGTAACAAAAAGTACGCGCATCTTAAGTTTTCCTGGGTTTAATTTGTCGTTAATACTCTAAGCAAGAGAAAATCAAACTAGACACCCAAATCAGATTTCTACAAAATCTTAAACAAACAACACAATGTAAACATTTTTGCGTTGATACACATAATGTCGGACAATTTTGACCTGAAAAAGATTTTTAACTCATTTCTGTAAATTTTATAAAGTATACATATAGATATATTGAGAGTGAAAATGATGTTGACCTTGGTAAATGAGCTTAAGTGATCTTTATCCTGAAGTGACTATCCTATTTGAAAATTGTGTGACATTTGTGAATATTTAGAAGCAGCCTATATCTATACTGAGCAAAAAAGAAAGTGTATGTTTTATATGGTACGTTCAACCAAATTTTAAGTAAGTTATATACTGTGTTCTTTATCGTGCATTAACATCGACGGCGGGTGCGGCTAGCCAACAGGGGATGCTTACTCCTCCCGGGCACCTGTTCCCACTTCTAGCTTGCTAGGGGTCCGTCGATGCTCAACGTAGTGCTCTATTGTGAGTGCTGTTGAGATTATCGTCAGGATCTTCTTTAACTCATTTGTACTTAACTCTTGTCAGTGATCCTCAATCTAAAAAATGAAATATGGCCAAAGACTGTGAAAGATGAGATCAGACATGCACTTTTCTGGGGGTTTGACAGTAAGTGTTTTGAATATATTTCCCGGACATTGTCGCCATAGCACTTTCTATATAGACATAACGTCAGACAGTGCAAGAAGTTTATATATTGTTTTCATTTTCGTGCTTAAGCATCGACGGCGGGTGCGGCTAGCCAACAGGGGATGCTCACTCCTCCCGGGCACCTGGTCCCACCTCTAGCTTGCTAGGGGTCCGTCGTTGCTTAATTTTGTGTTCTATTGTGAGTGCTGTTGAGATTATCGTCAGGATCTTCTTTAACTCATTTGTGTCTCTCTTATGCCCTTTGCTGTGTGGAGCTCGTAAAAAAGTTCCCCGCGAGGGGTCTGACAGTAAGTGTTTTGAATATATTTCCCTGACATGGTCGCCATAGCACTTTCTATATAGACATAACATCAGACAGTGCATGTATTTTATATACTGTGTTCTTTATCGTGCATTAACACCGACGGCGGGTGCGGCTAGCCAACAAGGGATGCTTACTCCTCCCGGACACCTGATCCCACCTCTAGCTTGCTAGGGGTCCGTCGATGCTCAACGTAGTGCTCTATTGTGAGTGCTGTTGAGATTATCGTCAGGATCTTCTTTAACTCATTTGTGTCTCTCTTATGCCCTTTGCTGTGTGGAGCTCGTAAAAAAGTTCCCCGCGAGGGGTCTGACAGTAAGTGTTTTGAATATATTTCCCTGACATGGTCGCCATAGCACTTTCTATATAGACATAACATCAGACAGTGCATGTATTTTATATACTGTGTTCTTTATCGTGCATTAACACCGACGGCGGGTGCGGCTAGCCAACAAGGGATGCTTACTCCTCCCGGGCACCTGATCCCGCCTCTAGCTTGCTAGGGGTTCGTCGATGCTCAACATAGTGCTCTATTGTGAGTGCTGTTGAGAGAGATTATCGTCAGGATCTTCTTTAACTCATTAGGTATCCCTGAATAACATCGATATATTGTATAATCTTCCTGTTTTCCATTTTGTCAAGTTCCTGATAAACTGACGTTCACGTGACGTCATTATCAATGATTGAAATCAAAGGTATTGTGTCTATTCATCCTCCTCTGGTTCCGATATTTCTTGTTTCAATCAAATAAGACGTTTGGATTCGTCCACGTACCGTTTTACGTATCCTTACAATGTCGTATGTATGGTCGGTATCTTTTATGATTTTCTTTGGACTTCTTGTATATTTCAATGTTAAACGTCTTCAAATTGAATAGCATCATTTAAGAACAGATAAACTCGCAGCATGGACCAGACATGCACGTTTCGGGTACTTAACCCTCCTCAGTGTACTCAAATCTAAACAATGTAATATGCCAAAAAATATGAATGTTACTATGTCGAAAAAGCGTACCAAAAGACTTAGCAGGATGGGTGGGATATGATGCTGCAGGACCCATTTTTTAGATATTTTAAGAAATTTTGATTACAGAAATTTTAGAATGCGTTAAAGAAACGATCAACCGAAATTTAGCTACAAGTGCCCTCGGGAACTCCTGGTCCACCAGCAGTGACACTCACCAAGTGGTATAAATGTTAAACGTCTTCAAATTCAATAGCACCATTTAGGAACAGATAAGTTGGCAGCATGGACCAGACATGCACGTTTAACCCTCGTCAGTGATCCTCAATTCTAAACAATGTAATGTGCCAAAAAATATGAAAGTTACTATGTCGAAAAAAGCGTACCAAAAGACGTAGCAGGATGGGTGGGATATAATGCTGCAGGACCCACTTTTTAGAAATTTCAAGATATTTTGATTACAGAAATTTTAGTATGCGTTGAAGAAACGATCAATCGAAATTGATCGAATTTAGCTACATATGCCCTCGGGAATTTCTTGTCCACCAGCAGTGACACTCACCAAGTGGTATAAATGTTAAACGTCTTCAAATTGAATAGCATCATTTCAAAACAGATAAATTGGCAGCATGGACCAGACATGCACGTTTCGGGTACTTAACCCTCGTCAGTGATCCTCCAATATAAACAATGTTATATGCCAAAAAATATGAAAGCAACTATGTCGGAAATGCGTACCGAAAGACGTAGCAAGATTGATGGGATATGATGCTGCAGCACCCAATTTTTAGTAATTTTAGAATGCGTTGAAATTTAAAAATGCGTTGAAGAAACGATCAACCGAAATTGATCGAACTTAGCTACATGTGCCCTCGGGGACTCCTGGTCCACCAGCAGTGACACTCACCAAGTGGTATGAATGTGCAACGTCTTCAAATTGAATAGCATCATGTAAGAACAGATAAACTAGCAGCATGAACCAGACATGCACGTTTCGGGTACTTAAACCTCGTCAGTAATCCTGAAATCTAAACAATGTAATATGCCAAAAAAATATGAAAGTTCCTATGTCGAAAAAGCGTACCAAAAGACCTTGCAGGATGGGTTGGATATGATGATGCAGGACCAACTTTTTTTTTTAGAAATTTCAAGAAATTTTAATTCGAGAAAATTGTAGAATGCGTTAAAGAAACGATCAACCGAAATTGATCGAACAAAGCTACATGTGCCCTCGGGACTCCTGGTCCACCAGCAGCGACACTCACCAAGTGGTATAAATGTTAAACGTCTTCAAATTGAATAGCATCATTTAAGAACAGATAAATTGGCAGCATGGACCAGACATGCACGTTTCGGGTACTTAACCCTCCTCAGTGATCCTCAAATCTAAACAATGTAATATACCCAAAAATATGAAAAGTAATATGTCGAAAAAGCGTACCAAAGACGTAGCAGGATGGGTGGGATATGATGCTGCAGGACCCACTTTTTAGAAATTTCAAGAAATTTTGATCACAGAAATTTTAGAATGCTTTGAAGAAACGATCAACCGAAATTGATCGAACAAAGCTACATGTGCCCTCGGGGACTCCTGGTCCACCAGCAGTGACACTCACTAATTGGTATAAATGTTAAGCGTCTTCATATTGATAACAGATAAATTGGCAGCATGGACCACACATGCACGTTTCGGGTACTTAACCCTCCTCAGTGATCCTCAAATCTAAATTGATCGAACTTAGCTACATGTGCCCTCGGGGAGTCCTGCTCCACCAGCAGTGACACTCACCAAGTGTTGAAAATGTTAAACGTCTTCAAATTGAATCGCAACATTTAAAAACAGATAAATTGGCAGCATGGACCAGACATGCACGTTTCGGGTACTTAACCCTTGTTAGTGATCCTCAAATCTAAACAATGTAATATGCCAAAAAATATGAAAGTTACTATGTCAGAAAAGCGTACCAAAAGACGCAGGAGGATGGGTGGGATATGATGCTGCAGGACCCATTTTTTAGTTATTATAAGAACTTTTGATTGCAGAAATTTTAGAATGCGTTAAAGAAACAATCAACCGAAATTGATCGAACTTATGTACATGTGCCCTCGGGGACTCCTGGTCCACCAGCAGTGACACTCATCAAGTGGTATGAATGTTAAGCGTCTTCAAATTGAGTAGCGTCATTTCAAAACAGATAAATTGGCAGCATGAACCAGACATGCAAGTTTCGGGTACTTAACCCTCGTCAGTGATCCTCAAATCTAAACAATGTAATATGCCAAAAATATGAAAGTTACTATGTCGAAAAAGCGTACCAAAAGACGTAGCAGTATGGGTGGGATATGATGCTGCAGGACCCACTTTTTAGTTATTTCAAGACATTTTGATTGCAGAAATTGTAGAATGCGTTGAAGAAACGATCAACCGAAATTGATCGAACTTAGCTACGTGTGCCCTCGGGGACTCCTGGTCCACCAGCAGTGACACTCACCAAGTGGTATAAATGTTAAACGTCTTCAAATTGAATCGCAAAATTTAAGAACAGTTAAATTGGCAGCATGGACCAGACATGCACGTTTCGGGTACTTATCCCTCGTCAGTGATCCTCAAATCTAAACAATGTAATATGCCAAAAAAATATGAAAGTTACTATGTCGAAAAAGCGTACCAAAAGACGCTGCAGGATGGGTTGGGTATGATGCTGCAGGACCCACTTTTTAGAAATCTCAAGAAATTTTGATTACAGAAATTTTAGAATGCGTTGAAGAACGATCAACCGAAATTGATCGAGCTAGGCTACATGTGCCCTCGGGGACTCCTTGTCCACCAGCAGTGACACTCACCAAGTGGTATAAACGTTAAACGTCTTCAAATTGAATAGCATCATTTAAGAACAGATAAATTGGCAGCATAATCTTCAAATCTAAACAATGTAATTTGCCCAAAAAATATGAAAATTAATCTGTCGAAAAAGCGTACCAAAAGACGTAGCAGGATGGGTGGGATATGATGCTGCAGGACCCACTTTTTAGAAATTTCAAGAAATTTGATTACAGAAACTTTAGAATGCGTTGAAGAAACGATCAACCGAAATTGATCGAACATAGCTTCATGTGCCCTCGAGGACTCCTGGTCAAACAGCAGTGACACTCACCAAGTGGTATAAATGTTAAACTTCTTCAAATTGAAGGTTGTTTTTCTTTATGTTTGCGTCATTCTACTGATTTTTACGCAATATCATTCTAATTTTTTTATTGAATTTATTTTCAGGAAATCTCTATATTTTTTCATAGACACTATCCCATCGGGATCAGTCAACCAGAACAAAGAAGCCTAGCTATATATAATATTTTCCGTTAAGAGGCTGAAACTATCTATTTCGACACGCACCAATGCTCATTTTGTCCAAGGAATGAAAAGAAAGTGCATTAGTCCTTACTGATAAAAGTTTGACGTTTCATCGGTATGTTATTTACCCTGTCAATATATGGTAATGTGCATTTTTTTGCGCAGTATATATATTCACCTGAAGTAATGTGTTTGGAATTTTCTTCAAGAAGGTATAGAGTTTGAACCCTCCGACATTGCTAATGTGTGACCCAATTCCAATCGGTCCATAACTTCTCATCAACGCGTTTCGAAATATCAAAACCCTCAACATGATATAAAAGAAAAATATGCTTTTCTTCTATCATTAGTCAAAATATTGACCAATTGGACAAACGACAATTTCAAAGCAATAAAACAAAACTCTGATTGCAGAAAAAAGGTATTTCTAACCTTGAAATGGCCTTGACGTTTGATGAGTGAACTTTTGTGTGAAATATGATCAATGCTGATTTAAACTTTAGGAGATATGAGCTTGGAAGGACGGACGTATAATCGAATGGAAGGACATGCATTCATCCAGCCAGACAGACAGACGGAGGGAAATACGGATGAAAAGACAGACTCGACAGCAACTAACTGCTACCCATTTTTTCAAGGAGCATAAATATACCTTGGGGATGAGATAAGGTTGCTAGGAAGAACATGCATTTCCTACTTGATTGATTAAATCGCGATTTTACACTGACTACTGAAAGTAGCGGATACTTTTGTGTAATTTATTATGAGTTTTGATTTAAGAAGATTCTATAATCGTTTGACGTCATCAGATTTCGAGTGCGGTACGTTTATTTGTGGCCTTTTTTAGTTTTTCGCCTTCAATTTCCTCCGTAATTCGCTTGTTTCTTGACAGATTTTGACAAGTCTGGCGTCGATGAATCCAGAGAATTATGATTAAAAATCTGAGTGCAATAAGTATCCAGTCAAATGTATCGGTTAATTTATATATACAAAAATATCCCGTGAGACACCCTGTCTACCGCCGTAAAGGTATCTTTTTAGAACGTCATCACCGGAAATTCAACGCTTGTTGCCTGGGAACAAATACAAGAAGGTAAATTGTAAGTTAATGATCAAACAATATGTTTCTTGCAGATTTTAGTTTCATCATAGATAAGATACTTGAAGTGTGTGATAAGATATAAGAAGTGTTGTTTCTCTAATAACCTTTGGTTAAGCCCATGTCACACCTACACGTTCTCTCGAGACGTTCTTACTACGTCCTTGAAGTCCTTGAAATTTTTCATGAACGTTGTGAGAACGTGGCATTTTTCACCCGGAAGGGCTTTCCGAAAGAATAATTGACGACTCCAATACGTACGCAACACGACCTTTAGCGTCCGTAAGACGTCAGTAGCGCGTCCTTCCCGTCTTTAATACGTTTAGTCAAGTTCGAACTACGATCGGCCCAAAATTCACACTACGACGAAGGCGTCTGTGTTGCGATCGCACGGCGTTATTACTACGTTCTCGAAGTCCTTACTGCGTTCATGCTACGACACGTTCGAAGGTCTATTTTGATTTTTTCGATCCCTAAAATCAAGAACGTGGTAAGGACTGCAAAGACGTGACAATCTCCATATGATTATATGTTAAAGTTTTAGCAGTCCGTACTGCGACCCTACTACGTTCGCGACACTTTTCTAATACGTCAATGAAGTTCTCAATACGTTCGCAAGTAGTCCATTACACGTTCTGTCATCAGCGCATTCTCACTATGACTGTTTTGAACAGTTTTAAACGGTCGTGATGGCTCGGCGTACGGGACCGTTCGTCGGCATCCTTACGACGATCTCAATACGCATCAGCGAGCTCTTACTACGTTCCCCGCGTCCTTACTACGTTCGCGCCGAGTTTCATTCATTTTTTGTGGTCGTAATACGAATGCCATGCCAGAACGTGTAGGTCTGACAGGGGCTTTAAAACAATTTTTCTTCAATTTTGTCAACTGTTGTACTTTGCAAAGAGATGTTATCGAATAAATTTTCCCTATTTGAAAAGTTTGAGCGAATGAATTAAACCGTGATTTGTTCAAAAATATATCCACATCAGAGATAACTGCACGCATTATCGAGAATGAGGGAGGTGATGGAGGTCCACTTATTGACCTGGAATGTTTTAAAACGCTTCCGTTTACTTTAGTTTTATTTCTCTTAATCATATTTCCGTATCTCTAAATACATTGATCACACCATGTAAGGTGTCCTGACGAGGGATGATTTTTTGTGTTTTTTTGTCCTGGATTTCTTGTGTACGTCCTGGATTTTTTGTGTCATAAAATTGTTTCAAACTCCATAAAATGCTCAATTTGACATTTTTTCAGATAGTTTTCATGTATTTATGATGTTTGAATCATCTGTTAGGTACCGCAATTAAAAATATACTAATATCTGTAAATTTAAAAGAGTTGAGTATGTCCTGACTTTTTTGTGTACCTAGTCCTGGAATTTCGTTGTGATGTCCTGGATTTTCTAGATTTTGATTTAAGAATAATTTTCAATAGGTTTGAAAAGCGAGCGAATATTTAAATATCATCCGCTCAAATAGCTCTTACTTTTATAAAAATGGCCTATGCCTTAGTATAAACGAAGAGAAAGCTTGTTTGTATACATACATCTTTTTGTTTTCCTTGTTATGTCCCCGTAATCGAAGATTCGGGGACATATAGTTTTTCTCCTGTCCGTTTGTCTGTCTGTCTGTTTGTCCGCAAAAAACTTTAACCATGGTCACCTTAACCTTTAACCTTGTCACCGCAAAAACATTAACCTTTACACCTTGGTCATAACTTTTGAATGGTTAGGGATAGGGCTTTGATATTTCACATGTGTGTTTCTTGTGACAAGAACTTTCCATGGATACCAATATTTTTTACCTTGTACCTTGACCTTGGAGTTTGACCTACTTTTGAAAAAACTTTAACCTTGGCCATAACTTTTGAATGGCATGGGATAGGGCTTTTATATTTCACATGTGTATTCCTTGTGACAACACCTTTCCATGGATACCAAAATATTTGACCTTATGATCTTGACCTTGGACTTTGACCTACTTTTGAAAAACTTAAATCTTGGTCATAACTTTTGAATGGTAAGGAATAGGGCGTTGATATTTCACATGTGTAGTCCTTGTGACAAGACCCTTCCACGGATACCAAAATTTTTGACCTTGTTGCCTTGATCTTGGGGTTTGACCATTTTACAACTTTTACTGACAAAGATGCCGACGGGGGCATTTGTGTTTCACAAACACATGCGTTTTCCCCTTCTTTTCTACGGTGACATGTTGGTTAGTTTTTCATATCGTTCCAAAGGCAGGTGCGTAGCCAGAGTGCTTTTTAAGTGGAAGCACTTTCAGTCATGAGATGTGGGGATCGCTTTGATGTCCCAATTGGATCCAATGAGAAGCCCTTGTGGGGATCCAGGCCAAGGGGCGAAGTCCCGGAATCTAATGCATTTTACGCATCTACAGAGCAGTTTTCTACGTTAAAATGACCCTTTGCACACCTTCTTTTAGTCTGTTTTGCAAATCGATGTGGAAGCATCTGGTACTTGCGTGCGCCTGGCTATGCGCCTGGCTATGCGCCTTGCTAACCCCACCCTACCCCCGCTCCTTCAGATTATAAAACATTTCGCACAAAAGGAGAGGGTGGGGATCATTCACCCCTTTCGTTTTGTTCGATGGTATGTATATGCTATATCTTCAAGGGCTAATATAGGACACTTTGTACAGAATGATGAACGAATGGCCATACATCTTTTTTTATTTTTGTTGTTTGTTTCGCTTTTGTTCGTTTTGTTTTGTTTTGTTTCGTTTTTTTTTTTTTTTTTTTTTTGGCTGGTCAAATTAAATGTTTCCATTCCTACTATTTCCATTAGAGGTACACCTTTGCATAGCAAAATTACATCCAATATTACATTATGACACAAAATTGTATAGATGACAAGTGGCGGATCTAGGATTCCAGAAAGGGGCAGGGATGGCAAAGTCCAGTTTCAAAGAAAATTTTTACGGAACACTGACAAGCGAAAATAGAAGTTATTCTAGACTAATTCCTTCCACTGGGTTCCTTGATCAATTACTTTATACTAACTTCTAATATGATTGAAAGAAGATTGGCGATCTTTTTTTTCAGAGTTAGAATGAAAATGAAAGACAATTACTATCTATATCTTCTATCAATGTATTTTGAGTCTCAACCATAAAATTCAAAGTCCATGCATATTTAAAGTCTTGAAAACCGGCGAGCAACAGCGAGCCAACGATTTTTTTCAAATACATGTACTGACAGATAAATTCGTAATCATTTAGAATTTTCATAGCAAATTCAGAACATTTGAAGAAATAGGGACATATTTTATCTGAATACAGAAATCAAAACTAATAAACAGTGATTTTTGTTACAAACAAGGGCAAAATAAGGTTTATTATGAAAGTGGAGCTACTGTCATAACAAAATCCCCTACAAATTAGTTAAACTCTATTAGATTGATGAAGAAATATACAAAAGCCAGGACAGCAAACACAAAAAATCCAGGACAGAACACAAAAAAGTCAGGACATCTAACTTTTTTTTAAATTTTGCTTTTCTGCTTTTTATTGCCGTTTTATTGCTCGAGAAAATTATGGTTCGCACTGTTGAACTGGCACAAGATATTCATGTTATAATATTTGAACCTAGTCTGTTTAAACGACGAGAACATGGATTTTTATTTTTAAAAAAGTCGAAATGTCTTAATTCAATGAAAAGCAGACAGCTCTTAGCATTGATTCAGTCTTATAATGCATTTACAATGTTAAATGCAAAGATACGTATCTCACAATGATCTACATGTCCATTAATTGTCTAAAAAAAAAGAAATTTTGCCGATTTCGCTCGAAACGAACACAAATAATCCAGGACAAACACGTAAAATCCAGGACAATAAACACAAAAAATCACTCGTCGTCAGGACACCTTACATGGTGTGTTGATGGAACCAGAACAAAACATTTTTAAGCTTTGACTAAACAATACAGGAAAGGAAAGTTTATAAAAGAAAAGACGAATAACGCCTTACCAGAGATAATTAGAATTACACATGTTACATCTCTTTTCTTGTTTATTTTTTCGACAAATCATTTGTAAACTTGTTTATTTTATTTAATTTCGATGAGAATTGATCATAGTTGTGTAAGTATTCTTCCTTTTACCAGAATTTGAAAATTTCTCTGAATGTTTGGACCATTAATCTCGACTCGGAGTATCTGCTTTTTTAGCTCACCCGAGCTATTGTCATAGCGCGCCGTCCGTCCGTCGTAAACCAAGTAGATTTTTACAATATGGTAAAACGGAATGTCTTGTACTTTTGTAAAACGATTAGAGTCTGATCTTGATAAATATGTCAATTATAACAGCTATTAACAAATATTTTCATCTTTATAATGTCAACTAAGGGAACAGGACATTTTAATTTGACTTGTTGCAAATTTAACAAAATCGTTACTATGACAACGAAGTACCGGTATTATAAATCAGGATGGCCGATAACATGTACTTTTTATTTATATATATTTTTTTTCGAAGAACAGAGTTTTTCATTGAGAAATATGTAGAAGAAATACCTTCTGAAAAAGATTTCTTCTCACTTTGATGTCAAATAAGGGCACTGAGTATTTTTTTATTTTCGTTTTGGGATGGGGTTACACAAAACGTGCTTTTCCGGAACAGATTTAGCTAATTCATTCTTCGAAAGCATTATTTATTAACAAATGAACATCTTTGGTGATGTTATTGTGAAATTATTACAAGAATGGTTTTAATCTGTAGTCAATATCAATATATCATGTATTCATCTATCAAAATTCATTGTTTTGCGACAGATCTCGGAGGTGGTTCACATATGTATATTCAGAGGACCACTGTCAGTCAAATAAACGATCATATGTGATCTTAATTACAAATATAAAAGAAGGGAGGGGATCTCCAACAAAACCCCGTTGCAGCACCAACTGCAAAACACCCAATGCAAAAACACAAAAGACGAGCATAATATGAGACTGAAAAGAGACATACGACATGTAAACATCAAACACAAAAGGCTACACATACACCGACGAGAACATAGGGCAACCGGTGCCGACTTTGGACGGCTATTTGCCACGCAAGTAGCAAATTGTGTGGTTATCCTGGATTACGTGCGCACAACCCTCTCACTTCTCCAATTACCCAGAGGTCTCGAAGAACATACATTTCTGTTGTAAAACAACCACCTCACTGTTGAATGACCTAAAAAAAACATGACCGCAAAACGTAGGGGCCCCAGCAACACAGATGAATATGTAAATGGATATAAAAAGAGGGCATGCGTAATACAGTCCGTGCTCTGCCGACTGTAGCGAACTCATGAAATCACCCGAGGAGTGCGACTGCCATTCACAGAGGACAGATGGTTGGGGCCCTGTCTTATATAAGGAGGTTTGAACAGGGCCCGTCATGGAGTACGTCCCGTCTTCACACTCAGTCAGATTGAAAGTCTCAAGGATGCGCTTGTACAAGACTGTATATTGGTCAAGTACCAAGCCTAGTGTCCGTCTGGTTACATTAGGATAATATCCATGGTATAAAAGACGTTTGATGATTCTGACGCATTTTCGATGGTTATGCTGCCTACTTTTGATTCTTCTAATATTGTTTATCATATCACCATAAAAGACAGGTTGTGTAATACCCAAAGTAATGTACTCTGTTGCTTGTATAGATCCAAATTTTCGAAAGTTGACCGTAATTTTTGTTAAATTTCTAGAACATCTTTAGTAGTTTCTGAAAGCGGAAACCTTGACCTAAAAGTTGTTTGGTAATTTGTAAATTTCTACTGCGAAATTCCAAAATATCAGTACATGCTCTAGGGTACCGGATGAGCTGTGATGTGTAAATGCCGTATTACGCTAATCTTGGAACATCACCGTCAGACAGGTGAAATTTACTATGTTGAATCCAAAATAATCCCTTTTGTCATATACACTTGTATGAATCTTTCCGTTTACAATTTTGATTTCTAGGTTCAAAAGATGATAATGTTTAATAAACAAAATATTAATTTATTTTCCTTTATCTTTTCAAATTTGTAACTTAGTATTTATTGAATTGGGAAATCCCCTTATATGCAAAGGAGGAAGCCTCATTTTTATTGAAAGCAGAATGAAGGAGGAATGAAAGCGGAATGAAAGCGAAATAATTCGCTTTCCCTTCTCTGCTATTTCCGCTTTACATTCTGTTTCCTTGCACGTTCTGTTCCAGTTTCTCAAAAATTCGTGTTCATTTTTCTCTTCCAACACTGAAGCCAAAATTTTGAAACGAGAGAAAGAAGATCTAAATGTTGTTAGATAAAATGAAGACGGAAAATTATAAGCGAAATTTGAGAAATGAAGGGGGGAAATATAAAGGGGGAAAATTGACTAAATCGGGTTTGTATGAGAAAAACAATCAATCAACAAAATAAAAGCCTTAATCCATAGACTGACAAGGCATTAACGAGTGCAGTAGCTCTCAGTAAAAATATGAGTAAATTGTTGTATTATTAATTAGACACTAATGAGTAAAACATAAATTGTCAAATGAAATGAATGATAGTAATACTTATCAATTCTAGAACAGTATTTGCATTTTAACTTCATTTAAAGTTACTTAATGTATTGTAATATAATTTTGCTTTGGTTGACCGAGGTATTAACACCAAAGATTGAGGAAAAACTGCATCGAGCGCGTTTCAACGTTTATTTGCATCTTTTAAATTGTGTTGCCAACGACTTTGCCTATGACGTTGATGAGCGTGTATGTTCGGTTTCGGTTGATGCAGGTATCAACACAATTTCTCGGACAATCAGAATCTTTGTCTAAATAAGCCCCTGTTACACCAACACGTTCTGGCATGGCGCTCGTACTACTACTGCCAAAATTATACGAAACATGTCATGAACGTAATAAGGACACGGGGAAGGTAGTAAGAACTCGCTGATACGTATTGAGATCGTTGTAAGGACGACGACGAACGTGCCCGTACCGAACCACCATGACCGTTTTGAACTGTTCAAAGCAGTCGTAGTGATGACGCGCATATGACAGAACGTGTTATGGACTACTTTCGAACGTATTGAGAACTACATTGACGTATAAGAAAGTGTCGCGTACCCAATAGGGTCGGACTGCTTAAAGTTTCACATATAATAATATGAAGATCGCCACGTGTCCGCCGTCCTTATCATGATCTCGGTAAGGGTTCGACAAAGTTTAAATAGACCTCGTTAAAACAATTTATGCCTTGAACGTGTCATGATCGTAGCATGAACGCAGTAAGGACTTGGAGAACGTAATAGAAACGCTGTACTATCGTAACACAGACGCCTTTGTCGAAATGTGAACTTGGGACCGATCGTAGTAGGAACTTGACTAAACGTATTAAACACAAGACTTACTACTTACGTGTTATAGATGCTTAAGGGCGTGTTGCAGACGTATTGGAGTCGTCAATTATTCTTTCGGAAGGTATTTCCGAGTGAAAAACGCCACGTTCTCACTGCGTTTATGAAAAATGTTAATGACTTCAAGGAAGTAGTACGAACGTCTTGAGAGATGTGACAGGGGCTTTAGAATAACAATTGAAATTACATAATGTAAAGTCTTCAGTATGATATTCTAGGTATGGATTTCTCTTTACTTGATTACCCTTAGAAGTTTCGATTTTTATGTTTCTGAATTCATAGATAAGAATATACATATATTACATTACCCTCTCCCTGGATGGATTGCCAATGATTGTGGCCTTCCTAATCCCGATATCAAGGTTCTATGAACTTTTGTGTCAGCAAGAATAACACCAATATAACTTCCGCTGTTATCCGTCTTCTTGTGGCGCATTGTGAAGAATATCTGGTTGGTTTCTATGTCTAATTCAACATCGGACGGAAATGATGAATCTAAAAAAAAGACGGAATAAAAAGACAAAAGATAGACCATACGGTGTCTATTTCACCTCCCCTGGTTTAGAATTGTCATTGAAATAGCTTACTTGATCGTTATATGTATGTCAATTCGCATGGTTTCTCGGAACTCTCCTGCTCTTTAATACGCATGAAGAGGAGTGGCTACAACTGTAACTTTGAACGCCTGTATCTCTTAGACAGGAGATACATAATACTTGACACTCGAAAAACCAATTACCATTATATGCTACAAATCTATACTGCTAAAGTAACGAATGAGCCGATTCTCAGTTGTAACGAAGAGGACAGAGATAAATTGTATTATATGAAGATATAGCATATGATGTGACAATATGAATTTGATAATAGTTTAGAAGAAAATTATTTACGTCTCATCGTTTTCTAAAATAACTCTTAGAAAATCTAAATTTCAAAACCGTCATCGGACACTAACCATTAAGTTCCTATTTTCCTCCGAGATATAATCCCTTTCCAATGAATTTAGAAGGACGACTAACTCCGTACTAACAATTTAGATTTAGATTAACCATACTTATACTGCATACCTAAAATGCATAAGAATCCGTACAAACAACGTTTCATCGCTGGTTCCTCAAAATGTTCTACCAAATCTGTATCGATCTTACTCACCAAAGTTTTATCTGAAATCAAATCTGGGCTTCAAAAATATTGTTCGACAGTATATTCTCGCAGTGGTATCAACCAGATGTGGATTTTAAAGAGTTCGAAAGAACTTTTAGAACATCTGAAATCCACTCATTTTAGTAAAGTCCATTCGATCAAAGCCTTTGATTTTTCGACACTTTACACTACAATTCCACATTCTAAATTGAAAGAAAGACTCGCAAAAATTATAAGTAATGCGTTTACAAGTAAGAACGGTAATCGCAAATACAAATTTATTGTTGTGAACTTTGACAAAACCTACTTTGTAAAAGAAAAATCCAATTCTGAAAATAAGTACACTAAAACAGATATTATTCAGATGTTAAACTTTTTGATCGACAACATTTTTGTGGTGTTTGGAGGAAAGGATTTCCAGCAAATTATCGGAATTCCAATGGGGACCAATTGTGCCCCACTCCTTGCTGACATTTTCCATTACTCGTACGAAGCTGAATTCATTCAATCTTTGGTCTCTGAAGGGAAAAGATACTTAGCTTCTGACTTCAACTTCACTTACAGATACATAGACGCTGTGTTGTCCATCAATAATCCAAAATTCGCGGATTATCTGAGCAGTATCTATCCTTCAGAGCTTGAAGTAAAAGAAACTACAGAGACAAATAATTCAGCATCCTATTTGGACATAGTGTTGTCCTACGACACTGATGGTCACATGAACACCTCACTCTATGACAAACGTGACGACTTCAATTTCAACATTACAAACTTTCCCTTTCTGAGTAGCAACATCCCTTCATCGCCAGATTATGGCGTGTTCATATCTCAGTTGATACGCTATGCCAGAGCAAGTACCAAATATACGGATTTTGTTCTGAGTGCTAGGCGTCTTTCAGATAAGCTTCTCAGTCAGGGATATGTTTGTGACCGACTAACATCGTCACTGAGGAAGTTCTACGGTCGATATGGGGAACTCGTCACACACTATGATATCCCACTCTCCAGAATGGTGGATGATATTCTGTCATAGACCATTTGCACCATCTAACCAAAGATTGTACTCTATGTCTTCCGAAATGGAAGTAACCGGATGTGACATTTCTACCGAATTGAAGCGGCGGGTGTTGCATGCAAGCATTAGATGCTTACTCTTCCTGGGCACCTGGTCTCACTCCCATATCGGGAGTTCGCTTCTTTTCATATGGTGGAGGTTTTTGTTTGTTTGCTTTGGTTCCTGTTTTATCCTGCTTTTGTATGCCTTCGGTTTCTGATTTTCTGAATTATCGATTTTGTGCTATATACAGGGATATGGTCATTATCCATATTTGTCATTGCAAGTAGTTTCTCATGTTAGTAGGAGACTATTTTCACCTCGACACAAATTCAAGATTCCATTTTCGTTTTTTGAAATATACGACGTCCAATCTTATAAGAACATTCTAGAAGTAAATGCCTTTTCCATCGAGGTCTTTCAAGCACCCACCTCTGTTTAATTGTGTCCCACTTCTCCCACAACATTCACCCTGTGGTATCATTTAAAGGTTTATGGTACATGTACCGAAAAATAATAACTAGAGAAAACTTTACAACGAAGTCTGGAAAAATAATCAAGCCATTTGAAGATTTAGGTCCATTTATCTAAAATGTGATTTTTTTATTCACGGTACCCCTTATTAATCGACCTTTCATCCATAGCTAATGTTAATAATTCAACAAATAATTTATATTCGAATGACGCGTGATTCAATTTTTTATTGATTGACCTTTAATGAGATATTTATTAAATCATTTCAAGTCTTTACAAGTATGAAACCAGAAATGCAGAATGGAATCCAAAGACAAAATAGGCGCCTTGCAAATTTCTGCAAAACTTCATGAACATCATAAACAGAGTCGTTATTTTTAATCGACTAGCGTCTTAATCAATACCGAGGCATAATATTAATCAAATGAAATAGAAAATTTTGTTGTGCGAACGGAGAAAAAAAATCATTAAAACTTTATTTTATATTTTCTTTCATCTTACACGAGGACAGTTCATCCTACCTTTGTGTTGGATCAGTGACAAAAAAGGGTAGCCGTAGGGCGAGTGGAAACAGAATTTTTAAATTACATATTTAAATTTTTCTTTTGGCTTTGACTGGCAGATATTGGGGGTGATGAGCCTTTGATGCATAGAAAAAGTAACTGCTTTTGGTCATCCCCTTACCGTTGCCAATGAATAATACTATATCATTTCAAATTCATGTTGTAAATTAATCAATATCAGTTTCAAATAATATGACTTGAGTCATACATAACATATCCGAATTTGTCAACGCATATATGACAATCTTTCCCGCGCATTGCCCGGGTCCTTTTCTAGTATGTATTACAAGTATCAATTCCTTTACAATCTGAAGGTGGAAAGTGCTGCATTAGCGAATATGTCACGAAAAAGTGTTACATTCCATCCAATAGATATATTAAGCTTTCTATGACAAAATATTTTCGAAATCAGATAAATATGAACAGGTTTTTAAAATATCACATATTGTAATCATTACCTTATATGCCATTGAAAAATAAATGCTAAGTCTGATAAAAATTAAAAAGAATGTATCACCCATTGAGTGTCTACAATCTTTCATGGACAAACACACGTAAAATTAAACTGACGAAAAAACGTTTGAATTACTATATCCTTTCTGCAACAAAATTCCGCGAAGGGATAGTGACTCATTGTTATCATTTTAATTTTAATTTAGAATGCTAATATTTTCGATCTACCTATAGTAGAGCAACCAAGTAGCTAAATTTGAAATTTTAATCAACACCCCTAACACAGGGCTAAATTTCATATCAAACGAAAGAATATAACGTGGGCCATGCGTTTGAGGTGTCGTAAACAAATTCGTATGGTCAGAATTTCTGTAATTTCACAGAAAAGCGGAAAATTAGTAAAATTCAAATTCATAGATTTTTGAACAAAAACTTACTTCATTTTACAAATGGATAATCCATGTGGCCAAAATAAATGTCATTATGCTTTTTGAAGTCAAAAGAAACTTTTTGGATTAAATTGATTTTTCTTATTCCAACTTCATGGATGAATGATCACACATTCTAAGATAAATAGGCAAAATGGAAAAATTCAATTCTTTCACTTGAATTTTGAGAATGTTGATTCAAAAATGAAAATAACCTAAAGGAAACGATATTTTGATATGTGAATGCGTTTTTTGGAAAGTTTGACAGAGATCCATTTACAAACTTAAGAGTTACAGGCAATTAAACTGCCCCTCCCCATAACATTGTTAATAACAGTCACTACAAAATAAACTAGATGTTTCCTCGATACTGTTACGGAGTTAAACACCACTTAATTACAGCAAAGTCTAATTTCAACACATAAATATGAATAAAAGTATTGTTTTATTTTAAAGTAGACGACAAATTTACATCAATAATTTTGAAAATAAAGTTTTTCGTCTTTCTGTACTATCTCTATTCTGATGATTTCAAACATTTGATATGGAAGCCTTTTGTCCGACCAATTATAGAATTAATTTAGTAAAACAAAGATTTTGCGATCATTAAAACAAGGAAATGCGCATTGTGTTTTACTTCCACAAGAGCAGCGTAGCTGCCTATACGACCCCTTTACATTTAAAGCAATTATTGCATTTTCTTCCTCCGTTTGACGGTGTTAAAACACTTGTCGCTAAAACGTTACTTAAAGGCATTTGTACTACATGTTGATGTAGATGATAATGGAGATAAACTCTGATTTCTAGTTCTGGATCTCTCGTTTCTGATTGGCTGATCGTTGTTGGACATTATACGACATTGGCCGCGTACGAAAAATATGACTTTGTATGCATTTTTCAAAAAAAGTTTTGATTGTCTGTTCATCATTTTCCATGCTTCATCGATAATGAAATAGAAATGACCATACATTAAAGGATGCTCTATAGTAGGTCACCTACTATGCACATAGTAAATGGTGTTCTTATCCGAAGTACTCCTCTCACATTTTCGTATATAACGCTCGACTATTTTTTTCTGATTTGAAAAATGGAATTGCGCGACAAAAAAGAAACACTTCAAAATAATAAATGAGTGTAACCAGGTGCAAAATATCTTTTCTGTCGGTTTCAGTATTACAGTTGGAAATAGGACATTCAAATTACTCAATATTAGGCACCTAAAATTGCGGATATATATTACACTTGTCTCATGATGCAATCGAATTTTTGTAGCTATACATGTAACATAATGAATTTGGACTTCTGATATAATTTTTGTAATCGGCTATTCATTTTATCAATTACATTTTAACCGTGTTTATTCACTGAAACTTTCTTGTTGATCTTCTTTTTGGTACTAACGCTGAGCTGAGAACACTAGTCTCGTCATTATAAAAGTCTAATATTGTTGTATCGTATCTTGGACTCTTGAGTATTCGTAGTTGAAAATCGGAACTTGGATACATCGCACTGACTTCAGTCATACTGTTCATACCTTTTTCATACTTTTTATTTTATTCGGAGCGCTTCGGGAAAAACGATCAAACTTTCCGTTGTCAACAGACCAGAACACACATTGTTCTGTTTTTCTTCTCAGAAGTATATAGCTGTTTATTTGTTTTATTGTAGAAGTATGTATATAGTCATCATTAATGTAGGATTGCTCAATTACGTTACCAATATTACGCATGACTATGTGGTGTTTGTGCTATGTACAGCACAAAACAAAGCCCCCCCCCCCCCCCATTCTGTGACACTTTAGGACTTTCCATGAGATTCCCTGGGCGCCTTAAGGGAGGTTCTCTGACCCAATGCATCATGAAAAGCTTCCACTTAATTTGTGACAGCTACGAATCTGAATGAGGGTAAGTACGGATGATAAAATTGAAAAATTGCACAACGTTAACGAAAGGCATATTTCAATGTTTAAAACAAAGAAAACGAAGAGTCCAAACTCTGACCAATGAACTTGGCATATATATTTACCTCACTGTAGTTCTAAAATGAACGTCGCAAGATACTTTTTATCATTTAAAGAAACTTCATGCGAAGTTTTGAAATTCACGTATTTTCATTACAACTTGTCACAAACGGGTCTCCATACGCGATCTTCGCTTGGCATATTAAAATGAGGTATTTTTCACGAATTTGTCAACAGGATGACATAATTCCTCTTTCGGCAGTTACTTTTATCAAACATACGTATATATACAAACAAAAAAGTACGATTTGATAAAAACTGTAACACGTGGTCAACCGAATCTTAATCTACGGAATCTTCTTTAGGATAGGACGTTTAACTTTAAAGTGTATACGCATTAGTTTTTTATATTTATTTATAAGCCTCTAGAAAAATTTACGATAAAAAGGCCTCAGAAATAATATTGATATATTTGTCGATATGTTTCGAGACAAATATTCAGTCTCGGGGCTTTAGATAATATATTAACACGGATTCTTCATATTTCATAGAAATTTGCATATAACTGACATTTTTCGAGAGAGGAGAAAATATTCTACCTCCAAAATAACTCTATATCATATTTACGTATCTAATGCAAGAATTGCAATGACTCTCTGTACAAAACAGAGTCAAATATAGGAATACAGAGGATGTAACCGATAAATATTTCGTTTTTATTTTTCACGGTTTTATCACTTTTTACCCAATTTAAACAAAATCTGACCATGATGTATTCTTTACGACAGCTGTTGTTGAAAGCAGGGGTATTCAGCTAAAAGTTAAGACCAATTTCAGGCCTGTGTTAGGGGTGTTGATTAAACTCGAAAACTAAGCCCCTTTTTCAATTTGGTCGCTCTACTACTATGACATAATACGCAAATAACTTTACGAGGTAAATACCGTCTAAATGATCTGTACATAGATTTGTAGGAATATCACATAGGCATAATTCTATATTACATAATGGTGATCTTTTCTGATAGGTATACATATATATTCCTAGAACACAACGGCATTTTTCAATCGTTTCATGCAACATATCATAAAATGTGGTAAGCCTTGCAAACCTTCTGCTTACAGTGCATGTATTTTATATATTGTTTTCATTTTCGCGCGTGACCATCGGCGGCGGAAGGGGCTAGCCAACAGGGGATGCTTCTCCTCCCGGGCACGTGGTCCCACTTCTAGCTTGCTAGAAGTCCGTCGATGCTTAATTTGGTGCTCTATTATGAGTGCTGTTGAGATTATTGCCAGGATCTTCTTTAACTCATTTGTGTCACACTTATGCCCTTTGCCGTGTGGAGCTCTCAAAAAAGTTCTTCGCGAAGGGTTTGACAGTAAGTGTTTTGAATATTTTCCCTGACATTGTCGCCATAGCCTTTTCTATATAGACAATGACCTCGTACAGTGCATGTATTTTATATATTGTTTGTATTTTCGTGCGTGAACATCGGCGGCTAGCCAACAGGGGATGCTTCTCCTCCCGGGCACTTGGTCCAACTTCTAGCTTGCTAGAGGTCCGTCGATACTCAATTTGGTGCTCTATTGTGAGTGCTTTTGAGATTATTGTCAATATCTTCTTTAACTCATTTGATTTCTGTCTCTGTTATATAGACGTTCTGCTTTGCCATGTGGAAATGGAGTTAAGTGAAAAAATATTATTCCACAATCAGTTACACCAATTAATTATATCTAAACAGAAAAAAAAAGAATTATATTAATTATATGTACTGCAATAATACTTTCATGTACATTATTTACCTAGTCGTAACATGGTTGACACCTCATTGCCATCTTCACTTATTGATTTGAGTGCTCCAGAATATTCTGTTACAAACAGTCTTCTTATACCAGGGTAGTATTCTAAAGCCGAAGGTCTTTCAAGTCCGCTTATCTGAATATGAAAATGGTGTACAATTTCTGTATTACGAGAATTAGTTGCGGAAACCGGAGAAAGAGAAGGTCCCCATGATATCTTATATCTCATATCAATGGAATGTGAAAAACAGTATTCGTATCAAAATAGTAAGAAAAACGTTTCTTTAAAAAAAGATTTTCTATTTGTTTTATTTTTTTATCAAATTTGAGAACATTTGAAAAATTGAAAATAACCAGCGATAAGAACAATTAAAGCCTACTCAAACGAAGCAAGTTACACCTGTTGGTACTTATTTTCACAATACCAAAAAAAATAAGTACGTTGAATCCGTTACAACAAATTAGGTGAACGTGAAACTTGAAAGGGGACTTCCTCCCCACGTCTGATTACATTGTTAATTATGAAAATATGTTGACACATATTCAAGCTATTGCGTTTCATGCGCCTATGCTTTGCCTATACGAATACAACTGTGACTTTTTCTTTGCTTTTTGATGATAGAATAGATCATCAATGCCATATGTTTTGTAATTATGATCACATTTACTTGCAAGACACTTTTAAAACTATAAAAACACATTTCCAATCAAGGTTCTGATCCCCTGTCCATAGTGCAAAGGTCTTTCAATTTTCCTTTATAAAGAGATCGCAGAAATTGCAAAACACCACTCAAAATAAATTCTTATTCCGTTCTTTTATATCATTTTACGTTCTTTTATATCATTTTACGTTCTTTTATATCATTTTAAAGGGAAATAACTCGTTGCAAATAACATGATTTCACACTGGAACGTTGAATAAATTTAATAGGAAACTATCATTGAAGAAAGAAGAGAATTTCCAATGAGATTCGGTTGCAGTATCCACAGCAAAGCACCTAGACACCTGATGCGAAAGCATGAGAATAGACAGGCGCAACAACAGAAGTAAAAGAGACCTATGGCATAGAAACATTATTACAACATACTAAACATAAACCAACGAGACCAATGAGTAATTAGTATCGATTTAAAGCGACCATCTGCAACGCACGTAACAAATGTCATTGTTATTATCCGGTTTACGTACACACAACCCTCCCTAATTTACGGTTACCTTGAGGTCTTGCAGATCGCACAATTTTAGTGCAAAATAACAACCTCTCTCTCTCTCTCTCTCTCTCTCTCTCTCTCTCTCTCTCTCTCTCTCTCTCAATCTTATTAATTTTTCCATTGTTTCCCTCTAATATCCAGGTCATCGCGGATGCTGTCTACGTTATGCATACTTATCGACATGTTTAATGTATTTTTGTTTCTGTTTGCTTTTTATCTCATGATATTTATTTAGATACATGTATATACATGTATATCAGTCATTTTCTTATGTTTATTTTAAACTGAGAAGTTTGGGATAACAATTTCAGTGAATACCTATGCCCCCTTTCCCTCTATATAAGCAGAATAACACGTTGAATTTTAACGAAATCGATTACATTTATGCCTAGATTAAAGCTTGTCAGCTATTTAATGTTAGTTTATAGACCTGAAATGTAGATGAGACGTACTGATCATGTATTCACATAGGAGGGGGTGTGCAAGGGGAAGAGTTATCACCATTTGATCATAAACGAGTCATATAAAGGTGAAATATGTAATTTTGTTTTTCCTTTCATTTCGTTACTTTTCACTTCGTTTCAAAGTTAAAAGGGTCACGAATTGTGTAGATATAATCAATAATGTCGAAGGGCTCCAACTCTTTACCTAAATGAAGAAAATTCCAAACCAATTTCCAGGCACCAGACAAGTGTTTCGAATATTAAATTCTCATCAGTGATGCTTTCAGCGGATATTCTCTTCTTTCCAATGTATAACCACATGGATATCTGTAATTCGGTCTAAAAATCGGATGTGCAAATTTGTGCCATCTTTCTGTCCTTTTTTTTGTCTTCAGTATATCAGTACATGAGCAATTTAAATACCATACTGAATCCTACCAATTTCGTCGAACAACCTAATGAAGGTAAATAGATAAGAAAATTGTTGATTTGAAGTGATTTTACGCTATATTTTTAAAAGAAGCACGAAAAGCTCCGATTCTTACACTTAATGTATGAATTGTCGTTACTCTCAGTCGATACTTAGTGGTCGTTAAAAGGCCTATATAAAGGATATGAATGATGTCATTTGAAATACGTTTGTACTATTCCTTGAATTCCAACTTATCAACAGGTACATTCTAAGAAATTCGCGGTTTGGTATAAATCGCTTATTACAGCGTCATTGATTAAGGATAATTCATCTTTTTGATGAATTAAAGTAGAGTATTTACATTATTTATTTCAATTAATGCATTTTGAGACCACCCCTTATTTTGTTTTTTAATCTATCGATACGTGGTATAACGTTCGTTCGCAGGTTTACGTCGCTTATTTGAACACCTCTGCTGTAAGATGACTGCATAACCAAGACAGCAACACAAAGGGACCCAAGCAACACAGATGAATATTTTAATGAATGTACATATACGAAGTACAACCCGTGCTCTGCTAGTTGTAATCAGCTCATGCATGTATTCACGCAAGGAGTTCGACCGACATTTAGAGAGGATAAATGAATAAAAATCGAAGGAGAACCTATCAGTTATTTAGTCTCAATGTCAAGAAGGCAAGGCAAACTTAAATGAATTTGCATTTGAACAGTTGAGAACTACGGGACAAAGCTGAGTCCGAAGAAAGACTAGGTGTTCTTAAACTTTTTAGTTTTTCGTTCGATGATGCGAAAACTGGAGATGTTTGCAAACCTGTAATTTCTAGGAACCTTTTTTCTCCGTTGAGTATTTATTTCCGTTGAAAGTTTGTTTCCGTTGAGAGTTAGTTCCGCTTCGTTGGTTTAGAGTTTAATTCCGTTGAGTTTTTTTTTCAACTAGTTCATATATATTATTTTGCTATTTCGAAAACGTGTCATTTCATCCAAAAGAAACATCAGCATTAAAGGAGATCAACATCTGAGCACTATCCCTCCAATGCTACTTTGCTTATCGATATTATCTGAATATGCTACTTAATCGACCCTACAGCAATTTTGGTTGAAATTGTCTTCAGAAGATAAATAGTCTGAACACTTTCGTATCATTATTATAAACATGTATTTCATATTGCAGTTTTGAGTAGTTAAATTCGTTCCCCGTGACTTGATGCTAGATGTGTAATAATGACAAATATGGATAATGACCATATCCTGTATATAGCACAAAATCGTATATTCAGAAAATCCGAAACCGAACGCATACAAAATCAGGATAGAATAGGAACCAACGCAAACAAACAAAAACCTCTACCATATGAAAAGAAGCGAATCCCCAATATGGGAGTGAGACCAGGTGCCCAGGAAGAGTAAGCATCACCTGCTTGCATGCAACACCCGACGCTTCAATTCGCTAGAACTGTCACATCCGGTTACTTCCATTTCGGAAGACATAGAGTACAATATTAGGTTGGATTGTTCAAGTGGTCTATGACAGAATATCATCCACCATTCTGGAGAGTAGGACATTATAGTGTATGACGAATACGTCATATCGACCATAGAACTTCCTCAGTGACGATGTTAGTCGGTCAAAAACATATCCCTGACTGAGAAGCTTATCTGAAAGACGCCTAGCTCTCAGAACAAAATCCGTATATTTGGTACTTGCTCTGGCATAGCGTATCAACTGAGATATGAACACGCCAAAAGAAGGCGATGAAGGAATGTTGCTACTCAGAATAGGAAAGTTTGTAATGCTGAAATTGAAGTCGTCATGTTATCTTCCTTCCAGTTCCGTCGCCTGAAAGAGGCTTTGGCTTCAATTTGAAATCATAAAGCTTATTTTTCTGTTTCGAAAACATCAATTTAATGCTATTTTGGTCATCGATTTCATTTAATTATGCTATTGGAAATTTTGAGCCGCGCACTCTCTGCCAAGAATTTTCACAAATTTAAATTCAAAAGAAAAGAATGAAACTAATGGGTACTTCTGAAATGAACCTTGGCTGTGTCTGATAATAACATTTGCTTGAAACATCACCGATGAGGATTTAATATCCGAAACTCGTCTCTGGTGCAATTAAGATTTGTTTGAAATTTTCTTCAAGACGGTAAGTAGTAAGAGCACCTCCGTATTATTATTATAAACACGTATTTCTTGTTGCAATGTGGAGCAGTTAAACTCATCCCCCGTGACTTGATGTTTGAACTGTAAAAAGTACTTCTTTCAGCTCCGTCTCCTGGAAGAATCATTGATTCGGCCCTTTGTCGATTTGACATCATATATTAATTTGCTATTTCGACAACTTGTCATTTCATCCAAAAGTTATATCGAATTAAAAGAGGATAATATCTGAGCACGATCCCTCCAATGCTATTTTAGTCATCGATTTTATTTAATTATGCTACTGAATCGAACCTACAGGAAAATTTGGAGCCACTCACTCTCTGCAAATAAATTGCGCAAATTTAAATTCAAAAGAATCAATCAGAGGGCGCTATTGAAATTAATTTTGGTTGTGCCTTAGAATCACTTTGGCTGGAAGCAGCACTGATGAGGAATTGCTATCCATGTCTTGTGCATTGAGATTCAAAAAGTAAAGTGTTAGAAAGCTTCCGTTTTATTCTTTATACCCAATTCTATACCGAAATTAATTCCTTTCATCGTGTTATCTGTACAAAAACACTGAAAAAGAACGGGAAATTTAGCATTAAAAGTGAAAACAGTACCTACATGTATTTGGGGATACTTACATGGCAACCGAAGATCAAGTTACCGTTTAACTTCTTGGGCGTAGTTACCTGACAACCGATAATAAAATACCAACATCTGTATTTTACGTGATATCATGTTTCTATGTCGTAATACTATGACTCTTTAAGGTCTCTCGCTGTGTTTATTTACTCTGTAGTTTCGCATCAGGTGTGTGGTACTTTGCTGTGCAACCTTGTCTGGTTGGAGATCCCCCCTTTCTCTTACCCCTATTGCTTGAATCTTCGTTCCATTTAGAGATAGTTGGTAAATCCTTTGGTTTCCTATATCACAAATAAGAGCGACGTTGTCTTTCAAAAGTGAGCCTAAATATAAAAATGAAATCATGGCATGATATTGATTTCCTTAATTCAGAAGATTTGATGACATTTCAATAATCGAATTAAAAGACGGATCAGCTCAGTGGTAGCGCACTCGCTTCTCGCCTCTAAGGTCCCGGGATCGACATATTTTGCAAAGGGGTCTTATGTGGGAGGGTATGGCGGTAGCCCTCCAAGTCCTAGGAGGTTTTCCCCCGAGTTCTCTGGTTTCCCCCTGCTCCAAGAAGCTCCTCACGCCAAATATGAGCCGTCAACGTGAGACGTTAATATAAGTTTGTAACTTGTTTGTTAAATGTTATAAAATTAATAAGGTTTAATAATTAAAAGATCATCGACTAAGGGTAAATTTTACTTATTTCTGAGGATGTAACCCCGGGTTATGTATTATGGGACGCATTTAAAGTGAAAATCATGAAAACATTCTAAATGATACTAATTGAATTTAAATATCTCATATAATACTAAGGGAATATCACACAATATGTATGAATTTGAAAGATAAAGTGAAAGGACATTTAAACATGCCATGACAATGATATGCTGCTACTGTAGGTATCATGACACAGAACGACTTTTGAAGATACTGTTTCATTTTAAATGGTTCATTTATAAAGAGGTCATATTCGAAAGCTTTCGTATTATTGTACATGTGTATGGCAATTTGTGCACTTTATTGGTATATATCCATCACTGCGTACATGTAACAAAACTTCTCGATAACCTTTCTTAAATCAATACAGCTCCTTTGATTTAAAGAGCATCCTTCGAAAAATAAAACAGAGGTAATCACAGATTACGAAGCTCACCTCGTGGCAGCAAAATTCAATTCAAACATATTTCTAAATACATGTATATTGGCTTTTAAAGGCAAAATCATTCAAGCGGAAAAAGTAGGTCAATTTCATTTTATGAAAGTTTGATCAAAGATACATCCAATATGCAAGTTTGGTACATGAAGCACTTATACTTTGCTCAATGTAAACGTCTTCAAATTAAATAGCATCATTTAAGAACAGATGAATTGGCAACGTGGACCAGACATGCACGTTTCGGGTACATAACCCTCATCAGTGATCCTAAATCTAAACAATGTAATATGCCAAAAAAGTATGAAAGTTACTATGTCGAAAAAGTGTACCGAAAGACGTAGCAGGATGGGTGGGATATGATGCCACAGGACCCACTTTTTAGAAATTTCAAGAAATTTTGATAACAGAAATTTAGAATGCGTTGAAGAAACGATCAACCGAAATTTATCGAACTTGGCCACAATATTGGCTTTTAAAGGCAAAATTACTCAAGCGGAAAAAGTAGGTCAAGGTCATTTTATGAAAGAATGATCAAAGATACATCCAATATGTAAGTTTGGTACATGTAGCACTTATACTTTGCTCAATATTGGCTTTTAAAGGCAAAATCGCTCAAGCAGGAAAAGTAGGTCAAGGCCATTTTATGAAAGTCTGATCAAAAATAAATCATATATGCAAGTTTGGTACATGTAGCACTTTTACTTTGCTCAATATTGGCTTTTAAAGGCAAAATCACCCAAGCGAAAAAAGTAGGTCAAGGTCATTACATGAAAGTTTGATCAATGATTCATCCAATAAGCAAGTTTGGTACATGTAGCACTTATACTTTGCTCACTAATGGCTTTTAAAGGTAAAATCACTCAAGCGGAAAAAGTAGGTCAAGGTCATTTTATGAAAGTTTGATCAAAGATACATCCAATATGCAAGTTTGGTACATGTAGAACTTATACTTTGCTCAATATTGGCTTTTAAAAGCAAAATCACTCAGTGGAAAAAGTAGGTCAGATGCTGCATCCGATGCATGGATCCATCTCGGCATCCAAAGATGAATCACTTGTGCAAGTTTGGTTACTGTAGCATTACTACTTGGTCAGATACTGAGCTACCCCAAACTTCTTAACCAAGTTACTCAAGCGGAAAATGTAGGTCAGATGCTGCATCTGATGCATGGGTTCACCTCAGCATCCAAAGATGAATCACTTGTGCATGTTTGTTAATGTAGCATCAGTACTTTGTCAGATACTGAGCTACCCCAAACTTCTTAACCAAGTCACTCAAGCGGAAAATGTAGGTCAGATGCTGCATCCGATACATGGGTTCACCTCAGCATCCAAAGATGAATCACTTGTGCAAGTTTGGTTACTGTAGCATCAGTACTTTGTCAGATACTGAGCTACCCCAAACTTCTTGACCAAGTCACTCAAGCGGAAAATGTAGGTCAAATGCAGCATCCGATGCATGGGTTCACCTCAGCATCCAAAGATAAATCACTTGTGCAAGTTTGGTTACTGTAGCATCAGTGCTTTGCAAAATACTGAGCTACCCCAAACTTCTTAACCAAGTTACTCAAGCGGAAAATGTAGGTCAGATGCAGCATCCGATGCATGGGTTCACCTCAGCATCCAAAGATGAATCACTTGTGCAAGTTTGGTTACTGTAGCATCAGTACTTTGCCAAATACTGAGCTACCCCAAACTTCTTAACCGGACGCGGACGCGGACACGGACGCGGACGCGGACGGGCGGGGGTATAGCATAAGCTCACTCAACTTCGTCGAGGTGAGCTAAAAAGCCCCTATAGTACTGATAATTCTTGATCACGGTAATATTTTACAATAAATTCTTATTTGTTTAAGTTTTCAATATCAAGATTTATATTCACTGAACCGTTGTTTACATGTGTTGTTTTAGGTTACATTTATAGCATAAAGGTTTGACCACAAAATCTTGACTGAGTGTTCTACACCCAAAAGCTGACGTCATTTACTGACCAAAAATTAATGACTTATATAGAAAGTGATATATCAATAGAAAGATCATTTCATGTAGATTTCATTGGAACTAAATGGTATATACCTTTCCGATACCATTGTCACTCTTAAAACGAAAGTGAAAGTAAAAATAAGGCGATTTTAACATGTCATTCAGATAAACTTTGGTCCCATTTTGACCATTGTTCCAGAAAATTTCTTAAAATAAAAACTATGCTGATTTGAAGGCAATATCTGTCTAAAAACATATGAAATTTATTTAGGGATTCGTCGGTTTGTTTTTGAGAAATCCACAATACACGAGTTTCAAAAGTCCCCATTCTGAGCCCCTCGCCGGAAATCACCTCTACGTTGTGATTCTTTCCAGTTTGATTTTTATATGCATATCCAAAAATAATCTGAGAGCTAGGCGTCTTTCAGATAAGCTTCTCAGTCAGGGATATGTTTGAGACCGACTTAAATCGTCACTGAGGAAGTTCTACTGTCGATATGGGGAACTCGTCATGCACTATGATGTCCCACTCTCCAGAACCATCCAACCAAAGATTGTACTCTATGTCTTCCGAAATGGAAGTTTCCGGATGTGACAGTTCTACCGAATTGAAGGGGCGGATGTTGCATGCAAGCAGGAGATGCTTACTCTTCCTGGGCACCTGGTCGCATTCCCATATCAGGAGTTCGCTTCATTTCATATGGTGGAGGTTTTTGTTCGTTTGCTTTGGTTCCTGTTTTATCCTGATTTTGTATGCTTTCGGATTCTGATTTTCTGAATTATCGATTGTGTGCTGTATACAGGGATATGGTCATTATCCATATTTGTCATAGAACACATGTAAATCTTACAAAAATCTTACGGAATCTAATTATACCTTAAAACTTGCCTTCATTGTGATTATCATACACACTTTAGCGATATCAGTCTCTGACTCTTGATATGAAGAAAATTGACCGAGGCAAAATTAGGTTAGAAGCTATAGAGTTTATGCTATTGAAACCTTATGTCTTCTCGTTCTCTGTTTTTTGTATTGATTTTTGATGCTGCTTTTAACGACTTTTTTGGTCATATTTCATTGTTTGGATTGAGGACCACTGAAGAAGGATTTCTTACCCGAAACGTGCATGTTCTGGTCAATGCTCCAAATTTAACTGTTCTTAAATTATTCTATAATTATGAAGACAAAGGACATTTTAGTTGTTTTCCGCTGTAGTAAGAAAGGAGGGGATAGTCAGTACAAAGCTATATTGTTCAAAATACTTTCAATGAATTATCATATTAATTGCGAAAAAGATGTAGACAAAAGAATTATTTTAATTGAAAACCAGATTTATACTGAGCAAAAATAGTAAGTACCTCTAACACAAATGAAAATTAATATTCATCGAAAAGTGAAATGGACTCATTAAACACTAGAAAGCTTACATTTTACCGCTCTAGACTCTAATGCGTTGAAGCGTGACAACACAAGAACTTTTCTTATCGTAAGGAAAATTGTTAGGTTTCTTTGTTCTTCCTAACTGCTTTCAAAATAAACGTGTTTATCACTAAACTAGGAAGCTTTCTCAACAAATAAAGCAAGTAAATAATAAGAAATCTATACACCGGGAAGCAGCAAAATGGCTTGAAAATCAAGAAAAAATAGTTTAAAGGCCACCGGAAGCCCACAGACGGTCAAGCGCTATGCTAGTGACTCTACATACATCGTGCGATAGCACGTTACAATTTTAAAAGACTTCTTCCATAATTTAATTCTTTTGGAAATGTTCCGACTAGAAGCAGTCAAACAAGGATAACCCCTTCTGTTTTATACATGATGATAACGTCATCTGGGGCCTGTGGTTATTAGGAGCAGGAAACAATCGGAAAAAGGAATGAACAAACAATACATCCACGATTTTAAGAAGAAGGTTTTGGGGGTTCTGGCGCCACACATACTTCTTTGTAACGGTCAATATTGAATATATACGAAAAAATGGGGACTAACTTTTATTTAGACATACTAGATTTCACAATCTTTGGTGATATAACATTGTTTAGATTGAGGATCACTGACGAGGGTTAAGTACCCAAAACGTGCATGTATGGTCCATGCTGCAACTTTATCTGCTTTTAAATGATGCTATTGAATTTGAAGACGTTTATCATTTGCTCACTTTACCTACCAGAGTTGCACGTTTCGTTATCATTGTTTAATGTAAATCCAAATTCACATCTACACACGGGATTGCTGCGTCCTGGTAGACATATCTGCTCACATCCGCCATTATCTATGGTGCATCTCCCTTTTAAAAAAAGCAAATAGTTATATACTTATTTTATCATGAAATTAAATCCAATAACTTAAACATGAACATATGAGATAATCATATATATAAAATCACAATCAATCTATATGCTACTCTATACGAAACTCATACTGCAGGCTTTGTTCAAACTTATTCAAAATGGTCTCAACCACGCAAATATTTTTGAACGAAATAAACATGTGAACAATAAAACAACTTAATGAAACAAACAAAAGACCCGGTTACACCACCCGAATTTGGTTTGGACGTTCATTGAACGGTAGGGATAGGGGCCAAATTTCGACAACGTTCGTCACCGCGCTCATAAAGGGAAAGAACTTAAAACACGAGCGTTGCTTAAGTGGTACATCAGTGAAGCCGGGTTAGTGTTGTTTAACGGAAGTGAGCTGTAGTTTAGCATTAATAGATCGGCGTTCTTCGCATTCGGACGTTGGCTCGGCGCAGGTTTAAATTTGATTTAGTGGCATACGGCTTTTGACAACGGAGCAGAGCAAATTCGATTCCAAATGGGCTCCTGTTCTTTTTCTTCCTGCATTTATAGCAAAATTCTGATCCAACAGCGACATAATCATTCCAACACCAAACCAAAGTTCATAACCGTTATGCTTCAACGCCCAACGCCGTTCGGTTCATCCCGTGTCCGCTCGTAAATCGCTTACAACCGCTCCAGCAAAGTTTGTGCAACGTTTAATCGCCGCCTTGGCAAAGCTGGAGAAGCAGCGTTGGTCCAGCGTTCAAGATTTCTACGTTAGCCTTGCGGACCCAAGCGTCCACGTACTTGCGTCTAGCGGAACCAAACATTGATTGGGCGTTGTTGGAGCGGTGGTGAATTTTGCCGCAGCGGAGAATGGCCCACTCCTAATCGCTCGAAATATTTTGCGCAGCTCAAAGCTTCCGGAGCGATAGAAGGGACCATCAGCGGTGGTCAATGGTATATGACGTTACCTTTACAGGGCCAACTTCTGTTAAAACAATAGTGAACGGTTCCGAGCGATGATGATTTTTACGGCTCAAGAAACGCTCCAGTAAAGTTCTGGTGGTGTGACCGGGCCTTAAAACAAGTCAGTCCAGACATGACCAAACCTGTAATTATTTGAATGTCTTTAATTTCAATATCTAACATTTGTTAATTACAATGTTTTGCACATATGGACATTCAAGGCTTAGTTATTATGATTATATTGTCAAATATGCCAAAAAACTTCAAAATTCAAATTTGTCAAGTTTGTCACATATTCTATCTTATATGGAAGTATTCAGGTAGCCAATGTAAATGAGATCTAAATATAAGTGTAAGCTGATGTTTTCTTTATTTCTCCGCAATGTCATTTTTAAGGGGGTCCAGAACAGTATCCGAAAGAACCCCATCGGAAAGCTCTAGATCAATTATGACGTCATAATAGAAACGGCGACGTTGGCGCGTTTTTCGCAAGAACTTCAACATTGGGTAACATAAAAATAAGGGGGAGGGGGTAACAAAATTATTATAAGTTAAAAACTGACGGTCAAATTTCAATAGGAACTTATCGGTATTTCACTTGACAAATGAAGAACATGATATAAAATTTTTACGAAAAATAAATTATAGGATTTCAGATAAACGGACTTTATCATCAAAAATGTACAACTCAAGGATGTTCTGAAAATAGACATTAATTCATCTCCTTTCGACAATTTCTTTTAAAAGTCTTAGTAATCATTTATAATTTTATACATATGCGATTGTCCATATCATAATTAAATGAAAAATACAGAACTTGTTAATGTTCTACCTCTACAGAAGATTTGTAACTGTTTTTCATTACCTAAAGTGTGTTTATTTTAACGTCACATTTACGGCCCATTTTGGGGTATATATGTACGTTCGTAGCTTCAAAACTAACGGTAAAATATTGATGAAACTTTGCATGTCGAAAATGTGTTTTTCAATTATCAAAATTTATAATTTTTAGGAAAATCGAATGATAGGATCTTTATTTTGTCTGGCTGTCCTGGACCTCCTTAAGCAAACATAATGTTTACTAATTATTTTGTCAATTCGTTCTCAAACTTGTATAATACATGTGAAAGCATTACATGTATCACAATTAAATGCTGGAGGCCCTTTTCACAATCGAAATGTTGATAATTTGTAATTTACGGACTTCGTCCCATTTAATTACCTTTGTTGATTTTCCATAGCACAGGATCAAAAAGGGCCATGTCTTTTACAGCCGAAATGTTTGGTAGACTTGATATAAACGGGTCATAGTGCTTGTAAAGATATTGTGAGAAGACCATCGCAGATGAGTTAGTCCATACAGCACATTCCTTAAATAATTCAGAGATATAACTTAATTTGACGATTTCTTCCAATACATTTGACCAATGGAATGTAAACGTCTTCAAATTGAATTAGTTATCAAAAATGCAAATATATCTAGACATGTTCAATAATGCATCAATCCATTACTTATACAAACGTATCATTAAATTGTTGAAAACTACATATTATCTTGCCGTCTTATACCACTTAGGCGAGAAATTAAATATATGTTAAGCAGTTTAATGATGTTTGTTTTTTTTATGTATCGCAGCTTCCTTTGAATAGACCACTTGACGAAATTCATAATGGCCGACTTCATGTGAAACAAGAGGCCCAGGGGCCACATCGCTCACCTGAGAACACTGGGTAATGGGTATGTTGAGAGAAGACAATATGTATTAAAAGTTGTCATTGATGAAAACAGGTTAACACAAGACATAAAATAACATATAATTAAACAAAGCACACAAGACTGAACAAAACAACAGATAGTAATATGACATAAAAAATGCATGCACATAAATTAAGGCAGCATGAGAGAAGAGAATGAGAAAAATATCAGTTTTTGCATAAAAGTAATTAAGGCCATAAAGACGTCAAAATTAGTGATTGGATTTAAACAAAATGAACAAAATTGAATCATACATCCTTCTAGATCACTCAGATACAATTAGTTTTTCAATCCTTGAAGTGGTTCTGGAGAAGAAGATTTTAAAGACGGGTACCCTCCTAGACCTATATGACCCTGGATCCACCCCTAAAGGGATCAAGCCTAAATGAGCAAACTTTGTAGAAGACCTTAAGTACTTCATGACAACAAAGTTTCATCAAAATCCTCCAAGCGGTTTCAGAGGAGAAGATGAAAATGTGAAAAGTTAGCCTTTGGCTCAGGTGAGCTAAAAATAGAAGTTTTTGCATGAAAATAATGAAGGCCATAAAGATGTCAAAAACACGTCAAAAATTGGTTATCGCATTTTAATGAAATGAACAAACTTGAATCATACATTCTTCTAGATCACTCAGATACAATTAGTTTTACAATGCATGCAGCGGTTCTGGAGAAGATTTTAAAAGAGGGGTACCCCACACCACCTATTGGACCCCGCCCTGGATCCATCCCTGAAGGGATCAAGCCAAAATTAACAAGCTTGGTAGAGGATCTAAAATACTTCATACAATACAAAGTTTCATCAATGTCCTGTAAGCGATTTAAGAGAAGATGAAAATGCGAAAAGTTAATGGACGGACAAATGCCGGATGATCCGGTATGACAATATCTCAATTTGAGCCTTTGGCTTTTTATGAAATGAACAAACTTGAATCATACATCCTTCTAGATCACTCAGATACCATTAGTTTTTCAATACATGCAGCGGTTCTGGAGAAGAAGATTTTTAACGAGGGGTACCCTCTGGGACCAATTTGACCTCGCCCTGGATCCACCCCGGTAGGGATCCAATTGAAATGAACAAACTTGGTAGGGGACCTTTAGTACTTCATGCATACCAAGTTTAATAAAAATTCTCCGAGCGGTTTCAGAGGAGAAGATGCAAATGTGAAAAGTTAACAGACGGACGGACGACGGACGCCGGACAATCCGGTATGACAATAGCTCCCTTTGAGCCTTTGGCTCAAGCTAAAAAGACAATATTTTGTCCGGTTCCTATCTTCTAATTGAAAAAAAATTGACAACAGATGTTGTTATAGAAATTTTGAAAACCCCCCCCCCCCCTCCTCTTTTTATAATCTTTGCAATAAAAGAATTATCATAAATTCAAATTGTACATGTTGTAAATCAAAAATGCTATCACACAAACATTTATTACAATGTAATTTAATTTTACCTAGAATATAGCTTTTAATATATCAATATGAACCCAAGGGGAATTAATATGGAGATAATGCCAACTTTCATAAAAAATGCCGAAGTCAAAAAAATGGCCAAATTGGCATTAAAATTATTCAGAAAAGTTAAAAATTGCATTCAAAGCTTAAAAAGTGGAGGAACAATGAAAAATAAAGAAAAAAAATTTTATGCCCCAGTTGGGATTTGAACTCGCTACCTTGGGACTCATTGACACACTGAAAACATACCTATTTAAAGTAATAAAAAATCATTAAAAATCTAAAAGTCAAGATATTGAAAAAAATTCATCACTGTTACATTCCTTATAATAATTCTGATAAATGTTAGAACAATCATTCATGGGAAGAACCATAAAATGCCAAAAATGATGAAAATGACCATCCCCTCTTCCTTTTTTACAGTGTTAAAAAATCATTGAAAATTAGTTATCGGATTTTAACGAAATGAACAAACTTGAATCATACATCCTTCTAAATCACATAGATACAATTAGTTTTTCAATCCATTCAGTGGAACTGGAGAAGATTTTTGAAGAGGGGTACCCTCCGGGGCCTATTTGACCCCGCCCTGGATCCACCCCTGAAGGGATTGAGCCGAAATGAACAAACTTGGTAGAGGACCTTTAGTACTTCATGCATACCAAGTTTCATCAAAATCCTCCAAGCGGTTTCAGAGGAGAAGATGAAAATGTGAAAAGTTAACGGACGGACGGGGACGGACGGACGGACGGACGGACGGACGGACGACGGACGGACGACGGACGGACGACGGACGCCGGACACTCCGGTATGACAATAGCTCACTTTGATCCTTTGGCTCAGGTGAGTTAAAAATGTGCGACGTACTTTAAACATTTTTGCTCGCTTATTGATCGTTATGTAACTATAGAAATGTGTCTTTTAAAAAGGATGTCATGATATGAAAAGCAAACCCAAAATTGTTGACTCGTACATTCCGATTTGTCCATCAAAATCCGAAATTGTCTAATATTGGTATCGGCTCAAGAAATATTCATAGGTCAACGTAACAAAAAAGAACTATACCTTATAAAGAAGAAAATGAACTGCTTCCATGTCGATTGGGCTGTATGGTTTAAAGTCAGAACCGTTTATTCGAACACTTTTTAACTCATGCGTTTCTTCCCAAAATAACCTGAAAATTATTGATAATGATCAAGATGCAGATTTCCGTCTGGTGGTAGGGATTGCCCGGTAGTCTTGTTGGTTTATGTGTAATTTTTCATGTTTAATGTTTCTATGTTCTATGTCTCTTTTTGTCTCTTGCTATCTTTTTCCACTCGATATTTTAGCATCAGGTGATCTTGTGCATTGTTGTGGGTGCTGCAATCGAATCTGGTTCGATTTCCCCTTATTTTCACTTCTACACACGTTCAGAAGTAAATTCTGTGTACTAATTCTAGAAAATGATAACTAAGATTTTAACCCCTTTTATATGCAGAAAAACTGTAAATACCTTCGCTTAAATATTATTTCGTAAATTTCTATCAAGTTATAATCAAAACAATTCATTAGTATTTGATCTTGAAAAACATGTTCTCCAGAATAAAACGCTGAAGATTAAAATAAGTATCAAAAGGAAATCTAAATTATTGATATGTTTCCGAAAAAACGTCTTTAATCTCTAGTACTAGTATATATAGAATGAACAGGGTACTGTTATAATTGATTAAATGGAAAAGGGGGAAAGGGGCTTAAATTCTGCTTGCAGTATGATTTCATGGAAATACAATAATTGGTAACGGTTCCCTCTGTAATAAATATTATAAAAGTAAATTATCTATTTCAGGGAAGAAGTAGAATACTTAGATATACACATCTCCTGCCCTTAAAGAAATATGTCTTATTTAATCAAATAATCACAGGACGAAAAAACAGGTTTCCATACCTTGGAAACCTGGTGGAAACCACATGGAAACCCAGGGTTTCCATGTGGTTTCCACCAGGTTTCCATAATGGAAACCAGTGGTTTCCATGTGTTTGGAAAGCGCTAACCGCCCGGTTTCCACGATGGAAACCACTTGGAATCGGGTTGGAAACCTCAAGTTTCCTTTTGGTTTCCATACCTTGTAAACCTGTATAAGAGCTGGTTTCCACGATGGAAACCACTTGGAATCGGGTTGGAAACCTCAAGTTTCCTTTTGGTTTCCACATCTTGTAAGCCTGTATAAGAGCTGGTTTCCATGATTGAAATTAGTTGGAAACTGGATGTTTCTTTTTGTTTTCCATATCTTGTAAACTGGTTTCCATATACTGTAACTGTATGAAAAACTCTTTATGTGTTAGTATATACAGTGAATTTGAAAGTTTTGAATCCTGCACATCGTATTCCTTTATATCAGTATGTAGGCTACATGTATATTCTTCTATGTACTTTTTATGTCATAATAAAAAACCCTAAAACATGCTTATCATACTGTGTAATATTTATTCAGAATACATGCTTATTCAACATCATATGTACAAGATTCCATGAAATCATAAATATACATGTTTGAGCTTTCAAATTTAAAAATGGCATCTTCCATTCTTCATTGTCCTTGTTTAATATATCATGTTTTTAAAGATGGAAATGAAATTTAGAAAAAGATGGACGTGTCTCTTTGAAACCACTACAGAAATAAAATGTACTTGTATTCTTTGAAAAAAAAACAGATATTTTTAAACAAGTGTGTAGAAATGATGGACAAATTTTATCCTTGCCAAAAACAGACAAAGTCACAAAGAGATCTCTTTCAGATAAAATTTGTTATTCTGCAGAGATTGACATTTGACGGAAATCCCAGTTCAAGATGTTTCAGACCACTGTTACAAATTTCTTTCTTCTGTCCTCTACTTTTTCTTCTGTCCTCTGTCTCATCTAGAATGAATGAAAAAATAAAAAATATATAGTAAGCGGCAACAAAATTACAAACTACAGTTGTAGAGAACTAATATTGCAGGTTGGGATGTCACAAGAAGCTTATGTCAACAATTTATGAATTATAAGAAAGTGGAAGTTCCAAAAAGGCACAAATTTATCCCCCATGGAATTCAAATTAAAGAGAGGTTGAGCAAACCCAACTTGTACGTGTACGAGAACTTGTGCGTGTATTAACACGTTATCTGTTTACACGTTGACGTTATGCGGTTGAGCAGATGTCACAACGAGTACTGCTACGTGCATATCGTATATACGCTCTTATTTTGTTTACAACTGCTTATTAGTCAATAACTTGGCATCTAGATTCTAAAGGTAAGGGACATTCAGCATTGACGGTGAATTGATTTATCTATTCTAAGTAATCAGATTTATATAACATAAAAATTAAACCTCAAGAGTAAAATTTTTGGTCAACTTTTAGGGTTCTTCTTTAAGATGTGATACATTTTATTTGCAATTCCTTCTAATATTCAGAAAGTACATATGTTCCCAAATAAATTGAATATAGGTTTTCATAGGTTATCTGCATTCAGTTGCTTATAAAATCTACAAGTACATGTAATCATCAATGTGTACTTACCGCTTTACACGTTATACCGAACGTGTAACACAGGTGCGTGGAGCGCAAAATATGATGACGTCATAAACAACTTTTTGACGTATGCGTACATGTACAAGTTCGGTTTGCTCAACCTCTCTATTATACCATGGTGATGGTGAAATTTCAACCCGAGTGTGCAAAAATTCTGCAAGTCAAGAACGAGGCTTGCCGAGTCGTGGACAAGCAAAATTTTGTACATGAGGGTTGAGATTTAGCCATCCCTCCCTCATGGTGTTGTTTGATTGTTTTTCTCCCACAACTTATCTTTCTGTGTCTGTTATAAATAGTTATTTGTTGTTTGACCAAAAATGTGTGACCTTTTCCTTGAAAATGACCCTGATCTGATTTGGGTAAAAATTTAGTCCCATCATGCTTTACCATCCCTGCAAATTTGAAAGATGTATGATGTATATCAAGTAAGTTATAGCCAAAAATGTAAGTGTGACTACCAGACAGATGGACAGGCAGACGCCTGACAAATGATCCCTTTATGTCGCTCTTATGTTGCAGGCAACATGAATGAAGTGTCTCAACTCAGTATAGTAAGAAGCTTACATTGACATCATTGGATGCTAATTTTTCATGCAGTCCTTCTAGTTCTTCAATGGTAACATTACAATATTGACCTGAAAGTGAAAAATGAAGATTTAATATGTTGAAATTTATCAAATAAGTCTTCAGAGTTTACAAAAAGTTACAGATTGCCGGCTTATTATCCTGGGCTCTCGATTAGCCTAATTTGCGGCCCATATTCCACCCCACTCCCAATGAAAAATAATATCTTTTTTTCCTGTTTGTTGACCATTTTTCCCAATTTGAAATCTCATGGAAAATTTAACAATTTAAGTTAAAAATTCTCATTTTCAAGTGAAAAGACATCCAACCTTATATTATATATTTTCCCCATTTCCGAGAAAATGTTGTTATTTTTCCCAATTTCAAAGGCCCCGGGCCCCAGTCCCAAAAATGGGTGTGAGAGCTCTGTAAAATTGAAGTAAATGCTGCTGCAGTTCACCCAAATGCAATATTAATCAAAATAGACTAATATAAATGTATATTAATGAGTCATTGAGTCAGAAATCACCTTTTATCTGTATTTGACAATTTATTTCAATAATTAATGAGAGCTGCAAGAGCTATTGAACATGTTGAAGGTACCGGTATATTTTTAAAAAGCCTATGAAAAAAATTAAACATAAGGCCATAATTAAAAAATTGTTTGTTTCCCCTTGCCCCGACCAGGTCAGAAAAAATGCCACTGAGTCAGATTTTTTTTGTAGCCAAAAGTCCCTTTTTTTTGCAAATACTGAATCACAGCCATGATTGTCCATTTTTTATTTTAATGTTGCAATATTCTGTCCAAATAGACTGTGAATCAACTCTATAGCTTTCTTATTCCTACATAAGAAATCTCAATTGTCAGCTGCCGACTCTTAGTATATATCACAACATGCGTGTCTCTTAGCTAGGTGTCAAATAATGTGTAATTATGATTCAAATTACATCAGCAAAAAATAAAAAAAAAAAAAAAAAAAAAAACAGTACCTGCCTGCCGGGTCACCTGCGAAAAACAGAACGGGGGGAGGGGAAACAAACTAATTAACAATTTTTTTAAGTCTGGCCTAATTTAAAATTAAATTCTCTTCTTAATAATATACTGCACATTAAGGGTGAAACGTTTACACGTGTACACAGATCCGTTTCGTTTTTTTGGCTGTAAACATTTACATAATTTCTAAACATGTATACGGACTACTGTACATACAATCAAAAAATCTTCTTTAATATCGTTATAACTCTAAAAACTCAATACTTGTATTGATTTCCTGAAGTCGCGAAGTGAGGCAATAGATTCTTGATTTAACGTACGTAGATGTATGTGCTGTCGGAGTTATCATGTTATGTATGCATCCCTTGATTCGAACACAGAGGACAAACTTTCAACAAACGCTTAAAACAGGAAGAAAATCTATCTGAAAATCAATCTTATCCTGACACATATGAAGGAGCTTATATCTCCAATATCTCTCTCTCCGTCACAGTCTTCTATTTCTTCGTCTCTTTCTCCGCTTATTAACGCCCTTTCCTCGATGGCCTGGTGTCCAACCTTCCATGGAGTTACTGTTCTTGTAACTTACTTCTATGATTGAATTGTGGGAATTGCTCAAACTCGTTTGAAAATAACAGTTTGATTTTTGAATCGTTGAAAGTTTTATTGCCATACGAAACATCAGCATGTCGTATTATTAAATTTAACGTATCCAATGTACAAATGAAAATCTCGCGGACGTCTCGTCCATTTAAACAGTGTTAAAATTATCTCGGTAATCTTCGGCAGTGTCTCGATAGTTTCCGTGGCTTGAGTGACGGTCGGCATGTTGACCTTTGATGATAGAAACTATTATTTATGTTGTATCAGGTATATTTAGGTAAAAATATGCCATGATTCGAACTATATAATACACTTGATATTTATTTGTACAACGGATACCTTAAGTTACGAATTTAATGTAGTCAAGCATAACTAAGTTGTTTTGATGTCAATTTATGACCACGTCTGCAAATAAACATTAATGGATATCACTTTTCACAATAGAAGTACAAGAAGCGTTTAAACGTTTACGTTTCGTTTACAGCCTTCTGTGTACATGTTTATGAAATTTGGTAAACGTTTCACCCTTACTGTACATACATGATGATGTATTACAATTGTTAATATAATACATGTTTAACTTTAAGTCATACCAATCCTTGATCCATGTCCATGGCAACTTTTGGTTATAGTACTCTACATCTGTTGAATATGTACAACATTCTTTTCCACATTCAGCATCAGATATACAGTTAAGATGTCATAGATGGCCTCTGATAATGCTGATAGTGCAGTGTACACATGCTTGGATTAGAAAGTAATGTCAAGGCTACACCAGGTATACTGAAAGAAAAATTGAAAAGTAAATTGAATCAGCTTGATAAGAGTGTAAAAGTTCAGGGATTAATTTGCATCTACGACCTGCGTCCCTGACGCATAAAAATTGCCAAGGAACCATAGATTTCCAATCGCTGTGTCCCTCTGTATGCATTTTCATTTTCTTATATTTACATTCCTACTGCGTTTCCCTTATATGAAGGTACCAAACCAACTGCACTGCATTTTTCGATAAACGCAAGACCCTATCGCATGACATTTGAACAATTTCCCATTAAATGCCCATTCTATTTACTGCTTCAACACAGATTCATTTATCGATCGACGCTGTCTATCCTCTAGTGATTACATGTGTCAAAATCTATGTGATCCATATGTACACTTCCAAGACGTGTGACGTAGTAAGTCTATCAAGCGTCACATGATCACACCAGACGAAGTTCAAGGACGACCTGCACTGTCGTCTACGAGAAGATGCCATGTTTGGATGAAAGTCCTACCTTTAACAGTATAAAAGAAATCTGCTTTCAAAACTTCTTAACATAAAATGTTGTATAGGCTGAAGGTCAAGGTCACAGGGTCAAAAGTCATGGTACCAAAATGTAGTACTCTTTATGGTGAATGTGTGTATGAAATATGAAAGGCTACCATTAATAGTATAAAAGAAATCTACTTTTGAAACTTAACCGGACGGACAGACAGACAGACATTACAGACGGACAGGGTGATTCCTATGTACCCCTACTGTCCGCGTGGCTCACTTCGGAAACTGGATAAACGCGATTTTGATGGCTTTGTTATGCAAAAATTAAAATAAAATCTATATCATTGAATAGATTCTCGCTTAGGCGTAACATTTGGTATATGTTATATGGTCGTGGGTTTATGCAATCATATCATCATGATCATACAGATAAAATAAATTTTAGATGGGGCGTTTTCAATGTTAAATTTTAGCGTGACGTGGCCAAGTTTACATTGAGCCTATGGAGTGCGTCACGACGTCACGGGAAAAATTAGCATTGGAAATGGCCCATCTAAAACTTGTTTAGTTTATAAAATTTAATTGCGTGCACTGACCATCATATAACTTATACCAATATTTACGACTAAGCAAGATCTAATGAATGGTATCAATTTTAATAAAATTTCTGAATGATAAAATAGTCAAAATCACATTTATCTAGTTTCCAAAGTGAGACGCGCGGACAGTAAACTTCGTTTGCAGGGGGTATAATAACAGTGTTTTGACTTCGTCCTCATAGATGGTTTTTCCATGAGTTCATTTTCCACATTCAATAGAACTGTAAAAACTCTGAACATGACTATCAGGAGGGGGGGGGGCGTCCAGCTCATCACTGACCATCTGACCATAAATAATGGGAATTGAATTGCCGATTCAAATCAAATTAATTCAAAAGTAACTAGGAAATGTGATTCCTTGTAAGAAAAGGTTAATTAACGGCAACGTTACAGATTTCTGGTTCAAACAGACACTGGACAAAATTCTGAAAACAACGCGTGGGCTGAGCCAGCAATATCGACATACATACATCTGTAAAAAAAGAAGCAAATAGTATATAATACTTAATTTTCACCATTGATCTTCTCATCTTACCTATCCATTGCAACAGAATGCGTGTTTTCTTAAGTTTATGTGTAGAATTTTGGTGAACAGGCCGTTCCAGCGTTTCCTCTGCTCAAAAATAAATGCTCGCTTCTGATTGGTCAAAATTTATTTTGAAATTCTGAGCCCGCAAAATCATCCTGAGGGTCCGCTCACCGGTTTTTAGAGTAAACCCAAAATGTCCAGGGTGGAAAAGCTGAAATAGGGGAAATTGAGTGGTTTTGAAAGGTGGGTTGAGAAGACCATTATGAAGATAGTCTATAATGGTAAGATGCATATTGTTGAGTATGCCTGCCTTGTGTAAGAGCAATAAAAATTTTAGGTCACATGACTTATTTAGTCTAAATATAGATATTTTAAAAGGCGTACCGGATTTTCCCTGTTTGACAAGACTTCATAAGGGAAAATATGAAGTTTTTGGGTTTTTACACATTTTTTGAGTTACATGTGTTGGAAATTTTTAAAATTTGGCTAGAATAGAGTATAAGATAAGAGCTTTAAGGAAATATAAGCATTATTTCTGAAATTTTTCCAGGAGACCAGAAACAATATACAGAAAAATGGCAAAAACCATGAATTTTAGGCCAATTTTCTGAACCTTTTTCAGCAAAAATGTATGATATTTATTATGTATAGCAATCTTAACATGACCTTGAGACTAGTATCATTTAAAAGCTGTAGATATAACGAACAGATTGATATATAGTATAATAATGTGAAATATATAGAAATAAAATGAGATGACGCCAAATTATGTATGATTGCGCAATATTTCTGTGCCGCGTGACCGGGTAAGAGAAACTGGTGAGCGGACCCTGAACGATTAATTTTTTTCTGTTAATTATTATTTAAGTTCGTGGTAGAGTTTAATATCATTATTTTATTTTCACTCTACGAATTCGTGTAATTTTCCAAAGTCTTATCTCTTTTGACCTCGGAAAAAATTAAAAAGCAACACTGGCATCAAGCAGTATGGGAAGACCGCCTCTGCCCAGCGTTTCGGTCGTCGGTCTCTCTGTCTGGCTCTCTGATATTTCATTCAAAGAAGTATGGAAACTTTTTATTTGTTTTGTACAAGCGCGGATCCAGAGGGTCGGGGGGGGGGGGTCTGACCCCTCCCCCTGGAGTTTTGATAAAGTTCATATATATATAGATGTTTTAATTTTCATAAGATTAACCCGATTCCCCTTTTGTTGTCATAATATTTGAAAAATAATTTGTATTGAAAATCTTTCATTCTTATTAAGTTTTTAACGGTGAGCATTTCAAAATATTCCTGGGCTCACTTACGCTTGCCAGATTTTATCAAATACATAATAATTTTTTATCAATTTCAAATGATGTCCCTTATAATGCATTACACCTTTGTAAATAAAGAAGGGCGATTAACTGAAAAATACAGGTATAGAGGATGCGAGAAATCTTGGAAAAAATTCTCGTTCCTCCAAAATCCTGGATCCTCCTATGTTGTACCATGACAATTAAAGCTGATCAATGTACATTAATTGATTTTTAAATTGTATTTGGTACGGTCCATTTGATACCCGGGGGGGGGGGGCGCTTGGGTTTTTTTTCGAAAAAAATAATTTTGCTCTGAATTTTGATGAAAAATAAATAATTTGCTTATGGTCTGTCAGAAAAAAATAATCTTGTTCTTACAAGTAATCTGAATTTGAAGAATTACTATAAAATTTCGCTTAAAATTCTCAAAAAATTCCCGGCTCTATCGATAAAACACAACTTGAACATTCTAATCTTAATATATTGCACACTATATGTCTGAAAAATTTTCTTGCTCCAACTCTGCGAGAAAAAAATAATTCTGCTCCGGTCCGAGGCGAAAAAATAATCTTGCTCTGAGACCCCCCCCCCCCCGAATATATTAAATGGACCGTGCCTTATTTCTTTCAAAATCGATTTCTAAAAAAGGATTTCATATGTTGTCGATAAATCGTTTTATCTTTATTATTGTTAGTTTTTTTGTATAGATACTAGTATGCATATCTATAAGCGAGTCACAATTAATACAAAGAACAGACAAACATACTTACATTGATCTTAAATTACACTCTATTAGTTATATTCAGTTTGAATGAGATAGTAGGAAATAACCATAATTTTAATATGTTTCCTTTCAGTCTTTTTCTTGCCTTTTTCACTTTATGCATATCTGAGTCTCTCTCTCGCTGCTGGCAGTATGAGCTTCAATCCTAGCAGTGGCAAAATCGAGGAGGGGGGAGGCGGATGGGCGTCCGCCCCCGGCACTGACCCACAATTTTCCAAAATCAGACATTTTCGTTAAAAATCGACAAAATTTGCCCCTTGACCCCAAGTAAAGGGGGCACTGGATCCACCACTGCCTAGTCTACCCTTTTCTAGGCTTTATTTACTCATTAAACTATATTACACTATGTTAATTAAAACGTACAGTATATATATATGTACATACGCCATGTACGAATAACTTCAGATTTTTTAATAGATGCATGACTGAGTACGTATATTTGTGTAAAGTACATTCAAGCTGATTTTTCGAATTTTATTAAAATTTTAAACATGACGAAAACTCTCTCTCTCTCTCTCCATGCAAGATATTTCCTAGCGGCGTTTTTACCGTGTACTTGTCACAGTGTCGCACCGCCCCCGACTTTAGAACTGAATTCCAATTGACATGCAATTTGCATGGGGTCAAACGTTAATAACATGCCGCGATTGCATGCATCAACTGTGTACTTGTCACAGCGTCGCACCGCCCCCGACTATAGAACTGAATTCCAATTGACATGCAATTTGCATGGGGTCAAACGTTACATAACCGGTGTCTGTGTATATACTTGAAATTAAACCACTCCGCTGGCTTTAGAGAATAAATGGCTATGCTCTATGGAATTTATGAATGAAAACATTTTGCATATTAATTTTATAAAGTTTCTTTCTAGAAATGTATTACCGGTATTATAAATACTAGGGAAAAAAATGAATTAGAACAAACAGTTTTTTCTAATATACCTTATATATAGTTGATATATTATGGTTTAGTAGAAGAAACCAAAAAAAAAAAAGATGCGTAAATAGATAGATAAATAAGTAGATAAATAATAAAAAAAAATTCATTCATTCATTCATTCATTCATTAATAAATTAATTAATTAATTAATCAATTAATCACAATTGTATTTGTAAAACAAACGAATGTGTTGAAAATAAATAAATAAATAAATAAATAAATAAATAAATAAATAAATAAATAAAAATAGTCCACCGTGCCGTTATAGAATGTATGTAAAGTCGCCGTACGGAGCTAGTGTACCGAATTTGCATAGTTCCTGAGATATCGAAGGCCGTCCGCATGTCGATTATGGGCCGGATCCGTCAACTTCCCAAAAGTCAAAGTAAAAATAAATGAATAATATTGCTTCTTTAATTTTGACTAGTAGTTTACAAAATGGAAACCTAATGGAAACCACTCAACGAAGTTTCCAAAATGGAAACCCGGTGGAAACTACGTGGAAACCTGAGCCAGGTTTCCATGCCTTGGAAACCACTTGGAAACTGTCAACCTCAGGTTTCCATGCAGTTTCCACGTGGTTTCCAAAACATGGAAACTCGGCTTTTCGTGCTGTGAATCATTTTTATGACATATGCTAAGAAGGCAAAATAGGATATACATGTATCTCGGGTTTTTTTTTGTACGTAGAGCGTAATGACTAATTTGAATAAAGCCTACGCTCACGCAGCAAGATACGCCCGTTGGGATTTTTTTCAAAATATCAAAATATCTAAGTCCCATAACTCCAAGGACAAATCGGGTGAAACTTAAAATCGAACGGCGGCTTCCTCTTCAAAGTCTGATCACAATGTACAAATATCATGAAAATCTGTTGACGCATATTCAAGTTATTGCGTTCCATGCATCTATATTTTGCCCTTATGTATGTGCATATAACCCCCCCCCCCCCATTTACACATAATTTCTGGATTATGTGACAAAAAATTCAAGAACCCGTTATATTTGTGAAAGAACATCCTTTCGATCTGAAGTATATAAAATTTCAAAACATTTTGACCAGAAATAGATTTTTAAATAATTTTTAACTATTTTAGTATTTTTCACTGTATTTTAAAAATCTAAGTCCCATAACTCTGTAACGACAAATCGGATAAACCTGAAAATCGAAAGGCGGCTTCCTCTCTACAGTCCAATCATAGTGTATGAATTTCATGAAAATCCGTTGACGCATATTTAAGTTATTGCGTTCCATAGGCGGATGGACAGACGGACGGACGGACGGACGGACCTCGCCATACCATAATACGACCCGTCAAATGACAGGCGTATAAAAAAAGGCTTACAGAAGATGTCAAAAATAAGCTATCGCATTTTCTATAAGAAAAGCATTTTTGAATTATTTATAATTGGAATTACTCATATACCACTAGCTCTTTAATTATTGCAGTGTTACCTTTTCAAAGAGGTTACAATCGTGAACCTACTTGACCCCTCTTTTGATCTCTTCCTGATATGATCGGGCCGAATACATACACACATAGCTGGATTATCGTCGTTTCTGTATTTGCTTCGTGTTAACTGCCTTGATAATGTATTTCCTGTTTTGTCTTCCTTGTCCCTTGTTCCTTGTTCATGAATAAATCAATTATCAGTATAACATTTTCATTACAAATGCAAGCGAAGCAAACCTGTCAGTGTTTACATCAATGAAGAGGCCTCTCGGGATTTCTGTCTCCATAAAAGTCGTTGCAGTTGAGTTGTTGTCCATGTAATTTAGTTTAAAAATGTGTCTCCTCGAACTTTTTTCATCAGAATCTGTCCAGAATATCAGTCTAAAAAATACATAAACATAACTTTATTTGGCTTTATCTATAAAAAGATGTTTTTCTCCTTTGCTTATTATGGAGAGTTGCGCGACGCAAGAAAATAATTTCACTTTGATAAGTTGACTCGATTCTTTCAATTATAAAATGGTTATATTGCCAAACTAAAACGATCAAACGTCCTGTTATTCTTATGGTCTTACATGTATATGTAGTCTATTGTGATCTTTTCGTACTTGGTATTCCTTTTCCCTTGTGTGTCTCTTCTTGTATTTGTCTTCTCAAATAGGGAGAATTGGTGATTTGCTGTAGGTGCCACAAGAGTTTTTTTTCCGAGATAATATGGATACATTGCGTCACAAAATCAAATTAGTCAAAGGCAATCATTTATGACATATCCGATTTGATGTTTTGTTATAAAGGATGTGCAGAAGAAACAGAAAAATAACCAATTTCTCATAATATGTCTGTTGCATACAGAAGCTAAGACGACTTTGCATACATTTCCTTTATCGAGACGGAATTCGAACAGATAAAGACTTGTGCAAATGTAGGATTCGATCCATGTCCTAATTCACAATTAAATTTTCAATTTCGGAAAAGTAATTGAAAAATAAAAAAAAATGAATTAATTTTCATTTTCTTTTTTCAACAATAAACAAAGAAAATTGATTTAATATATTCCTTTTTAATGTCAAATTGTCAGAGTGAGAAAGAAAAATATAAAATGAACTCAAATAGGTTGAATTTATTAAACCACAATTTATATTTCCATTACAAAAGTAAATTAAAGAAAATTGAAACAAATTTTCATTTACCCTTTTCTTAATGTGTAAATGGAAAATGAAAATATGGTTCAATTTTCCTTTTTTTATTTTATAATAAAACATTGAAAATGAAAAAGATTTTAAGATTCCCTTCTCCTTTTTAAAATGTATATCTTCATTGAGAAAAAAGAACATGGACTGTAATAGGCTGTAGTAAACAACAATTCTTTTTTTTTCAAAATCCTTATATGAAAATAAGGTGGAGTCAGTTTTCTATTTCTACACACTACCCGCTTATACAAATAAGGAAGATGGAAAACGTTTTAACGACACGGCCTGCACATGTACACCATATCCCTATGACACAGTGTTCCAAATATTAGACAATCAGGAGCGCTCGTCTCATACGAAAACAAAAGTCTGTCCTTTCTTTTCTTTCGTTAATACTAAGAGGTATGGTTTGTTTTAAAAGTGAAAATTATAAATTATGTATTATTAGGAAAATTTTGCGGCTCTTTATTATTTCAATAGCCTATCTTTTTGGCGAGGCAACTCAATGAAGAGTTTCGTGAAGAGATAATGGACTTTAATTTCCCTTATGTTATCGCCTATATTTCGATTGCATCTACCAGAGTTAAGCCTTTTTTTCATAAAAATAACGAGACATTTCATTTGTATGAATTATTAAGCAAATTAGTTCTTATGACTTCATAACCCCGTTGAAGTCTGTATTGTTGAGAAGTTACTCTACAAAAAAAATTGTGGTTTAGTACGCGAACCTGACTCAACCAAACTTTTCGTCTAAACTGTTACCCGAAGACACATTCTTATCTAATCAAAGTAGATTATAAAAAAAATGAATAATGTTACTGGTAACATCTATTTATGCATTAGATTAAGCATAGCTCTCATCGTTTCATAAAGAATCTTATCAGTTTTCCGTTACACTTTATTACACGCAGCGGACCAAGAACAATATTTCCTCTAGAGGAGTAGTAAAAAATGCTTTGAAAATAGATCCATGAATCAGATCTATTGGTTTAAATCATCAGGTCGAAAAAAGAACATGAAGAATTCTCGTCTATTAGCTATTGGATTGAGTTACAGGAACAATTCATGCATAAAACAAAGGAGGGGATCTCCAACAACATCAGGCTGCAGCACCCACAGCAAAACCTAAAAATACCCAATGCAAAAACACAGAGCAGAAAAGCACAGAAAGAGACACAAAAAGGACAAGGAACGTCAACGCACGTCACATTTACATCAAACACAAAGGACTTCACATAAATCAATTAATAATTAACGGTGATATTTTGTGAATAAAAGGATAGAATAGGGCAAATATAAATATGACTTTTAGGTAAAGTCTCGTAAAATTATGTTCAGAAGATACAAACGAGAAATCTAAATTTTGAAATATTCAACGGATGCCTCCTTGTAATATGACCATATCTGAATTGAAAAATGAAATTATATAGAGGGTTTTAGCATTCCAATAAAGTCTCGTTTATCAGCGTATCACTAACCATATGGCAACAGGCAGCGTTTGAAGACAACCCTACTCTATGACCTTAATATTCGCAAAAAACATGAAGCAATTTTACATTTGGCTTTCTTTATGGGAGTTACCGATTGTGACCATTCAACCACATTGAAGTGGTGGGTGTTGCATGCAAGCAGGAGATGCTTACTCTTCCTGGGCACCTTATCACACTCCTTTGCAGGGAATTCACTTCTGTTGATATGGTAGATTTGTTTTTCTGTTTCTTTCCTTAGTTCTGGTTTAATCCTGGTTTTGTATGCCCTTGGTTAGATGATTAAAATTTTCGATTAACGATTTTGCACTTCTTGATAGGCCATATTTGTCATCATCTAAATATAGGTAATGCTTACTTAGAATGGACGTCTATCGCCAATGATTGAGGATCTCGTAAATCATGTGTGATTATCAATATTTCGGAAGGATTGTTTTTGTCTATCATCTTTATGGATCCCTTTTCATCATCAATCCATAATATATTCTCATCAACCCAGTCATATTCAAGATCTGAAATAAAATAAAACTGTACCTCTTCAATAATAAAGGTCACTAAGGTAATTATATAAAATGGAAGTTCTATTTTGACAGTTTGGGGGAAATGAAATCGTTAACCTTTTGTTCTTTTGAATAAGAATAGGTTTTGAGGATCACATCTATCATCTTTATTACGACAGTATTTATCCACATTTGTCATTTTGATAACCTTTCTTTTAGGAACACGAAATAATCAACACAATTAATGATCCTACCATAGGATACATCCTTCAAGCAATTCAGAATTGATGATGTAGCATATGTCCTGAAACATGCAATCTCACAAGACAATTATAAATTTCCAACGAATGAAAAAATCAGAACATTATTGAGACCAGGTAAACAGTCTTGCAATAAAGTACAATAAATAATGTTTAATATTCATTCAAAGCACCAGAAGGCTTGCTAGAAATTAATTACAAACCACAAAGTCGGAACTGAGGGATTTTCCCAGTAACCTTTTTGATTTCCTTGATATGAAACTTATCAATGGAAAGATCAATTTTGCTCTCTGGAATCCAAAAGGTTCAATGTACCAGGGATAAGAAAGAATTGTAATCAAGACGAGGTCGCACTATCCATAGCAAAACATAGAAATTCCGAATGCGGAAACAACTTGTACAAGCATAACGAGACACGCCAACAAATCACAAAAGAAGTACCCATCAGTTAATGAAGAAAAACCAAAGATGACATCGAAACACTAAGTAGACCAATGGGGAATCAGGATGGAATCCGCAACAGAAGGGGGAAGGGCATCAAATGATCTTGTTATCAGGATCATTTGCGTAATACCCTTTCCATACATTATATCGCTTAACGGCTCAATTTTCGAAATGGCCCGTAATGGAGTCCCGTTATCGCGTTTAGTCTTATCGTTTTGACCATATCAAGCAAACTTCAATAAAAAGATAAAGAGTTGAAATTTGAGTATTTAAGTACAGGTCCACGTAAGGATCAAGCTGTTGAGAAAAATTTTTTTCGTTGAACTTTTCATTTCAGATGTGTTCAGAACAACCTCCATGTGGATGTCTTCATACTTTGGTAGTGAAGGAAGGTATAGGGTAGCAAATTTAGTTACATTATAAAAGGATAATTTTCCTGCCATTCTTTTTCTCTTCACAATCTTTTTTTTTTTAATTATTAAGGTGAATATCTCGCTTCACCAGCGAACCTTGAGAAATAAATTTCTTTCTGTTTGTTGGTACCACCCATATGTCTCTTAGCAAGAATAGAGAGTTCTGCAAAAAATCATGCATCACCCCTGTCTGTACTTTTAAAATAGTTATAATTAAAGTCAACAGGGATAAAACATTGTCAAGGAATCAAGTAAGTATCTTCACCTGAAACTGATCCTACGTTGTCAATTAACGTATGTATAAAGTTGTCTCTGTTCATTTGTATAACCTTCAACGTCTTTGTTGCACGATCAAAGAAAATAATACCATTCCTCGTTACTGCTACAGCACCGACAGAGGACCTTCCGATAAACTTACATCGAAGTAGCCTAAGACCATTTGATACAGCATTGATACTTAACATACATATTCTGGATCCATCAGTTACAACAATGCCTTTTGAAAAGAAGTTAGTCGTTTCTGAAAGGAGACAAACTTTTCATGAGATATAAGTAAATTCAACTATCTTGAAGTTCGTTTCTTGTCCATAAACTACTTCAACGCAAAGCAAGTGAAACGGTCAAGAGTTCCTTTGTATTTCTTATTAAAAGAATAATTGAAAAAAACGCACGATCTATTAATTTGAATTTTCGTGTAAAAAATTTACCTTATACCTACGATGATAAATGAATGAAAATTACACAGAAATCTCGAATCGAAATTTCAGACATAGTGTAAATTACCTGCAAGTTTCAACAAGCTTCGTTCAGACCACAAACTCTGAGGAGGAACTTAAATGACAAAACCCTTCGGAAAGTTTTTAATGAAATGCGAGATCCCATTAGTTTGCATCGCCTAAAATTGACGGCTCGAATCAAATCACATTGCACTTTGAAACTATATTGTGAAAACAGTCTACGGCAATTCAAGATAAAAAGAGGTATGATAATCTCTCCCATTCAAATTTTTGTAAAACGTTATCTCGTAAATCCTTTCACATGTTTTTAAGATCATTGTGAGAGGGTTATTGAAACAAAAAAGATCAATTTGTTCGAATAGTTCATTATCGTCTAAGACTTGATTATTCATTTTTGCCAGCATCATTTTGGCGAAAACGACTTCCTCTCACACTCACACTCTCTCTCTCTCTCTCTCTCTCTCTCTCTCTCTCATACACACACACACACAACCACCCACCTTCACATACTCCCTCTCTCTCACCTTCTCTCTCACACACACACCCTCACACTCATTGCAATGAATTTGCCTTACCTTCTCGATTTTGAGACCGAATTAATGTATCAATGATGATTAGAATGTCGCTCTATATTTATTCGCTATTAAAATTTCCTCTATTTGAACTTCGGGCATATCAATGATAAGATGATTCTTCTATGTAATGCGCAGACAGTGCAATTTGAGTATTACAATAGATTTTTATTTTTAATATTGATAATTCCAATATCATAATTTCATCAGAACACGAAGGGAGAAGGGATATGCCTCTATTCTGAAATGTTTATTTTATTCAAAGGTTTTCGTTCCGTCTAGCCAACGGAGTTTGTGAGGCGGTGGTAACATAAGATGATGAATTACAAGTGTTACCTGTTGTTATCCGAATGAGGAATGTCATAAATAAAGTTATAACGAAATCAAAAATAAAATTCAACGACATATGCATAAAACATGAAAGCGTTTGATTTTTCTATTTTTTTTTTTTTTTTTTTTTTTTTTTTTTTTCGTTTTGTTCCTTTTTGTGTGTGTAATACAGTCTTAAATTACATTTTAAATCAAGTGAAAACAACGAAGATTATACACAATAAATAACTAAATGGGCATCGGAAATTAAAACCGAGACATGTACGAAAAGACATTTCATCTTTAGAATACATCTGTTATCATAGACATGTAACATGTAAAAATTTCAGCAACATGAACGTTCCTTTTCTGAGTAGCAACACCCATTCATCACCTATTTATATACTCGACATACCCAACGATGTCCTACTGCTCAGAATGGTGGATGATATTCTGTCGTAGACCGCATGTGACAATTCTACCGAATTGAAGCGAAGGGTTTTGCATACAAGCAGGAGATACTGACTCTTCCTGAGCACCTGGTCTCACCCCATATTTTCAGTTCGTTCTTTTCATGTGTAGGAATGTTTGTTTGTTTGCTTTGTTCCTGTTTTATCCTGATTTTGTATGACTTCGGTTTATGATTTTCTGAATTATCTATTTTGTATTTTGTATAGGAATATGGTCCATATCCATATTTGCCATTCAAATAGAACGTGGGGAAAAAAAGAAAAAAACATTATATTACTTCTACAGGTATTCGTTAATGGGAAGTATTCGTAGCCTTCTTTACACACACAAAGACTAGTATCGCTAGCTGTGTTAATACACATATGGGGACATCTTGAGGTTCCGCAGCTATCTGAAAATAAAAGAATATATCAAAATAAACATAAAAGAAAAGTAACTGTCAGTTGCAAAGAAAACTGTCCCTTTTGTTGCAGAGAATATTGGCACAAAGGGCCACACCAGGGCTCTGATTGGATGGCACATTTTCGACATCTCCTCTGAAACTGCTACACAGAATTTAACGAAACCTAAGTAGAAGCAAGTACTCAACCAAATTGTCCACTATCATTCTTTAATGTGCAACTCAGGTGAACGATGGGGCCCCCTTGGGTCTCTTGTTTGAACATTGATAATGATAATCGTTCGGTATTTGAGACAGCGAGATATCCTTTAATATGCAAATTTTCTGTTAAAATGTACATATATTCACTGGCAGCTCTCTTTTGAAGGAGATAAAGCATTGCAGTCATTCGTTCGTGTGTAGGTTTTGTTTGTGTATGTTGATGTATGAGGGAGGGTGTGTGTGTGTGTGAGTATATTTGAACAGCCCAGACGACAAAATAATCATCATTGAAATATCAAACCTTCAAGAAATGTTTCACATATTGTGAGGATTGAACCGATTGATTTTAAAGGTAAAGGTCAAATGTCAAGGTCACAGTGGATAGATTATTTTCAATAGCATAGGAGACAAAGCAATTATTAAAGGATAACCATATTGTCCATCATGCGAGGACGAGCCCTGTTGATTTTAAGGTTAAAGGTCAAGGTTTCTATGGACCAATTATTAAAAACATTTTCCTGATAGAACATGTAGCTGGTATGTTTACATTGCCTTTAATCATTATGACTTTCTATTAAGCATTTTGTCGACTAAAGAGCTTATCCTATAAAATAAAATGATCATTTTGTGCAAGTGCATAAATTTATGGTTTAACCTGAATGGAATGTTGCGATTTGTAAACGACATATACGATGTTTGTTCGAAGATTTCGAGTACAAATTCCATTACGCACTTGAGAACAAAGAAAATATCAAATTCAAGCACAATATCTTTAATATATGTAAAAAGAGGACTTTGCACCAAAAACAATACATGCCCATTTCTAACGTGGAAGGATTGAAAGGTGGTAAAAATCTACACGTGGTGCGACAGAAAGCAACTGTGACGTTACCATTTACATAAACGATTACTGATCATATGGAGAAATACGACCGTTTTACTAATTTGCATAATTCCGTCATATTGAATTTTCTGCTCTTACGGACATACGAGGGCTGTTCGATAAATTCGTAGACAAGTTTAATAAAACATATTTCGTTATCGTCAAACATTTTGTTCATATACCAATTTATTCCTTAAGATTGGAAATTCTTATTGTGCAAATGTTAAAGCAATCGATCAATTATGAAAGAAATGCGGTTTTTTTTCTTTAGAAGTGACTTCGGAAAGCGGCGCAGTAAATGTCGTCCAAAGTAACGCCACGCAAATTACGGAGTACTTATCATTTTTCATCTTTTGTTCTGTCTCTAAATTTGAAATCAAATTTGCGCATAAGTCATTTGTTGTATGTCAGTCGGCTCAAATATTCATAATACAGAATAAACTAGGCCATCATGCGCTCAAATTATTCCCTGGTACTATTTTATCTGTTCACAGAAGACGCATGATGAATTTCATTTTAGAACGTATGGATCATTCGGTTTTGCTTTCTCATGTAGTCCAAACCATACTCTTTGAATGATTTTTACTAAATTATCATCTTCTTTGCAAACTGAATGCATATTTACATGCGTTCGAAACATTTCCTTGCGCTCCATAGCCATTTTACTCATATATAATGTCTTTTGTTGAGTTTGTATCAGCTTGAATAACAGATCAATGATTTCACGTTCTTCAAAAATGCAGGAATACGTCATTATTTCCACGTATACGTATTCATGGCGCTTCTTATAACAATGATATCTAAATACCAATATATCGTAAAAAGTTCAAATTTCAGTATGATAAATTTCAATTACTGTCGAATAATAAGTAAATACATTGACTTTCTCAGCGTCCGCATTTAGAAAAAAATAAAGGGATTATGTGCGTGTACACAATTTTCGATATCTCAATTTTCGTATTGCGCTGCTAAACTTCACAACACATAATTTAAGATAATTATTTAATGACCCATTTTTTCAGTAACCTTGATATTATATGAATTGATTAAAATAAACCTCATGAATGTATTGTGAGAAAATTGTACTGTTACTGTCACGCATTTCTTACATATTGCGATTGTCTACGAACTTTTCGAACAACCCTCGTACATGGTTATATAATGAAATGAGAGTAAAAGCGCTGAGGAACGAAAGTATTAAGTCGGGCACTTTTAGTCATGGGTGTTTCATTTAGCCTACACCGGTACAATCAAAATGATGTGTCAAACTCTCATGTAGGTCAAATATTGGTTCGGCCAATTCAATTCAAATTTGAAATTCCAAACGGAATCGCCTTAAAACACTATATAAATGTTGGAAATTTGGAAATTCGATATATTCAGCCCCAAAACAACGATATTTTGCATTGATATACGCGACTTGCCATGGGTGGATCCATTTTCTTTAGTTACAAAGAATCAGATAAAGTAGGCATCTTTATTAAATGTTGCGTATATTATCGGCCTTTTATATTCAAAAATGCATGAAATTGGTTGTTTCTCTTATAGATGTAGAGGAATTTCGGAGTAAGGATAGATTGACTTTGGAATTAAGCGCTTACATGTACTTTATAGACCCCGGGCATTCTAATTTTAGATAATCATGTCTATAAATAGAAAGGGATGCACATAAGGGGAAATTATCTAGCTTATTTCTTCCCAATTGTCAAAGTCACGCGATTTTGCTCATTGATATCCATGAGGAAAAAGCGGACGTATTTCTCCATTTGTCGAGAATAGAGGTTTTATATATCTCACTACCCGCCGAAACATTAGCCAAAATCCCACTTATTTCGAAAGCTTAGATTATATGTTTTATATGCTTGATATTTGTCATGATAATAATTCGATGCTATCACTCTCGCAGTGCGTTTTATAGCATGAAGATTGACTACTTTCATGTGAACCTTCTTGTTGTCACCAGAAATCACTAATGCACGTATTTCCACTACTTTATGTATCCTCTGGGTTGTTTAAATCTTCCGAAATCACACTTCACAATAAAAGAGTGTTCGTGATTCAGATTGATGTGATACACTTATCAAACATATTTATTGCCTTCCTTAAGTCATAACTCTGAGGTTGTCTCATTGCTCGTTGCTCTGTCCGTACGCGTAACGTCACTTTTTGCATTTAAAGATTGGATATGCTGCCTCTAATTTTTTTATTGTTCTCTGTATTTATGAAGTATATTGAGACCAGAACAGCACAAAATGACGTCAAGTATGAAAGGCACCTACTTTTAAGGCAAAATTAGTTCTGCACCTGTTATTCTTAATTGTTAAAGGCTAAATTTGAGAATTATGAGCAGTATTTTGGGTTGATTAAACGTTTCATAACATTTCGTCCAAAAAGTAGATTTTAATGATATTTTAATGAATGTCAACCAAAGATTTTTTCAGCCCCTTGACATATGACCCTTAATTAAATAGGCATTCCACTGTAAATTTATCAGGCTTAAAATGATGCTATTGAATTTAAAGAAGTTTAACACTCGATCTGTACAATGTACGGGGCAAATTCCTAGCTAGGTCGCCCTTAGTTATGTTAAGGGGACTGTTGCCCTTAAGAGGAAAAATGATGACCAAATTTAATGTAACTAATCTAGGATGAATAGATTACTATTCAAATTGCTTTTATCGGGGGCTACTGTCCCAATATCCCCGTTAAATAACTCAAACGCCGCTAGGCTTCGTACATTTCCCCCTTTTTAAACTTACCTTTCTGGTTGTTGCACTAATTTCCCGTACAAACTGACGGTTTTGTGACGTATTTAACCCATTGTTAGAATGAAGTATTAGCATTTCTCATACGGAAATCACGTTGTGACGTTTGCTCGAAATGACAAATTCAAAACAAAATGGCGACCTGTTTATGTTGAGTTTCCCTTTTATATCAAAACCCTTCCTCTTTTCGATGAGTCTGCGACGCAAGACAGTTGGATATGGGAACGGAACTAAGGTAGGAATAGTTTTCCATTTTAAAATCATCATTTTGCTGCTATTTCCCGGTCCCCTAAACTTAACTAAGGCCACTAAGTCAAACTATTTTGTCTCTATCGTTTATACAAGATCTACAGTATACACAGATGTGGGCATGTAACCCCCTTCTACCCCCCCCCCCCTTGCACGATTACTCCAATATGAGAACAAAAAGCGTCACATATGTGACATATCATGCCATCCCCTAAGAAAATATAAAGCTTCAATTTCGGTTGATCGTTTCTTCAACGCAATCTAAATTTCTGTTATCAAAATTTCTTGAAAATTCTAAAAAGTGGGTCCTGTAGCATCATATCCCACCAATCCTGCTACGTCTTTTGGTACCCTTTTTCGACATAATAACTTTCATACTTTTTGGCATATTACATTGTTTAGATTTAGGATTTAGGATCACTGATGAGGGTTAAGTACCCGAAACGTGCATGTCTGGTCCACGTTGCCAATTTATTTGTTCTTAAATGATGCTATTCAATTTGAAGCGTTTACATTTATACCACTTGGTGAGTGTCACTGCTGGTGGATCAGGAGTCCCCGAGGGCACATGTAGCCAAGTTCGATCAATTTCGGTTGATCGTTTCTTCAACGCAATCTAAATTTCTGTTATCAAAATTTCTTGAAAATTCTAAAAAGTGGATCCTGTAGCATAATATCCCACCAATCCTGCTACGTCTTTCGGTACCCTTTTTCGACATAGTAACTTTCATACTTTTTGGCATATTACATTGTTTAGATTTAGGATTTAGGATCACTGATGAGGGTTAAGTACCCGAAACGTGCATGTCTGGTCCACGTTGCCAATTTATTTGTTCTTAAATGATGCTATTCAATTTGAAGACGTTTACATTTATACCACTTGGTGAGTGTCACTGCTGGTGGACCAGGAGTCCCCGAGGGCACATGTAGCCAAGTTCGATCAATTTCGGTTGATCGTTTCTTCAACGCAATCTAAATTTCTGTTATCAAATTTTCTTGAAAATTCTAAAAAGTGGGTCCTGTAGCATCATATCCCACCAATCCTGCTACGTCTTTCGGTACCCTTTTTCGACATAGTAACTTTCATACTTTTTGGCATATTACATTGTTTAGATTTAGGATTTAGGATCACTGATGAGGGTTAAGTACCCGAAACGTGCATGTCTGGTCCACGTTGCCAATTTATTTGTTCTTAAATGATGCTATTCAATTTGAAGACGTTTACATTTATACCACTTGGTGAGTGTCACTGCTGGTGGACCAGGAGTCCCCGAGGGCACATGTAGCCAAGTTCGATCAATTTCGGTTGATCGTTTCTTCAACGCAATCTAAATTTCTGTTATCAAATTTTCTTGAAAATTCTAAAAAGTGGGTCCTGTAGCATCATATCCCACCAATCCTGCTACGTCTTTCGGTACCCTTTTTCGACATAGTAACTTTCATACTTTTTGGCATATTACATTGTTTAGATTTAGGATTTAGGATCACTGATGAGGGTTAAGTACCCGAAACGTGCATGTCTGGTCCACGTTGCCAATTTATTTGTTCTTAAATGATGCTATTCAATTTGAAGACGTTTACATTCAAAACTTTTTGTGATAAAATTATTTTAAGATATCCAGCACCACCCTGTTGCAGCACTTAACAGCAACACCCCCTTCCCCCCAAAAAAAAACTCAATCAAAACACAGAATAGACACACACAGAAAGAGACGCAAAGGTTCAATTAACACCAAATCACATAGAAACATCAAACACAAATAATGATTTTAACACGGCAAATTTGAAATATTTGTCTGCAAGGTAAACTTTATCGTTTTAAGGACCTACAGTATTAACAAATATGGGCATGTAAACCCCTTCTGCTTACGCATAAGCTCTCAAAGATGGACAAATTATTATGTTTGCTTCAGACAATATACATTGCAAATATGACGTTTCTATCTCAGACGATTGGTCTATCTTGCTAACAATGAGACAGAGAGACTGACGGACGTCGCCATAACATAGTGCGTCACATTTAAAGAAGGGCGGATAATAATAACCAATATAATTCAGACGGAGACCTCCCATGTTAAAGATACAACCCCCAAAACGATAAAATACTCACTTATGCCTCTTATCGGCTGTTGCGTTGTTGTGTTAAACACACTTAAGACTCGTACTTTGTCAGCGGGAATATACTTTTTGTACTTGTGGGTCTTTTTATCATACAAGACTATTTGTCCATACTTATTCATTGCTGTATATATGTAATTCTGAAATAAGACATCATCAAACTGAAATAAAGCTATTCAAATGTAGTTTTTACATGATTGCACTAGATGTCTCGTGATGAAATATCAAACTTAAATCATTTCTTTGACACTCTATTATATGACGGATCACAGAGAACAGAGATATTGAGGGGGCATCTCAAAGTGAAGGAATAAATCAGAGTGTTCGGAACACAGAGATGCTTGTTTGTTACATTTAATTAAATCAATCTTTAGAATTTCAATTGAAGATGATGACTCTCAATTCCAAGAAAATTATCTGTTTCTATGGTATCACAGACGCATGTATTGCTATCAAAATTAAATACAAAACAATTTATGCAATCACTTGCTGAATAAAATTACCAACAACGATAAAATTAAAGTTTTTCTTAATTCATATTTAATTCATATTCACAGAAAATCGAGGTCCGCACATATTATGATTTCCTCCCGTGGATATTGCCATGCAGAGGAAAAAAATTTGTTATACTTTCAGTTATGCAATTAAATGTTCAACCATAATGCGGTAATCGGCGTGAATTCAATTAAGTTTTCAATACTTCTCCGCATCGAGCTCTTGAATATGGAGTTAAAGAGAGGGGTATCTATTAGCCTAGGGTAAATAATATCAGCTAACAGGAATCAGTCGTTCGAAAACGGAAGCTCCCCGTCTTCTCTCAGTTTCGGTAGAAATCTCAACTTCATGTGACCTAGAAAAACCGGGTTTGATATACATGAATCTAATCACTCCAAAGCAATCCACAATCACTTGCGCATGGATCGAATGAAAATGCCTCTAACGGGAGTAAAATGGCTGTTCAGATTCAACTAAAGGCCGATTTTAAATGAAGCCCAATCGATGGCTCCTACAGTAGGGGGATTTTTTTTACAATTGTGCTCTCATATTTCTCCATTCTTCATGGGAAGGCCATTTTACAAATATTGAAATGTATTCCTCGAAATTTGGTAAGAGTTTACAAATGTTTTTATGAATGGTTCCTATCAAAACACCAAACAGCAGGGAAAGGAAATGTTAAGATTGATACGGAACAAAACAATATGAGTAGCAAGAAACTTTTGTTACGAAAAAAGAGCTTTGAATATGGACCTCTTTTACAGCGAACATATTGATTCAAGTCTTACGAAATTGATATCCTAGATTCAACAATTTCTCCGTAAATTTGATAAAGTGCATACGCGTGGCGGGAGAATTGTAAAAATACACCATTTTTATCCTATTCTGGCTCACCGCTCCCACCTAAACGATGTCTTGTGTCAAACCGATGAATATCTGTAAATAGTAGAGCAGCTGCATTTATTTTACTTTTACCACAACTCTACGCCTCAGTGGTCACTGCGGCTAGGGGTTACAAAATCTTGTTTTCGAGTATTGACTACTACAGTTAACTTTTAAAGCTGACCTTCCCTGACGTTTTACGGGCACATTGCATATCTTAGACATAAAACTTACGGGTACATTTTATGTAAATTTCCCTTTTTCAGACGAAGAAACATTAAGAGTTGTAATTTTTTCTACATAAATAAAAGATCTTTCCTTTTGCATGTCCGTCCTTCTGATGATTATACTTTCACATTTAAATGGTCAAAAAGTGACAGGTCAGCTTTAAAGGTAACTGCAGTTGAATCGCCTCAGGACAGGATTATGTATTGAACAATGTAAAGCCGTGGCTGTGAAATATTCTGTTTTACGTGTGCGGGCTGGTACTTTTTGAGAGAAAATACCAGATAAAAAAGCATAAGATCGCACACAATTCGAAATTGACAAAGGTATCCTGGCTAACCGAAAAAAAAAAGTTTCACTACGGCTTTACTACTCGAATCGAAATACGGCTCAAATGGATCCATTTAAACCCCGCCATAGCTTTAAAAGCTCACATTCCCGTCCCCTGACCTGTGCAGGGGATATGTGCCTTAAATACCATGTCAGAATAATACATCTTATTGACAACAATACACCAAATTGTATGTTTATGTGTTTTTGCCTAGATGGAGGGTGCCTTTTTTAAAAAAATAAAAACACCAGGGTGGAAAACAAATATTAAATACCACGGCCTAACCCCTAATCACAGTGACAACTGAAGCGTAGAGTTGTGGTAAAATAAGTGGTAAAGTAAAGCAAATGCAACTGCTCTACTATCCGGCTTCCATACAAAGGCCAAACCAAGTGCGTTCATGCATAACAGACTCATTCTAAATGTAACAAATTGTGCACGGACTAAAAACGTTGTCGTAGCCTGGTTTTGTTTTTATTGAAGATAATAATAGGAAAATGTTCTTCTATTGACATTAAAGGTAAGTTAAACATATATTCTCGTTCATCTACAATTCAAAACCTTATCTTTGAATATGGACCTCTTTTACAGCGAACATATTGATTCAAGTCTTACGAAATTGATATCCTAGATTCAACAATTTCTCCGTAAATTTGATAAAGTGCATACGCGTGGCGGGAGAATTGTAAAAATACACCATTTTTATCCTATTCTGGCTCACCGCTCCCACCTAAACGATGTCTTGTGTCAAACCGATGAATATCTGTAAATAGTAGAGCAGCTGCATTTATTTTACTTTTACCACAACTCTACGCCTCAGTGGTCACTGCGGCTAGGGGTTACAAAATCTTGTTTTCGAGTATTGACTACTACAGTTAACTTTTAAAGCTGACCTTCCCTGACGTTTTACGGGCACATTGCATATCTTAGACATAAAACTTACGGGTACATTTTATGTAAATTTCCCTTTTTCAGACGAAGAAACATTAAGAGTTGTAATTTTTTCTACATAAATAAAAGATCTTTCCTTTTGCATGTCCGTCCTTCTGATGATTATACTTTCACATTTAAATGGTCAAAAAGTGACAGGTCAGCTTTAAAGGTAACTGCAGTTGAATCGCCTCAGGACAGGATTATGTATTGAACAATGTAAAGCCGTGGCTGTGAAATATTCTGTTTTACGTGTGCGGGCTGGTACTTTTTGAGAGAAAATACCAGATAAAAAAGCATAAGATCGCACACAATTCGAAATTGACAAAGGTATCCTGGCTAACCGAAAAAAAAAAGTTTCACTACGGCTTTACTACTCGAATCGAAATACGGCTCAAATGGATCCATTTAAACCCCGCCATAGCTTTAAAAGCTCACATTCCCGTCCCCTGACCTGTGCAGGGGATATGTGCCTTAAATACCATGTCAGAATAATACATCTTATTGACAACAATACACCAAATTGTATGTTTATGTGTTTTTGCCTAGATGGAGGGTGCCTTTTTTAAAAAAATAAAAACACCAGGGTGGAAAACAAATATTAAATACCACGGCCTAACCCCTAATCACAGTGACAACTGAAGCGTAGAGTTGTGGTAAAATAAGTGGTAAAGTAAAGCAAATGCAACTGCTCTACTATCCGGCTTCCATACAAAGGCCAAACCAAGTGCGTTCATGCATAACAGACTCATTCTAAATGTAACAAATTGTGCACGGACTAAAAACGTTGTCGTAGCCTGGTTTTGTTTTTATTGAAGATAATAATAGGAAAATGTTCTTCTATTGACATTAAAGGTAAGTTAAACATATATTCTCGTTCATCTACAATTCAAAACCTTATCTTTACCTAAAGTGCTTGTTCGATCTGTCTAGTTCGTACACATGTGCAGAAGAATAAAAATATAATTGTATAAAAAGGGATGGAAAAATATATCATTCAAAATAACTGTCGTGAAGAATTTTGAAAATTTCATTATTTTGTTCAATATCGAATTATGATTTCACAAACTCCGATTTATTTTAGATATTCTGAAATAGTAATCGGGGGAGGGGTTATTAAAGGATTAAATTTTTTCAAGGGAGGGGGCGGGGTCCAAGCAATCGGGAAAGGGTGAAGGTCCAGCATATTGTTTTGAGAAAAGAAATATATGAAAACGGGAAGATATACGCAATTAAGGCACATTCATAACACCCCCCCCCCTCCTATGTAGACACGCGATTCATACTGAACGAATTTAGTATTGATATTGAAATGTTATTTGTAGGAGAAACTATTATACAAAAAAAAGAAAAGAGAAGGTATCTGACCAATGGAGTTTATTGATGCTGCGAACATACTTGACCCACCCCTGCTCGTGGGGAGTAAACCTTGATACCATTCAAGACAACACCCATACTCTTCCGGTGGATACACAGGAGCTTTATAACAACAAAACTAAGCAGTAATTGAGGAACAGGCTGTCAACATAATTCTCGAAAATCATGACAAAAAAGTTGGAGGATATTCGAAACTTGGAAACTTATTTCTTATTTATTTCACTTCGAAAACGGAATGAAATCACCACAATGAAAATGGGGGCTACGCGTAGGCTTAAGAGATTATGATTGTATTTGCTTTTTATTATTTTACAGCAAGGAAGTTGTTAAAGTAAAATAGTTAGAGTGAATACTTCAGGAAAAAAGTAAAAGGAAATCTTCATCAAAAAGAAACGGTTACTATAAATCCGCAGACAAAAGAAACCGGTAATAATGTTTCCGAAAAGGTTCCGCAAGTGATTCAGTTTCAAGGGAAGCTTGCGTTCAAGAGTTGTCTAGTTCAGACGAATCGGTCGGAGATTCTAAGAAGGCGTCGAAGCAGAAGACTAGAGCAAGGTCTGAGACTGAATCGGAAGAAATGATTCCGCGGAAGAAAACGAAAAGAAAAAAGAAAATACCATTGGCTGAATTGGTGAGGAGTGTAACCATTATATAACAAAAACGTTTCCAAGCTTCTGCATGTGCTTTGTGTTTCTGAGTCGTACTCTGATTGATTGACTGAGTAAGTCATGTATATGTTTATTACCTTAATTGAAAAAAAATTGATAAACAAGAGCCCCAGGGAGCACAACGCTCACCTGATACCCATGCACGCTCTAATTGACATACTGCTATTGAATACTGATAGTGCCAGTACCGGGATTTTAGCCCACAACCTTTCTAAAAAGAATTTTGCCGGATGAAGAGAAGTTTTTTTTTCAGACAACCTTTAAAAGTACAAACAAGACAAAATAGTCACATTTCAAAACAATAACTTTTTTTAAGTCATATGCCCAACTAGTATAGTTCAATTATGCAACATCAAAAATAGAATCATATTGTAAAATCCCACTTTAATGCGCAGCAGATAAAGAATAAAACAATGAAATGATTTCATAAATTAAGTTTATTTAAAACTGAACGACCATACCTTTCATTATTGATAGCTAGCATGCCAGAAATTATAAAGCCTGACAGGCTGTGTTTGTGAAACGAGAATGCCCCCGGCGGCATCTTTGTTAGTATAAACGCCATTTTCTGTTAAGTATGTGAGAGGTCAGGGTCAGCGTAATATTGGTATCTATGGAAATATCTTGTCACAAGGAATACACATGTAAAATATGAAAGCCCTATCACTAACCAATCAAAAGTTATGCGCAATGTTTAAGTTTTTGAAAAGTACGTCAAAGGTCAAGGTTATGGTCACGAGGTCAAAATTTTGGTATCAATGGAAAGGTATTGTCACAAGGAATACACATGTGAAATATGAAACCTCTATCACCAGCTTCCATTCAAAAGTTATGCCCAATGTTAAAGTTTTTCGGAAAACAGACAAACAGACAGACGGACAGGCCAAAAACTATATGCTCCCGAATCTTTTATTCCAGGGGCATAAAAAACAAAGATTTTTCGGTTTTGCCTTTATTCATATTAAAGTATACTGAAATCTAAGAATGATTTTGAATAGTATTGATTTCATCTCAAATACATGAAACGTACAGTTAAAATCGTTTTAATCCAATATTTATCAATTCAAGTGAATTGTGCAGAAATTGGGCCAATTTGTTTTCCAAAAAGCAGTGTACGGTGTATCAAACCTCATGATCCAGAGGAAGAGATTACTCATTCGACGTTTCTTCAAGAAATCAGTCCGTAAATTACTTCATCTAAGAGAGTCTAAGACAGAGAAAATTCGAGCAAACTTTTTACATGATAACAAGTATATGCAAGTGTTCCAAGTACATGAATGATAACCATTATGAAAGTGTTCCAAGTATACACTAAATAAAAATCTATTCCGTTTGCACTGTATCTCCTGAAATGTATCGCAGTACTAAAGGGTTGTGGAGGAATTAAACGGATCAAATCTAAAGTACAGCGACTTTGTTTACAGTTACTACAGTTATAGGTCAGAGACCACTAAAAGGCCGGCTCTGATTGGAGAAAAACCTGTAGGGTGAGGGGGCCTGTTATTTTAAATGTGACAGAAGATGTGATTGGCTATCAATTCTATTTTCTTTTGGTATATTGTTTGAATATGATATATATAGGTAAAAAATAAGTGCAATTAAAATGTCGATACCCGGATATTTCCCTAGCTCCCGATCCGCTGAAGGGGACGGGCGCGGGAAAATTTGAAAATTCTCTGCGGGGTACCTTGTGACGCAAATAGTGCGAAAAAGAGCAGGTCATGCTATATTTTTTAATTTAGTTTCGTATAAAGCTTGAATCAATGAACAGATCGGTATATAACATGCATGGCCAGCAATGTTAGTATAGACGTTATAAGGCATTTCGTTAACATTACGGCCTATGGAAAATGAGTTGGTTGTCTCTGACCTAGAAGGTGTAACTACAGTTAATCATTTTAGCAGGGAATCCCTTCCCTTTTGACTGGTGAACCGGGCTGAATAAAAGGTGTCACCTCATTGGTCATAACTATTGAAAATTTAAAAATAGCACATAAAATCAATGTATGATTCCCTGCTGTCTGTAGAAATTGAGTTTTGAACATGATTTTGCCTTTTATGTAATCAATAGATCGATTTGAAAATATATAAAAATTAGCAAATTTTCAATTCGGAAGGAGGGGTCATTAAACAAGTGAATTTTGCAGAAAAGGTATGCATGACCCCCTTTTTTCTTTCGTTTTTATGCGTGCAAAAGATGACCTAGGCCAAAAATATTCCTTAAAAATCTAAAAGTGGATATCTTGACAAAATTCTTTCACTTGTAGGGTACCATGCATGAGTACCTCATATCTACAAAATGTCATGACAATCTGAAGAGTGGTTATAGAAAAGAAGCAGAAAATGTATGAAAATCACCCCCCCCCTTCCTTTTTACATAAGAAATAAATTCATAAAAAAATCAAAAAAATAAAATTTAAGCCTAAAATACATATCAAAGCATTAAGTAAGTTAAGTATGATAAATATGCAGTAAATGAGTGTGTAAAATCATACACTTATTGAGTTATTTAAAGAAATGGTGCAAAAAATGTGCATTTCTGACTAAGTCCGAAAAGACGTCAAAAACGCGTCAAAAATTTGACTTCCAAGTGGAACCAAAAATAACAACACTTCTTAAGACATCTCTCTATATCATCCTGATGCTTTCGGTTTGTCGATACATGCTTCGGTTCTGAAGACGAAGTTTGTCATAGGAGGGTACCCCCCCCCCCCGTGACCTACTATTGGCTGTGGTGGCGCCACCTGTTGACGGATCCGGACGAAAAACAACAACACTTGTAGGGGACCATGAGTACTTCATACCTACCAAGTGTCATCAAAATCCCTTCAGCCATTCTGGAGAAGAAGTTTAAAATGTGAAAAGTTTACGACGACGGACGACGACGACGACGACGGGCGACGGACGACAGACGCAACACTATGACAATAGCTCACTTGAGCCGTTGGCTCAGGTGAGCTAAAAAAATATTGCAATTTCTTTGTTTTATTTTGAATCCCCTTCATCTGTTATTTGTCTGTGCTACGAGCTCGGGTGTCCTACTATATTGAAAATGTGTATTTACAACTACAAAAACATCCCTTGTTGCTGACGAAAATCAAAATACCTTTATTAAGATGCGCCATTTATATGTTGAACGTATCGGACAATAATCTTTTCTTTCTGAATCTATAAAATTGGCGAGTAAAATGTTATAATTATATCAACATTTAAGAGATATTTCCCATCATGACGTCACTGTCAAATAATAGCCAATTACTCATCCATTCAAAATTTCGAGGCGCGGTAAAACTAAACATCGAAGTATGGAATCGCACAATTCATGCCTGAAGATTATTGAAATACAAACATGATAAATTAAGATTTTATCATTTCTACTGGGTTTAACAAAGAAGTTATAAAATCATGTTAGAAATCTCATGTTGGCTCATATGTTGGCATGAGGAGGTCCTTGGAGCAGGAGGAAACCGGAGTACCCGGCAAAAACCCTCACAGGACTTGTGGGCGATCGCCATACCCTCCCACATACAACCCTTTTAAATTACATTGCTAAAATTCGCTCCCTTTATTTTATTAAAACTTATGTTGCGTTATCTTTGTCACCTACATGAAAAAAATCTATCAATTTAGTGTTTTGTCAGAAGGTTTGATAACTAAAGTGACCGACTAGAAGCAGTTTTCGAACGAATGTTATTACTGTTCCAGTTTACAACTAAATTGCACGTAATTTTCTAGAGACATATACTTTTTAATTAATACTTTCTTTTCCACCTCCTGTATTCCACATCAATAGACTGGAAATCAAAAATAAACCCAGTTTGATTAAAACCAGCCCCTCATTTCCATCGTCGTCAGGCTTGGGATCTGGCGTACAACCGCTAAGGGTCGTATTCAATGTACTTTTGAAGGGAATATTTATAAGATTTTATTAACCAATCAGAACGTCCGTTTGATCAAACCTTCCAAGGCTTAACAATAATAAAACAACATCAATTTTAACTTCGAATTTAAATTTGTTTGATTATTACCGAAACATCATCAGAAGTGTCCTTTGTATTAAGCAAAAAGCCACATACATGTAAAACACAAACATTGTATGAAAAGTTCGATTTGTGCCGATTCCGATCATTAAATAGTTTTCGTAAAAAGATATTGTACGCCTGTAAGTCGTGATTCTATTGGCTTAACGAAAGGTGAACAGAACACGACTCTGAGAGGGTGTGCTCCAGACCAACACGACAAAGGAAAAGGGTGGCTGGTTTTAATTAGACTGAGACTAACCCAAATTCAGAAACCATTGCCGAACAAAATCTGGAAAAATAAAAAGGAGATTAGCGTTGGTGAGCTAAATGTACTAAAGGTCACTGGGTTTACAAATCACGGGACAAAGACAAAGGCATAACCACGGCAAATATATGTATTAGAAATATACACATTATCCCATACACTTTTAAAGTTTATATAGTTTAACTGCAATTTTTCAGAATAAGTTTAAGCGGAATTTATTTGCCAATCGATTCGAAGTTATATCTATTAACTACTGTAAAAGCTCTGGTCATTGAAAACCTACATAGGAAACTGTTGACTTTGATGTTTATAAACATAGCTCAATATAATTAAAAGTACAAAGTTAAAGCCACAAGATCAAAAATAGAAATATTTTGATTTATCGAGGGAAATCTCCTTGCAAAAAATAGCTTTCTACCCTTAATGCTTCCTGAAATTTGCTCTAACCAGACACTTTTAAAATGGTCACTAACAGACGGACGGACGAAGTTAATCTATAGATAAGTATTGCTTTGATATCCAGCCAAAATATAGATGCAGATATAAAATGTGTCTAGTCGCTGACCCGAGTGCCATTTCGATATATCAATAAGGAATGAGGACTGCCGTAGATTAAACTTGCTGCTAACTTACTGGCATTGTTGAAAGAAAGAATGATATATCCAACAACACCCGGTTGCTGCACCCACAACAAAACCCCAATGCAAAACACAGAGAAGACACGCACAGAAAGAGACACAAAGGGCGCAAGGAACACCAAATCACATAGAAACATCAAACACAGATGACCACACATTAACTAACGAGACCAGTAGGCATTCGGTGCCGACTTAGGACGGCCATCTGTCACGAAATCTGAAATCGAGATTTCGTGAGCACAACCCTCCCACTTTTCCGAACGCACGATTAATGTCTTAAATTGTATTAAAAACTCACAATAAAGGTGTTAAATAGCCTTCTCACTGTAAGATGACCATACTAACAGACAGCATGACGCGGGGACCCGAGAAACACACATATCGATATGTAAATGGATATAAAAACAGAACGTTTTCGAAATGCAGTCCGTGCTCTGCCGGCAGTAGCGAGCTCATGCATGTTATCACCGAGGAGTATGACTAAGCTTCAGAGAGGACAAGTGGTTGAAGTTGTACGTGTCCGTTACAGCAATCCCACAAGATACAAATCGATACGCATAAATCATAAACAACTACATAACCAGTGCAACATTTAGCAACAAAACTTGGTGACACTTGGTAGATTCGTTTGTTTGTCATATTAACTGCTTATTTTGTCGCCATTTTACTTTAAGTCACCAGATTTGACGAAAAATCCTGATTTTTCATAAAATGAAGGTGTCAATATTTTAGAAACTTTGAGATTATGCACTAAACAGTCATATGCCACAGAATGATTAATCTAACACTAATTCCTAGAACTATTGATGAAGTTTTATTCACATCTTTGAATTTCTAAATTCTTGGTGAGTATTTTGATAAAAAAGGAACGAAATCCATATTTTCTTGTTTGGTTTTTTTTTTTGGTTTTTTTTTTTTTTTGACAGAAAAAAAACATTCCAATTAAATTATTACAATTCAGTAAATTCTAAGATTTTTCTTTCTCATATGCTTGAACTTTCATAATAAATATTACCTATGAGAATATTCAAATAGACTTTCATTAAAATTGATAAAAACATTGAAAAAATTAACATTTTATGCATTATTTGAGTCTCAAAGTAGAAATGACCTTGCACACAAAGTCAATGACGTTAACCATTTTAATTGTTATTAGGTCAAAGGATTAATCATATCTATCAATGTTTACATTTTGACAATCTACATAAATCTAAAGAGGAATAAAATCAATTTCAAAGATAATATGAAACAAGTGAAAATGTCTAATGTTGCCATAGCAACGGTTTTTGATGACAGATTTAGGTAAAACTCTTAAATAGCCCACTCCAATTTTTCGTTCATTTTATTTTTCAATAAACATATATTTCCTTTGACCAAAATCACTGGTCTCCTGTTGGTGCATTTTGTAATATTAAAGATTGAAAATGGTCAAAACATATTAAATTGGCCCTTATTTTCACCTCTATTTTTCGCTTCATTTTAACTTATTTTGGATTAATACAATAAGCTTCCTGTAATATATATAACACAACTTAGTGTACTAAGTAAGAAAGGAAGTAAGGAAGAACACATTATGTAAAAAAGAACAAGCTTTTACAGTAGTATCCATGGTAACGCAGTAACCAAATCCGGCTTATTTCATGGTCTCAAAAGTGCTATAAATAGATTGACCTCGTTACCATGGCAACCAGAGGACTTATTGGCCGAAAAGTGTTATTTTTATCGTCAGTACTTAATATATACCCATTATAACAAAAATCGTCAAAATCCATGACATGCCGTGCCAAACTCGTTTGGTCCTTACAGAGAATGGCTATTATATATCTCGTTATAGCAGAACGTTTCGCCTTCAGACGAAAATGTTCTTCAAAAAATGGATATAGGGCAAATCTCCTATTTTTCCTAGATGGTATAAATTATACTTTCCGTTAACACCGAAATTGTTAACCAAAGGGCCTAAATGTTATCATAATAAATGAATTTAAAAACGAGTTTTGTGGCGTCACAAAAATTGCCCATGTTTGGGGCAAACCTGCTCTCACGCGTGCGCGATACGGCTCGTCGTGGTGTACAGATAAAAAAAACATTGCACTCTCAATGCAAAAGATGGGAAAATATACTGATACTCGGATTTAGATTGAGAAAGAAATTAAAGGAATACAGAGTGTGAAAGAGCAATATGGAAAGTATATATTAGAGACCAAATGGATATATAACATTCGGTGAAAATGAGTTAAATCTCGTCACACGCCACGAAGGGGCAGAAGAGACGTCAGAATAGATATAATCGACAGTAATTAAATCTTTTGATACACATTATTTTATCGTTACTGTTTGAAATGCTGTATGAAAGAAACATACGATCTCTATTTCCCCTATCGATGAACAATCTTTAAGATACATGTAATACAAATATGTACCTCTTTACAACCCGAAGTGGGAATGGGCTGCTTTAAGCTTTGTTCGAATAAGCGACGTAAATCTACCAACGAACTTCGTACTACGTATTGGTACGTAAGGGAACAAAATAAGGGGTGGTCTCAAAAGAACATTATCAAACATGCTAAAGAATATATCTTACTTTAATGCATCTATAGAATAAATCAAGCTGTATTCACAGAGTTGTGATTAACCAAGATGGACTGACAGACAAAAATAAACTTTTCAAAATACCATAAACCTTTAATTGCGGGGTATGATAAGTTGAAGTGTCATGCGAAATAATTTGGAGAACGGTACAAAAGAAGGTATTTCTCTGCTTCCTTACCATAAGAAAAGTGAATTGTTTTGCCATAATACATGTAGAGTGGTTTCGACGTTGTTGTGAAGTGAGATTGTGAAAGCCTGTGGATCCGGGGCACTTCGGAAAGCTTTTTTCAGTATTATTTATTCCCAATTTTATGCTTCTATTGTATGCTTTGATTTTCTTTAAGTCCATTGAGTCCATTGTAAATCTCAAGACTTGGTACAAGGTGGGTCAAGAGTTTGTTTTTAAAAAAGGGGGGTTGAAAACTGCGAATGTAGCGAGCAGACAATTTTTAATAATTGAGAATGCATATTGTCTTAATTCAGTCTTTCAAGGAGACTTTAGATGATTAGAAATATAGTTTTATACGGAGCAAACTCTCTCTCCCCCTCCCCCAAGTCTTTAAACATATCATTGTATCTTTACTAACTTCTAACTTGTCAATAATGTAAGAAAAAGTGAGCAAGAGTAACATCAAAATATTATTTCGGGACAATTCACATTAAACCTGGGATAAAGACGCCTCTGTCGGAATTTTTTCTATCATAGACAAGCCAATCTATTTCCTCTGTTTCTCTTAATTCTCCTTCTTTGGTCTCACCAAAGGGAATGGAGACGCAACCTATCATGCGCTTGAGACAACCCTATATTTTGTAACATATTAAGGGCAAATATAGGATTTGAATTAGGCGAGGGGGGATTGATGGTTGCGTGGATGAAAATAAGAACAGGAAATGTGTCTCGGGGCATCTAGGCCCCATCAAAGTGGGTCAAGGATATGGGGTTTCTGGGGGACGTCCCTCCCTCCCATTCAGAAATTATCTTGCGGTGAATGACTGTTTTGTTGGCTGCAGGAAGTACTGAAATGAAATTATAGCCTTTAAAAAACCTGGAATATCGGTGGTAGAAATTAATCTAGGATAGAAAATTTGAAGTCAATATCGCTTATAATGCTGCTTTATTCAACCTTTTGATAAAATAAAGTAAGATATGATATTTTGTAACATCTCGAAGGGCGAATATAGGATTTGACTAGGGGTTGATATAATAAAAAGGATAGGGTCTGTGGGGCTTTTAGGCCCCATAAAAATGGGTCCAGGATGGCCGTTTCTGGGGAACTCCCTCCCTCCCAAACGAAAAGTATCTTGCGCCGAAATAACTTTTAAGTAAAGCTCCACATAAGAATCAGGCAGGGGTGATACATCAAATTTTTTTAACAAAACTTTCTATTTCTGTTTTGAGACATATGTGGTAAAAATCAAACAAATATTAATTTCTCAAGGTAGCGATGGTGAAGCGAGATATTCACCTAATAATTTATAAAGGATTATGAAGGAAAAAATGGCGGAAAATTTCTTATATAATCCAATCAAATTTGCTACCCCTATTACTTTCTTTACCATCCAAATATGAGGACGATTTCTTCAAAACATCCATATGGAGGCTGATCTAAACACATTTCAAGAGAAAAAAGTACTGCAAAATTTTAAGGTTTATCAGTGGTAGAAGCTAATCTAAGACAGAAAATTTGACGTCATGCTACATTTTCCCTTTAGATGAATTAGAGTAAGATATTTTGTAACATTTGTTTAATAATGTTTTTTGAGACCACCCCTTATTTTGTTCCTTTACGTATTTATACGTAGAAGTTCGTTGGTAGGTTTACGTCGCTTATTCGAACAGCTCTACTAAAACAGGAGAATGCATTCTCTCCTCGAACATCTTATCTCTCTTATCGTACAAAGGCTGCGTCTATCTGCTTGTTAACGGCAATCATGCATACCATAGGTACAAATTATAGTTAAAAAAGGTTACTCAAGTACTATTTCATAGACCATTTTGTACTCTTCAATTCACTTACCATCGCTAAATAAAATTTTTTTGTCGCGGGACAAATAAATAGAAAGTCGATGCAAGAGAGAAGCTAAAAAAGTCTATAATATCAATATGACAATTTTCGTATGGCCAAGGAAAAGAGAGTTTGCGCTATGCCTCAGTTTGTACCGCTGTTAAAATAATTTGCAATCTTTTAAAAGAGCAAGGATTGTTCATATGCCTCTACAATAAATTCTATTAATACATACAGAAGATATATCTACTGATGTTGGATAAGATCGTCTCGTTCTATCTATAACACGTCTGTTTAGGCCATTGTAATCGCAAGTCTCAAGTGTGTCCCTTAAGTTGTCGACCCAGTACAGCATTTGTTTGTAAACATCGGCAACCATGGAAAAAATTCTCCTCAGCGATTGGAATGCTATTATTTTCCTGTCTGTTCCGGATAAAGTTGACCTTTCGATTATGCCATAACGTGTTTCTTTGTCAGACCAAAACATGTACCTTAAAAACAAAATAGATCATCATTTTAATTAATACAATATCTAAATTGTTTCAAGTACTTGAAAATGTTATTTAACATAGTTAATATAGTTAATTCAATCCCGAAGAGATATAATAGCATTTCAAAAATTATGTATTTTTTCTCTTCACTTCCTTATGTGTTTTGGCTTTACTTGACGTTTTACACAGCAACAATGTCCATCGTTTATTGGTAGCGCAAATGTTTTACATATGTTTTATATGTGTAATTTATATGTGTGGATATACACATGTAAATCATATGTATTATTAACATGTGAAACATATAAAATGTACACATGAAAACATGTGTGTGAATTAAAATGTGTTGCACATATGTTTTGTGCTACACATGTATAACACATACTTTATATGTTTTATACATATACATGTACATATGTATCGGATTATATGCGTAATACATATCCACTTTTCACATGCAAAACAAGCACATTGATGTACATATGAGATATGTTCATTCCGGGTTTCGTAACCGTTTCGATAGGAATTCTCATGAATTTACTTTGCCTTGAAGTTCTCGACTTTGAGACTGAATAACGGTTAGGTACTTCTTTGGTGTTTATATATAGATGTGATATATTACATATGGTTGATATATGATAAACTCAAGTGTAATTTGTTCCTCATAAGAAATGAGAATTGAAGTGTCATGTCATAAAATATCATATAAATTAAAGGTGAACATCTTAGCACCATCCCTCCAATGCTCTTTAAAACATACACTTTATTTGGATATGTTATTGAATCGATCCTACAGTAAATATGAATTCGCGCATTCTCCATAAAGTTAATTGAAAAATTTAAATTAATTAAAAAAGATAAAATCAAAGAGGATGCTACTTAAATGAATTTTGACGAGTATGAAAATCACTTTGACATGAAGCATCGCTGATGAGAATTTATTATCCTAATCACGTGTCTGGTGCATAATGAATTGATTTGAATTTTTCTTCAAGAAGGCATAGACTCTGAGTTGGAACACTTCCGTATTATTGACTTTTTATCAACCGTTACCTGCATGTGTTAAACGTCTTCAAATTCAATAGCATCATTAAGGTGATATCACACGTTTCATGTTATGCAACACTTATTTTCAGGAAAAAGGCATAAGTCTGAATTCCTTATGTAATTCAGATGTAAGGGACAATATTAGGAGGTCACCATACAAAATTTTGAGATTTTGAAACTGATCAGACTTTTTAGCCATCCATTGATTGTAATGGCTATATTTTATTTTCTGCCCAAGATTTTCAAATGAAACTTCACATATTATTCCCTCATCATATTGTGCAAATTCTTAGAGAAAGAAATCATTCAATGACCACGTCATATGTTTCAAAATCTGACTGAATGTGTAAATTATCATGTAAAAAATAAAAGTGCAATTCGAGTTATCTCTCTTTACTATGTGACCAAAGACAAAAGCATCCGAATCTATATAACCAACTTTTTTGGAAATATCACAGCAGTGTTCCTTCTCTCACAAAGATTTCAATATGTAAATAAATAGAGCCGAATAGAGAATTTTGTTGATAACATGACAGTATGTGCACATGTGTAATGATATTACCATACTGGTAACTATATTATAAATTTCTCTACATTCAAACACTTTACTGACACCTGACTTATTTCTGAATAGATACTACATATGTATGTAGGTAAAAAGTCTTACCAAAATTTTTTAGTAAGTTCAATTTCAGCAAAAATTTGACTATTATTGATCACTCTAAGCTTACCATTACTTTGCAAAGAAAAATAAAGCATTCGTATTTATATACGAATAACAATCTGAATATTACCCCTGCGCTCATGCTCGAACCATGGTCTTCACGCATGGTGGGCAAGAACTCTACCTCTGAGCTATTGGGTCGACTTGCCGATTGAGCGATTATTACAAAGCCAGAACATCAAGACATTTTAAGTGGCGAAAATCGGAAATCTTCAGTTTCTTAAAACTTCTCGTCTAAGGGAGGCTATTGAAACGCGTATGGACAAGAGAGAAAATCATGCGCATAACCAGGCGTACCATTAGAACGCAGTTGCTCCCACGTCGTTTTGCAAAAAAAAAGAATGAAAGAAACATTAACGTAGAAAACTGCCCTGTACATGAGCAAAATTGATTCTGAGACTTTGCCTCTTGAATATCCACAAGGGCTTCTACCTGGACCAGTACGCTGGCTAAGCGCCTGAAGATGAATGCATATACATAAAATGTATACACTTCGTACGAGTGAGAGGGAAAAAGATTCCCGTATATTGTACATGCATGTATCTGTTAAAACGGCCAGAAAATATTGAAATTACATTTATTTATATATCGTATTGTGATTCTATGAGATGAAAAAATTATATGTTAGTTTGCTGTGGTTGGGGGATTCATTTAATATATTGAAATTTATCAAAATTTTGGAAAAATTCAGAATATAATTACGGGGGACAGGTTTGAGTTAAGAGGGGGCGTGGAATACCTCAAAGCCCTGTAGCAGGTTCTTGGGGGAACCCCACTCCCCAGCGGAAAATTATCTCGCATGATATATAATGTATATAGCGAGCCAGCCAAATTTTTCAATTATCAATTACTTATAGTATACATGTATCAGAAACAGACCGGTAAAAAACATAAAAATAAAGGTTGAGTCGTGGAAGGGGAAACATTGCTTCATTGGCTATTGAGCATGGAATGGACATATTTCTGTATCCCTCCTGTAAAACACTGTATAACTAATAATATCATGCTTATACCTTCGGAATTTTATTTCAAACCATGATATCGGTTAATATTCTAAATAAAGAAACATGGCGAGCGGCAGGGAGCCAGCGAAAACTTCTAAAATTCGACTTCAAACTACCAGAAATTATGTTTACACATACTTGTTTGAGCCCAAGTAATTCCTTATTTTTACGACTTTAGGGGAGTGGGGGGGCGTGCCAATGGATTGGTAGGGAAAAATCAGGATAGAAAGAGTAAACTTGTTAGAGAATTTTAGATGTAGGTGCCACCGTGTGCAACCTCCCCCCCCCCTCCCCGCGCTATTGAATCGGATGGGGGCTAATACACGAGAAATTATCAATGTTTTCCTGCTGTTATCGAGAAATATAAAATTAAAATCTTATGGGTACAACTGTATGCAAAATTGATAATGTATTGAATCGCTCAGTATTCAATCGAAGCGGGGTAAACGAACCGCAACGATAAACTTTGAAACGAACTATAAAAAGTGAAATTCGTGATTCTTCAGTGCAGTAACGAATTATCCATGGCTTGAATATTTAAATAGCAAAGTTCAAAAAAATTTAAATGACAATAACATTGGGAGCCGTGAGATAGATAATCTCAACAAGAAGAACGTGGCGAATTCCGCCTCCCTCCTCTCCTTTCTCCTTCATTTAATTGCTTTTTCTATAAGATCTAATTGTCGTCTGAGTCACGTTGTGTCTATACTGAAGATCTTATGTAATTGTATTCCTTCATGGCGTCAATCATCCAATTTCAGCTTTTAATTATATCTCAAGGGTTAAAACAATATTTGATTAATATCCAACATTTTATGGTTGGTCTATCTTTTCATTCCATTAATGACATTTTTCGACGAATTTTATTTTCATGATGTTTTTAATGTTGCCAAGTTTGAATTAGGAGGAGATATAAAACAACATTATTATTAGATAATTACATCGATGTCTGATGAATTTCCTGTAACCGGATAGTTTGAGTTATTTTTAGACTTGTTCACTGCTCTTTGTTTACAATATAACCTTGTTTTGTAATTCCCCTTAATGAATGATATTTGCAGGAACTCAACCAATCAAAGAAGGTTTATAATACAATTAATCAGTCAAAATCCAGCTAGGTGATATCATCACTTTAGATGGAGAAACTCAACGTTTTCGCAAATTTCGCCTCCCTCCTCTCCATGGATATTTTATTTGAAATCGTTTTCCTTATGTCATTGGTTGTTTATCCTTTTCTATAATCATATTGACTTTGATCTCAGTATAATAAAGAATTTTACAATTTTAAGCTCAATTCTTTGTACCGATCGCAATCAGTATTATGATACAATTAGTTACTCTTTTTGTTTTTCATCTGCTACTTTATGTAACTTTTATTCAGTGGTATACGCTTATAATACATTAATCATGCCTGAATATTTTAAGAATCACCAAGTTTGTGTTTGTGCTCACGCGGCGCAATTTTGGACACCAATCAAGAATATCATTGCTTTTATATTTAAATGAAATATGTCATTTTTGATAACAAGTATGTTGTAATTAATCTTATATTGAAATGATAAAGGGAGATCAACTCTTAATTATATCTCAAGATTTGAAACAATGTTTGAATATCCCTCTTCTAATGGTTTATCTATTCTTTAATTTGTCATTTAATAAATGATATATACTATCAAGTATTTCGATAAACAGGCTTGTATAATCTAATCAACCAAAGTGAGTTGTGAACTTGCAAGATGAAAGGGCGTGATGCAAGGAATATTTTTGTATAGTTCGAATTCTCAAGGTCAAATAGTCTTTGTCTTATAGGCAAAAGTTTGTTTTGACCTTGAGAATAAACATTTGACCTTGGGTCAAGGCCAAGGTGAAAGAGCTTGGTTTAACGATGATCTGTATGAAGTTTGAACTCTGAAGGTCAAATAGTCTTTGTTCTACGTTTGTTGTATGGTGCTCTATTGTGAGTGCTGTTGAGATTTCCGTCAGGATCTTCTTTAACTCATTTGTGTCACACTTATGCCCTTTGCCGTGTGGAGCTCGTAAAAAAGTTCCCCGCGAGGGGTTTGACTGTAAGTGTTTTGAATATTTTCCCTGACATGGTCGCCATAACACTTTTTATATAGACATAACCTCAGACAGTGCAGTGCAAGTATTTTATATATTGTTTTCATTTTCGTGCATGAACATCGACGGCGGGTGCGGCTAGCCAACAGGGGATGCTTACTCCTCCCGGGCACCTGGTCCCACCTCTAGCTTGCTAGGGGTCCGTCGATGTTCAGTATGGTGCTCTATTGTGAGTGCTGTTGAGATTTTCGTCAGGATCTTCTTTAACTCATTTGTAACCTTGAGAATCAAAATTTGACCTTAGGTCAAGGTCAAGGTGAAAGAGCGTGGCTTAACGATAATTAATATGAAGATTGAACTCTAGAGGTCAAATTGTCTTTGCTCTATAGGCAAAAGTTTTTTTGTGTCCTTGAGAATCAAAATTTGACCTTGGGTCAAGGTCAAGGTGAAAGAGCTTGGCTTAACGATAGTATGTATAAAGTTTGAACCTTGAAGGTCAAATAGTCTTTGTTCTATTGGCAAAATTTTGTTGTGACCTTGAGAATCAAATTTTTACCTTGAAAGTAGGTAAACATTCAATGACTACCTATAAGTAACATACCATCCAAGTTTCAATTCAAAATCTCAAAAACTGGAGAAATTGGCAATTTGCCAATTTAAAGTTCCATTTTTAACTCTGAATAGCTCTAAAACCGTAAATATTTTATCGAGCATGTAAGCGTATAAAGCTTTACAAATTTCCTAAAGATCAATATAAAACAAATTTCGTTCAAATCGTACGGTTACTTTAGGAGTTATAAGCGTTTAAAGATTTGACCTTTGATGACCTCTGGCGGGGGCATATGTGCACTTTTTGACAACAACAAAAAATTCAATTGAGATCTTGATATGTACTTTCACATGGAACTATTCATAACACTTAGACGCGGTACTTTTTAGTAAAGTGTCCGGATCGAGGTGAGGTAAGAATAATAAGAAGAAGAAGAAGAAGAATAAAGAAAAGACAATAGAATAACAGAAAGGATTCCGACGGAAGTCGGAATCCTTAAAAAGAAGAATAAAGAAAAGACAATACAATAACAGAAAGGATTCCGAAAGAAAAGACAATACAATAACAGAAAGGATTCCGACTATTCCGTCATGTGCATGTTCTAATAAGAAATTAGAACATGCAACTTATTTCATCTGAAAGTTCACCAAAAGTACTATATATACCCATTTCTAAATTTTTAAATCTCAATCCATATAAAAGTTTTGAACGTTAAATTCCTATTTTCAGTGATTTATGACTAAACGGTTAAACGTCTTCAAATTCATTAGCATCATTTTAGAGCAGATACATTTACAGCATGGACCAGACATGCACGATTCGGATATTTAACCCTTGTCAGTGATCCTCATTATAAACAATGTAATATGGCCAAAATCTGTGAAAATTATGTCCTAAATATACCGAAAGACGATGCAAGATGGCTAGGATATGATGCTACAGGACCCAGGTTTTGGAAATTTGAGACAAATTTATAAACAGAATTTTTTTCAAATGCGTTTGAAGAAACGACCAACCGAAATTGATCGACCTTGGCTACATGTGCCCTCGGGTCCACCAGCAGTGACACTCACCAACATGTTGAGAAAAACATGTTTTTCTCCAAAACACCACTTTTGCGATGGAAATTTCCATGATACAATTTTTTTTATCTGAAATAGCGCAAAAATGCTACAAATTTTGGCCGTTTTCTTTAATCAATGGGGACCTTGTGATACGGGGGCTAATTGATATGTTATGAGTCTCGTATTAAAGGAGATACGCAGGGATGTCTTTTTTTAAGTCCGGCTATTATCTGACTATATAGGGTCATGCACATAAGGACTGGCCTTATTTCGTCAATTCACACGGATGACGTAACAGCCTAAAGTAAACAAGACAAGTTGCTTTTGCAGAATAGACAAAATTGGCGAAAGGGCAGTGATCCAATATATGCATAAAAAGGTTTGACACCCACGGATATCCATAATATGGTAACAATACTAGGGAAAGATGGTCCTTAATATGCTATAGTGATAAAGCGGGGGTGGATGGCGGAATTTAAGCACGGCAGACAAAGGCTTGATGATGACCCCAGTCCTGGAAGGCCTGTGACATGCAACACCAGATATAGTGAATTAAGTACATGATATTGCTATGACTGACAGTCAAGTTACAGAGAGATATATAGCCAGTACTATTGGCATTTCACAGGAAAGAGTGCATTCTATATATTCTGACTGAAGATCTTGAAATGAGAAAGCTTTCGGCCCGTTGAGTACCAAAACTTCCTACATTTGATCAGAGGGACACCACTCGCTTTTAATGGCGTGCTTATCTTAACCTTTTTGAGAGAGATCGGGCCAATTTTCTGTGAAGATTTGTCACTATTAATGAAACATGGGTCCATCATTTAACCCCAGAGGTAAAACAAAAGTCAAAACAGTGGTAGCATCTTGCCTCACTCCGGCCAAAGAAGGCAAAAATAAGAACGTTATGCCCTCGTTTTTTTTTTGGATGCAGAGGGTATTTTGCTGATATATACCCCCGAAAAGCTAATATATAACCCCCCAAAAAGGACAAACAATCAATGGCACATCATGTGATTCACTTCTGACACAGTTACTGGAACATGTCAAACTTAAGCGTCAAAGAAAGGTCAATAGTTAAAGGTATGTTGTTCCATTAGGGCAATGTTGTGTCACTGCAGTGACTGCCATTCATGATTGTGGTTTTAATTTGGTTGAGCATCCGCACTATTTACCTGATTTTGTTTCATCAGACTTTCATCTATTCTCATAACTGAAAGCAGCTATTTCTGGCACCCTATTTCAGTCCAATAATGCACTTTCTATACTTGCACTTTCTATATAGACGAAACCACAAACAGTGAGTGCATTCTTTATATATTGATTTCATCTCCGTGCATGAGCATCGACGGCAGGTGCGGCTAGCAAACAGGGGATGCTTACTCCTCCCGGGCAATTGGTTCCACTTCTAGCTTGCTACATCGATGCTCAATTTTGTGCTCTATTGTGAGTGCTGTTATCCTCAGGATACTCTTTAATTTTAGAAGTGGATTGTTTTTTGACCAGTCAAGATAAGGAGTCCTTTAAAAGTGTTATCGGGGCCCTTAAATACCGGTGGCAAAGGTGTATAGACACTGAAGGGGAGTATGAAAAAAATAAAGCAAAACGTCTGAAAAGAATCCAAATTCACAAATATGAGGCTCACAACATATCAAAAAAAGGTGAATTGTATTACTACATTTAATATTTGAAGGAAAGTCAATGAGAAGCTTTTTATTTTACTTTGAAAACTTGATGGATGTTTATGTTGAAAATGGCTGATTTAAGCCAATTTTTTATACCACATGCATTAGTACATGCAAAGAAAATTATTGAAATATATATCAAAAAGATACGACGAGATCCTTAATTATACACTAACATGTATATAATAAATACATGTTTTTTTTACATAAAGCTTCATTTCTTCTCTCAAAACGCTTGAAAAGGAAGCGCACCAGACGTTTCAGCAATGTGAGGAGCAGATAACTCTTGGTGTAGAATAGATCAAAAAAAGAAGGGAGGAGATCTCCAACAAGACCCCGTTGCAGCATCAACAGTAAAACACCAAAACACCCGATGCAAAAACACAAAAGACGAGTACAGCACGAGACGGAAAACAGACACGCGACATGTAAACATCAAACACAAAAGACTACACATAAACCGACGAGACCAATGGGTAACCGGTGCCGACTTTGGACGGCCATCTGTCACGCAAGTAGCAAATGGTGTGGTTATCCTTGATTACGTGCGCACAACCCTCTTACTTCTCCAATTACCCAGAGGTCTCGAAGAACGTACAATTGTGGTGTAAAACAACCTCCTCACTGTAAGATGACATCACACAAACAAGACCGCGAAACGCAGAGGATATGAAGTTATGCTGTTATGTTAAAGATTAAAAAATCATTGACTAAATGAAAATTTACCAAAACATTGCAAGATGCTCCTTCCTACATTTAATTCTAATTACCTCTAATTCAAAGGAAAGCATCTTATTTTCGTGGATACAGTTTTTTCTCAATTTGATAAGAAGATGAAAGATGTATACGATAAGCATTACATCCTTTATCAATCGTCAGAGATTTCTTGACATTCTTTCGAAGGATTTATGATACATTAACATATATCGTACTAATGTTTGACTCGGTTTAAGACAATTATGAATAGTGTATCTACCTTGCCTTTAGTAATAACTGAACGTGTCATTTATGAAATTGCAATTTTTGTGTTTCGATAATAAGTCTCGAATGTAGTGAAAATTGTTTATCGCGCAAAAATTTCCGTATACGGTATCATTATGTATATATGTATTGTACCTGGCTAGAGGGTCAATTGCGAGTCCTTCGGGCCGTCTCAATCCATCTGACACAATGATTTTGAACATACTCTCATCCTTTATGTAAGCTGGCTGCATGGCGATCCAGTTATGAAAACTATCTGTCCAGTACAGATTACCAGAAATCCAGTCAAATGCTACACTTCCATAGCCTTGTGAAACACCAGTCCGAATGTCCTCAAATTCTGTGTGCTCATCAAAAGTTCCGTTGAAATTCTTTAGAATACTAATTTTACTTGTAGCTTGGTAAACGAACAATGTGTGGTTCCTATGGTCCCAAGTCATCCCGGTGATCCTTGGGTTTTTTTGGTAAGATTTGCTTGATGTTTTTGAGAAGGTATTTCCATTCTCAACAAAGATCGATAACTTCTCTGGTGAGGTCCGTTGTGATGCAATAATACTTTCGCTTGTTTCTGAAAGAGAAAGAAACTGTATTGAAGAAAGACATCTACATTTTACCTTTAAAGTTATTCTTGCTATCATTATTGGAGAGACATATATAGATTTTGTACTGTGTATTGGGATATGGTCATTATCCATGTTTGTCATATATATGTGTTTTGAGAATGCAGATTCCAGTTATTAAAAGTCTTGCTTTCTAAGATATTGTAAATTTCATGTAAACACCATTAAAATCAACTTTGCATATTTTGTCAACTTTTTGATAAAAAAGTCATATAATTCTTAATAGCGCACATTCAGATAATATAGTCTGGGATCGTGAACATGCTCTTAGACATGTTAAAGACTTGCAAATAAAACTCATGAAAATAAAATTGATAGCCCCCTCAATGCTAACTACGAGAAAGTTGATTGAAAATGAGTTCAAGAGATTCGTTTTTCCTGCATGTTCCGTGAAAGCAAAACTGTAGAGAGATAAAGAAAGGAAGTAAACCATAATGTATTATTAAAAAAAAAGAATACACTACAGATTAAATGTTGGTGGAAAGTCGTTACCTTTATTGAATCTGACATATTGGTTAGAAATGGGGCTCTATTTCTAAACTGCTCAAAAAATTAAGGGAGCAAGGTTTCTACTTTCAAATCACACATGTTTGCAGCTGCTTATTATATATGATAAACATAAATGTATATATTTCATTGTCATTTCTAATTTCCAATGTATGTATTGAACAGATTAACCATATCCTCATGATAAAACTTGATGATGTAGCCTTCCTTATCCCAAAAAGTATTATATTTTATCACGCCTCGTACAAATTTCAGCCAAAGACGTCGTAGTATTACAATCACGTGGTGTCCTACCTTGACGCCAATTGAAAATCAATGACGAGGGTCAAGTACCCGAAACGTGCATGTCTGGTCCATTTTGCAAATCCATCTCTTCTGAAATGATGCTAATGGATTTGACGACGTTTAATATTCACATGTATAACACATTCAAAAAATAGGTAAATCAACGTATAATTGAGAAAACTATAATATATTATACAAATATGGACTGGTAATGATTTGTTGGACCTGAAGACATATTATTGCCCGAGGCCGAAGGCCAAGGGTAATATATTGTCTGAAGGTCAACAAATCATATTTAGCCGAGTTCCCAATCAATAATTGTTTTGTTATACCTTACATCAATACTGCAGCATATGAAATAGGAATTTGACCTAGACGCATCGTAATGTATTGGATAACAAATGTACATCTGTGATGAATTATTTCTTCCAGCATAATATTTATTCCTTGGAAATTTTATCATATAATATTTTTCCCAAGAACTTTTATTATGTATCAAAAATTCCGAAAGGAAATTTTATTGTGTAATGAATTTTTCATGATCATAATAAAAGTTCTCATACCATGGAAAATATATTACATAACAAAAATTCCATCTGGATTTTTTTAATGTTCATTTATTAGACTTTTTTCATCGTGACGAACTTCGCACTTCGCACTTCGAACTTTGCACTTTAATTTCATAAGTGGGTTGCCGAAAAAAGCGTGCCAGTTGTACAGGAAGTCCAATATACCATTCCATTGAGTATTCTAATCAAAATGAAGATTACTCCGCTTATGTGATTATACGCGAACGGCAGCTACGCCACTTTTTCTTCAATGTTCGAAGTGCGAAGTACGAAGTTCGAAGTGCGAAGTTCGTCACGATGAAAAATGTCTAATATATGTTCTGATACTAGTACCATGGAAAAGGATTTCAAATATGTGCATACTAATTGTCATTGGAAAAATATTGTAATTATTTACAAATAGAATTCAGAGTAAGAAATAATAAATTTTAAGAATCTTGTACAGTGCAATGTAGTGTAAAGCTTGAAAATGTGATTCCACAGAATTTTTGTTCTATAATATTTATTCCTGTAAGCTAACAATGTTATTGTAATCATTGAAATGTTTAAATTATGAGAGAATATCCGTAAATTAGTCATTCATGTGTTTGTTCTTAAGAAGCATATACGGAAAAATTATTATACATGATTCCCTCATGTGATATTTCTTCTGTTTTAAAGAGAAAGCAGTCCTTTGGATAAGTAAAAAAGAGCAAAACATCAACAGTTTTCATAACAATGTTTCTGTCTATATAGACTAAAACATTGCTATGAAAACTGTTGATGTTTTGCTCTTTTTCACTTACCCAAAGGACTGTGGAAAAAGTATTATAGACAAGGAAAAAATATTCTATAATAAAAAGTCCTGGGAATTTTCGTTATAATAATAAATCTTCCAGAAGGAAGAAATATTATGCGGAAGAAATGTTCGTTCACACATCCTCTAAACTGAATTTAGAGGATTTTTTTTCAGAAATATTGAATAAATCATTCTATTGAGATTTGAAAATTATAAATAAACCCGATGGACAGGTCTAAAATAAATATTCATTCTTCTTTAACGATAGCTTTCCTTAAAACCATTTGTTTGCTATTTACTTACATTTTCTATAATTTTTCTATATACAACATGTTTACACCCTTTCATTCAATTATGAGACCTTACTTAACAAATCAAAACTAATTATAGTTAAGAACATTGTTATGTTCTCACGATTTGGCCCATCTCGCACGCAAGGAAACAAAGTAGACAAGCAAAGTATCCTTGCCTGCAGCTATATTCTCTTACGCGGACTTTAGTCTATGACGTCATAGACGCGCTACGTATCAAAAGGCCGTTACGGCGTCTTTAGCACTGAAAGTGCCTGTTTACGTAAGATATGTGTGTTCGCTACGAGAAAATTTACAAAATTTATAATGAATGTAAGCGTTTTATCTTCACTGAAACAGTCTTCAATTGGATTATAATAGTAAAGAAAATCTAAAAGGAATATCTTTATTGATGTATCTCCGTTCCTGAAAGTTATTGCAAGATTCTTGCAGAAAAGTAGTTCGGCTGACGGCAGAGGTACTTTTCCAGATGAAGTCCCGCACGGAATCGGAAAATACCGATGTGTGCAGAATGGATTTGGCCTTGTCTTCTCGACTTTGATACTGAATCAATGTTAGGTACTTCTTTGATGTTTATTTGTTTTTACATGTAGCTCAAATTGTTTATTCTAGCAACTGTTCAACTACAATTTTGTCTAGAAATCTGACGTCAGCACTCATGGATATAAAGTAACGAATGGCCAAATACTGTGAAATTATAAGGTACAGGAATGGTGTATGCTTCTCAAGTATACGACTCTAAAAAATGATAATAAATCCTTTACATATACAAAAGAACATCCTTCCTTCTTGGAGTATATACATGTTCAAAACATTTCATTAAAATATATTTTTCAAAAAATATTAACTTAGCCTACATTATTTTATGTTCACCGTGTCTAAAAATCTAAGTCCTATAAGTCTCATAACTCCAAAACGACAAATTAGATGAACCTGAAAATTAAAAGAAGGCTTCCTCTCTACAGTCATATTAAATGTATAAATATGATGATAATATGTTGATGTTTGTTCCATTTATTGTGTTCCATGCGCCTATGCATTGCCCTGAGCTTAACATGTATGTGAGTTTACCCCTCCCCCCTCCCATTACAAATAATTTCTCAGTTATGCGACAAAAAATAAAAACCTGTTACATATGTAAATGAACATCCTTTTTTTAAGTATACAAATTTGTAAAGCATTTCACCGAAAAAATATTTCTAATGAATGTTTTGTATATTTGCACATTTAAAAATGTCCAATAACTTTGTAACGACAAATTCGATTCACCTAAAGAATCATAATGCGGCTTCCTCTCTACAGTCTGACAAAAGTGAATAAATATCATAAACATCCGTTGACACGTTTTCAAGTTTTTTGCGTTCCATAAGCAGACAGTAAGACAGACGAGCGGACAGACGAACGGACGTCCCAATACCGCAATACATCCCTTCAAATGACGGGTGTATAAAAAGGGAGAGGACGCAAAATCACAAAATGAAAAAGAGAGATGAAACACGCAAAATTAACAAATCAAAATAGGGAGAGGGTAGAACATAAAATGACAATATCAACCAAACCAAAAAAGGGCATTTGAATATGACTTGTATAATTCTTATCATTTGATAAGATAATCTTTATGCAATAATCAAAAAGTGCATAGAACCCTTTTCGAAAGAGTCAATAAGACAAATATTATATGAAATATCAAAAGACATACGCAAAAGCTTTCATTCATAAAATTCTATTAGAATATAACTAAAAGAAGGGTACCCACCTTGACCTACTTTTGCTGCGGTGGCTTCATCTTTTGATGAATATTTGGACGAAAAAAAAACACTAGTAGGGGGCCATGAGTTTCATCAAAACCCTGCAATGGTTCGGGTACCTGTAAAGTGCGAAACGAAACAAAAACGAAACGAAACAAAACAAATCGAAACGAAACAAATCGAAACAAAACGAAACGAAACAGATCGAAACGAAACGAAACGAAGCAAAACATAAAACTTAAAGAAAATGAGAAAAAGAGGAAAAATCGCCGAGAACGAATATTTCAAGACAAGATCATATTGAAGGGTCAGGGGGTACCCCTCTCCTCCTGCCGCCCCCTCCCCGTGGGGGGAGGGTGTCTTGGGCGGTCAAGACAAATGTTTAAACTTTAAATGTGCAATAGTGAAATTACTTGGGTTATTTCCTTTTTTAAACCTTGAAAAAGGAAATAGACCTGTTTAGATGATAAACTAAGGTGAGCGAAGCGAGCCTGAAGTATTTGAAAAATGAATTGAAAATTGCGGCGAGCGAAGCGATCGGGAAAAAAAATTTAAGGTATATATAGATGAATTTCGTGGTAATTTTTAAATTTGAGATTACGTACATGAACGCATAAGAGCAAGATTATTTATATTAAAAGTAATTTCCTATTGGGGGGTTTACTGTTACCCTCCCAATCATCTGTTCCTCCTCTCGCCCCTTCTTCCCTACTCCCGCCCCCTTTCTCTCCCCTCCCTTTGTCCCTGTCCACCCCTCATTATTGCCTTCAACTGTTAGTTCTTGTGGCTGGAGGGATTTTTAAAGAATCAAAGTTGACGATTAAAACATAATATATACGGTATATGCACAATTGCATTTTAAAGGAGAGTGAATGGGATGAATAACCTCGTCATAGACGGAAAAATATTATTTAGCAGGGAGGAGTCTAGCGCAGAGGAAACGGAACTGTTCCGTTATGTGTATTTGAAAATTTTATCGGAAAAATGAGAACAATTAAAAACTGGGGGGGGACATTTCGTTTGAAAAAGAATAAGATTTTTTTCCTGAAATGTGCCCCACCCCGTTTTATGCTCTCATTACGGTGTCATAGCGTGGTTTTCTATCCCCTCCCTTTTCTTCCTCTTAAATACATTAATGGCATTTGACATTTACTTTTTTTAATTGTCAACTTTAACTTTGACTCTTTCAAGAAACCCTCTCGGCACTAGTTACAAATGTAGAACTCTTGGATTAAGGCAATATTACATGCTGATCTTGTCTTGAAATATTCATTCTCGGCGATTTTTCCTTTTTTTCTCATTTTCTTTAAGTTTTATGTTTTGTTTCGTTTCGTTTCGATCTGTTCCGTTCCGTTTCGATCTGTTTCGTTTCGTTTTGTTTCGTTTCGTTTCGATCTGTTTCGTTTCGTTTCGATTTGTTTCGTTTCGTTTCGATTTGTTTCGTTCGTTTCGATTTGTTTCGTTTCGTTTCGATTTGTTTCGTTTCGTTTCGTTTTTGTTTCGTTTCGCACTTTACAGGGACCCCAATGGTTCTGGAGAGGAAGTCCAGTATATATGAACCCCCCCGCCCTTTCCTATTTTTACATAAGAAGAAACAATGAAGTATAAAAATCAACCAAAATCAATATAAACCATTGAATAACTTAAATATAACAAATATGCAGTAATTGAGTGCAGAAATTCACTCACCGATAAAGTTATTAAAAAGGATAAAAAGAATAGTTCAAAAATGGGCATATCTGACAAAGTCCGAAATGTCGTCTAAAACGCGTCGAAAAATTGACTTCGGAATGGGACCAAAAATAACAACAATTCCTCATATATCCTTCTGCCGTAAAACCAGATATTTTCGCGAGATATAAGTTTATTAATTTTATACTAATTGTCGCTATATATTCGCGAGTGTTTTTTAATTTCAAAAACATATTCCCGAAAATTGTCTTTGATAAGATATATCATCAATTTGTAAATCAGATAAAGAAACTCCTGACGACAATCTCAACAGCACTCACAATAGACATTTTTTACCGTGAGGGACTTCGCACTTCCAATATTGAAGAGTCAGTGGCGTAACTGCCGTACACGTATATACTCATAAGCGGAGTCATCTACATTTTGATAAGTATACTCAATGGAATTGGTATATCAGATTTCTGTACTACTGACAACCCATTTATATAACTTTCCATCATAATCAAAGTGCGAAGTTCGAAGTGCGAAGTTCGAAGTGCGAAGTTCGAAGTACGAGATGCGAAGTTCCCCACGGAGAAAAATGTCTAATAGAGCATCGACGGACCCCTAGCAAGGTAGACCTTGGACTAGTTACATTTTGTTCTCATTGTTCATTGCGGCATTCTTCACTTTTTTAAGAAGAAGTAAATTAAGTGTATGCTGATGATAGAACTAACTAAACATTCGATAATAATGGGTACTAAACAGTAACACCATGTGTTCATACTTGTTTCTAATTCTGGAATCACGAAGTATTGTATAGGCAAAACCAAAGACACCCTATTTTATCATAAAATCGCAAAACTTGATACTCGCGAAAATTTCTGATTAAACGGTATTACAATACATCATCCTGATACTTTCTGTTTGTCGATACATGAATCACTTCTGAAGAAGTTTGTCAAAGGTGAGTATACCCCGTGACCTACTTTTGCATGTGTTGGCGCCAAATATCGACGGATCCGGACGACAACACTTATAGGGAAATTAAAAGTACTTCATTCCAACCAAATTTCATAAAATTCCCTTCAGAGGTTCTGGAGAAGTCGAAACGTTGACAGGTTTATAGACAGACACACGGATGGACGACGTACGGTGGGCTATGACAAAAGCTCACTTTGCGCCTTTAGCTCAGGTGATCTTAAGAGGGGGGCAACTCAAAAAAATCAAAGAATGAATTATTGATAATGGACAGAGTAATTATAGAAATATTATAAAAGTGTGCATCATCAGAATTCTACACCCAGGAGTTACTGAAATGCAAAGTCAACACTTTTAGATTTTATTTGGATATGCAACTGAATCGACCCTACAGGAAATTTGGAGCCGCACGCTCTCTGTAATGTAAATGTAAAAATCTAACTTCAAAAAGTTAAAGAGGGCGCTACTGAAACTATTTATGGTGGCGCCGCTGAAAGCATCACTTAATAAGAATTCAATATTCGAAACACGTGTCTGGTGCATGTAAATTGATTTGGAATTTTCTTCAAGAAGGTAGAGAGTTGGAACCCTTCGACATTATTATCATCATGATTTTCATAAGTTCCGTTTTAATGTTTTATGTATATTGCTCATAATTACACAGCATGTCACCTTGAGCGAAATGAATTTTTAAAACATTTCCATTTTTTTTCTTGATTGTTTAACATACAGATTGTACAACAAATGCTAATATTTCCTACATGCTTACCTGCTAATATGAGATGGGTACAGAGAACCAAAAGCTGTAATATATAGGGTGACATTACGGCAGTCGAAATGCCTGGAACAGTATAGTTACTTATTTCATATGGAAAAAGTATATATCAATGTTTACAAGGAAGTAATGTATTCTAGGGGCAAGATGACTAAAACAAAATACTGAACAAACGATGCATTTGTGAGCGACTGACTTTGTCGCTGTAAAATGTTTTTAACGATGCATTAAGAATAGTAAACAACCTCTCCTTGTGTCCTTAATGTTAAAAGATATTCCAGTGTACAGAGTATGACAGTTTTCCGGATTTTCTGCACGCTCCTAATGACGTGTGTTGCTGGCAAACCAGAGAAGCTTGCTCTCCTGGGTCGCATGGTTGCATTATTTGAATCTCCAATTGTTGATGTATTATTGTTACATGTATTAATACTATCGCTTGATACACCTTTTGTTGATCGTTAGAAACAGCATTTCTAACACTGACACACCCGGGCACCTAGGCAGGTGGGCATAAACATAAAATTCTAGGACACATTTTAGTCTAAAATCTTAGAAATAGATTAGAATGAGAATCATTTTTAGAATTTTCTTCAAATCAATGGCCATAAACGTTTTTAATAATATTCTTAACGGAAACAACTCATAAAAACGTTGCAAAGAGCAACTATGAATAATTTGAGCACCTGTTACTGAATGGAGTTTTGATCGAGAGCGAAAAAGTTACATTTGTACATCTGAATCGAAGGGTTTCTTTTCCTCGACAGACTACAAATCATACCAATCATGGACATGTAGTGACCTGTGTAATGCCTTGTCCTTTCTCTTGGACAATATTTATGTTAGATTTGGTGAGGATCTATACAAGCAGGTAGTAGGAATTCCTATGGGTACTAACTGTGCGCCTCTTGTTGCAGATTTATTTTTATACACTTATGAAAAAGAATTTATCCAAAATCTTGAAAAGCAAAGAAAATTTGATGATCTGAAATGTTTCAATAACACTTCTAGGTATCTGGATGATATTCTAACCATTGACAATCCTGCTTTTGAATTATATAAGAATGAAATTTATCCACAAGAATTAAGAGCAGTTCTCTGTAAGAACCAAAAAAATTCAATGACACGTTGGCACGGCATGTCATCGATTCTAGCGATTTCTGGCTTGGAAGCTAAATATGGAGTGCTAAGTTGAAAATTATCTTTTTTTTTATCTTGTAGAAAAAAGGTGCCGTTGCCATGGTAACCATCTCTAAAGTTTGAAGCATTATAAAATTTCATAAGACTTAGCGTGTTTGTGACCTTTGTTGCCATGGAAACGGATACATTTATCAATTGCAATAACCACGATTATTTTCTTTCAATCCTCTTTGTTATGAATATGCAAAATGGTTTTTGTTCTGAGAGCTAGGCGTCTTTCAGATAAGCTTCTCAGTCAGGGATATGTTTGTGACCGACTAACATCGTCACTGAGGAAGTTCTACGGTCGATATGGGGAACTCGTCATACACTATGATGTCCCACTATCCAGAATGGTAGATGATATTCTGTCATATACCATTTGAACCATCCAACCAAAGATTGTACTCTATATCTTCCAAAATGGAAGTAACCGGATGTGACAATTCTACCGAATTGAAGCGATGGGTGTTGCATGCAAGCAGGAGATGCTTACTCTTCCTGGGCACCTGGTCTCACTCTCATATCGGGAGTTCGCTTCTTTTCATATGGTGGAGGTTTTTGTTTTTCTTTGCTTTAGTTCCTGTTTTATCCTGATTTTGTATGCCTTCGGTTTCTGATTTTCTGAATTATCGATTTTGTACTGTAGACAGGGATATGGTCATTATCCATATTTGTCATTTAACCTTTATCGCTATGCCTCTTGTATAAGGGGTCCAAAAGAGTGCTTAAATAAGGTTTTAAACCCTTCATTTTGTGGCTCAAAAGAACCCCTATAATGCTTGTTTTTGTGTATTTTTACGGTGTAAAATTTCATAAAAGCAGAAGTTCTTGGAGTTATTTTTCTATATATTCAATATGTATTGTACCTTAACTACAAGAAAATGTAAGATGTTGGTTGGGACCTTGTATATTTTGTCTTGGAAACTGCATTTAAGATGGTAACCATGGCAACATTTAAGACAACGTTTTACTATGATGGGTATGTTATGAGTTCATTTTGAACTGTCCATTTATGATATAAAAACAAAATCCCGTTCATATATCTACTGGAAACAAATCAATGTAGAGATGACATTGATACTTGTTCAAGGTCATCCGTTGTGTTCTCAAGGTCACAATTGATCATATCTTACCAAAATTCTGATTTTGCGTAGAAAAAAAGGATCAATTCTAGAATAAGCCTTTTGAGACAAATAAAACGGCTATATGCAACAAAATAATGGGTATTATGATTATTTCTTAGAATAACTTCAAGAGTTCAATCAACTCTTTGACCTCCCGAAATTGAGATGTGGATATAAAAAATAGAGGGCATAAAATTAATTTTTTTTTAGTTTTTACGCCTTAACAAAAATATAATACTTGAATATAAAAAAGTCAATAAAATCAGGAAATTTCTTTTTCATACCAACATTTTTCAAAATATATATATAAGTTATTGGAAAATTCAAAAAGAAAATACTACAAACTTTTGACAAAAATTTGAAAAATCACACAAATATTGAATTTTTTTAGTCTAAGTTAGAAATGACCTTGAACTTTAAGTCAATTTTCAATGATTCAAAATCAATTGAAAGAGTCAATTCAATATAATATTTTCATGGTCATAAGTATTATTTATAAGGAGTAAAATCAATTTTGAAAGGTACTATATTCAAGCCTTAATGCTTAAAGCTGACATAGCAACGGTTTCTGACGTCAAAATTGAGATGAAGAGCTCAAAGATACCAACTTCGATTTTCTTTCATTATATTTTAAAGGGACATTACTTTTCAAAATAACCCATCATATGTCTCGAAAAGGCTTGCATTTAGTGATAGTTGACACTAAAAACGGTAAAAATTACATAAAAATGACCCCTAAATTTGCCTTCATTTTTGGTTTGAATTTTCCTTATTTTGGCTAGGCACAGTAAGCGTCCTGTAATATCTATCATAAAACTGATGCATTTTGCAAGAAAGGAGGCAATGATGCCCAAAAGGTACGAAGATGAAATATCTGTTTAAATGGTCTCCATAGCAACGAGGTATCTAAAAGTAGGTTACTTCACAGTCTTTAAAGTAGCTCAAAAAGACTGATCTCGTTGCCATAGCAATCGGAATTCATTTTGACAGGGAACCTTAATTTTTGCATTGAGGACATCATATATACCCAATATGCAGAAAATCATGAAAATCCATGACATGCCGTGGCGCCAGGATTTTGGTGGTAACAGAGAATTGGTCTTAACACTTAACAAGGCAAACCTTTCAAATACAGAAACACCGCTTTTGGACCTAAATACCAGACGGACACTAGGCTTGGTACTTGACCAATCTACAGTCTTGTACAAGCGCATCCTCGAGACTTTCACTCTGACTGACTGTGACGACGGGACTCCATAACGGGCCCTGTCCAAACCTCTTTAGAGAAGACAGGGCCCCGACCACCTGTCCTCTCTGAATGTCAGTCGGACTCCTCAGGTGATTACATACATGAGCTCGCTCCAGCCGGCAGAGCAAGTACTGTTTTACGCATGCCCTCTTTTTATATCCATTTACATATTCATTTGTGTCTTGGGGCCTCTGCGTTTCGCGGTCTTGTTTGTATGAAGCCATCTAACAGTAAGGAGGTTGTCGGAATAGTTGGAGGGTTGTGCGCACGAAATACAGGATAACTACGCCGTTTGCTACTTACGTGGCAGATGACCGTCCTAAGTCGGCAAATGTTGCCTATTTGTTTCGTTGGTTTATGTGTAGTCTTTTGTGATTCATGTTTCGATGGTCTTACTTGATGTTCCTTGTCTCTTTGCGTTTCTGCTCTGTGTTTTTGCATTTGGTGTTTTGAAGTTTTGCTGTGGGTGCTACAACCGAGTGTTGTTGGAGATCCCCTCCTTTTTTCCTTTGTGATCTTAGTCTCCCATCTGTTGGTTTTTTGGTTACGTCCAACATCATTTTATTTCACATATTCTTGATGAAGCTTGACAGGAAGTTTGTCTTCGTGAAAAAAGCACAAATTTTATTAAACTATTGAATGCTTTATTTCTCTATTTTCTGTAATCCGAAAATTTGGCCAAAGACATTTTGAGCAATAACACATGATAATAAAAACACTAGCTGTGTCTTGCTTTAATATTTTTGTCTGTGAAAATTAGGGAATTTATGAAGAGAGTATATTAAAATATTATTGCAATATATAGCAATATTAATCTTTTTTGGAATATATCGCAATACGTTTTGTTGTGCCACAGTTGAATTATGAATATGTTTGAAATATGTTAATGTAATACATGTTTAAAAAGTGGTAAATAATTTCTCCACAAAATAACTTTTTTTAAAGAAATATGACATAGTTAGGTCTTCCGACTTCCGTCGGAAGACCTATTGTTTTCGTAACCGTGGAAAATTGGATCAGCGATTTCTCAAGAACCCTGTAAGCTAGGACAATGAAAGTTCTCCAACGTTACGTTTGGAGTAAAAGCTAGATTGGTCTTTTTTATTTTTGGTCTCTGTTATTTTTTTTATCATGTTTTTTAGTAGATTCAAATATTTGACGGGAGCGTCGAATTACTCAAAAGGACCGAAAATTTCATGTTTTGCTATTTGTAAGCTTAAATATCTCGTATTTTGCTATCTACAATTTCCATTCTTTTTGAAAGTCGACAGCCATGCAAGATATGAAATGCTAGATGCACACTGTAACGATTTATTACGATGACGTCCTTCACCGTCCTTCATATTTCCAAATGTCAGAAGTTCATAGGAGGAAGACACTTTTTTGCTTATAATAGTAAACAAAAATTAAGCTTATGAAGTTTCCTAAAAATTTCAATATTATTATTTTTTATCCATATATCTGTCTTATTTAGTCTTTCTGATTTTTCCTATCTTTTACTGTTGAAAAGATATGAGCATCGAAATTTTGAGTTGGGTATTTCGATACACCTTCACGCCAACAGATCGGGCGCACACTAAAATTGGTAGTCCGAGTCCGACTCGAGAAAGGCAGTGTTGAGATTTTCAAATTCCGATTTCACGGCAATGATGAGTATGCATTTCATAAATACATTTCGATATACACAATTTGATTTTAAAACAGTTGATTAATTTAGAAGAGATCAGCTACAAACCAGAATTTACACACAAAAAGTGGTAGTTTGATTCCGATTTCTAACCTACAAACCTGTTTCTAAACTTCAATAACTATATTTTGAACATCAAGTTTAATTTCTAATTCTAGCAAATGTTCGAACATAATTTTCGGTTGGTTTATTTACAAATTGATGAACAATTTCTCCAACATTCTTCCCTCTCCTCGTTTTTCGAAAACAGTTCTGTTTATATTGAACGATGTCGCCATGATGGAAATTCAAAATAAACTTTGAAAAAAGGGAAGGGGGGGGGGGGTCCAAATTTGAACCTGCACAGCGAGAACCTCATGGTATTTATATATATATATTGAACGTAACTTGTTATAATTTCCATTTCTCTTCTCAAGAAAATTGGTTCTACAGCTACGAGCTCGCCTTTTTTATGGGGGAAGGGGGCAGGAAGAATTTGCAAAAAAAAAATCCCGGCTCTGAAAAATGCTGAAAAAAATATTCCGGCCCAAAGGGCCGGCAATTTTTTTTCCCGGACCATGCAAAAGTAAGGATACATTGCATGATATGGAAATTTTTGCTGGCCCTTTGTGCCAGACAATTTAAAGTCAAAAAATTAATTAATATAAATACAAACTGTTTACATAGCTGTATCTACCAGAGACCTAATACGCATAGGCACAAAAATCTAGAAAAGGTTCTATTCAAACATCATACAATCTGTCTGAAATTCGCTAATTGCAAAGAGACATCTGAAGGAACGGTTATTAACTCATACTCTGTAACAGCGGGGAGTTTAACTTACACAGACATTCACAACATTTGACAATTTGTTTAAATCCGGCCCGAAGAACCGGCGAAAATTTTTCTCCGATTCTGGTAATGGCTGAAAAAAAAATGGCCTGCTCAGAAAATTGCTGAAAAAATTTTACCGGCTGGCAATAGAATTCCTAACCCCCCCCCCCCCCCCCAAATCAAATGGTTGCTCACCAACAATTATCGGTTTGAAAATTTAATGTTACTGCTATTTGAAAACTTAAATATATAATATAAATACATGTAATGTGACGTCCTTCATATTTCCAAACTAAAAATTGTATAGGAGGGAGACACTCTTGTTGCAACCGCAACAAGAAACCTTTCTAGTTTTATATGCGTTGCTACGCAAATTTTCTATGTATAATTTGGAACCATGAGTAAGTATGATTCAAAATTCAACGGAGTATATTTTTCCAAAGTTTAAGGATCACCTACATGAAACCTATCCTCATGAACTAGAGATCAAGGAAAGCACCAAGAGCGGCAAATCACTTCGCACTTGGATATTCAGTTCTGATTTCGTAAATTGTCAACCCTTACATGTTTTCTCCCTTCATCTATCCATTTCGCTTCTATTTTTCTGCCTTCATTTTCCTCACACAATTTCTCATCTATTCTTTCTTTTTTTTTATCTCACCTCAAAACTTCGCCTACAGTGTTGGGAGAGAAAAATGAACACGAATGTTTGAGGAACTGAAGCAAAACGTACAAAAAAAAAAAATGAAGCGCAAAGCGTACACAGAGGTGAAACGAAAGCAAAGTATTTTGCTTTCATTCCTCTTTCTTTGCGCTTTCATTGATACGGAAATGTTCCGAACGATATATATCACATTGAAAGCCTAACAGGATAAGAATTTATAAATATATAAGGAAACTTTTAAAATACGGAATTTTTTTTGAATAAAATGTATCATAATAATGAATACTTCCTAACAGTGACGTTTCATAAATTTTTTTGAAGCAGTTATGGAGATGTTGAAAATGCATCAGACAACCGAAGCCCTTCATAAGTGACCGATTGGCTGAAAAATGGGCGTGAAAGCAAGGCTGATTTGTACTGAAAATATACAAACATTGATTTCTTGCGTAATTTTATAATTTATTGATTTAGCAATCTTTCTATCTATATTGTGTAGCCGTTGCAAAGGAGATGTTGAAAATGGGTCAGCCAGTCAATGCCCTTGGTGGCCATATTTGTTGACCGATTGACACAAAAAAAATACAAACTTGGTAGTGGATCTTGAGTACTTGCTTCCTGTAAAATTCTGTTGCTGGAGATGTTGAAAATGTTAAGAAAAAAAAAATGAAAATGAAAATGGCTCACGTGAGCTTCGCTCAGTCGAGCTAAAAGGAAATATGTTTTGTCCCTTTCGGGATTTGAACCTACAACCCTTCAGGTCTTTGGTACATGTTCACAGAAAATATACCTATTTACCATATTTACGATTCTTTAAAAACCATATCAAATCAAAAAGAGGAGAATTTGAAATATTTCTTTCAGAGTTACAGATGATGAAAATTGATCACTTTCAGGGGGGGGGAGTTGAAAATGTTAAAAATGACCAACCAACCCCGTCCCCCTCTTCGATTTTTGCATTAAAATAATTAGTAAAGAGGACAAAGAACGTGTCAAAAATTATATGTTGGAATTTCACGAAATGAACAAACTTTTATCAAACAACATCCTTCAACATCACTCAGATAATTTTTTTCTGTCCATACAGTTTCTTTTTTATGAAATGTACCCTCTAGAACCTATTTCACCTCGCCCAAGATCCATTCCTCAGGCCCTGAAAGAATTGGACCGAAATTAACAAACTTGACTAAGTACTAGGTCAAAGTCACTAGTCAATGTTTGTGTGAAATTCGAAATACTTGATGAGATAGCTGCTTTAAGAACTTCTTAACCGGTCCGACAGACGGACTGAGTGTTTCCCATACCCCCCCCCCCCTCAAACTTTGTTTGCGGGGGATATAAAAAAGTCAGGGAGAACCGGGGGGAAATGAAAAAAAGAGCCATGCTTCCGTTGAACCAAACCGCAAGCTGACTTTCTCGACATACGAAACGAAATTTATACTCTGGAGAAATTGCTCTATCTGGGCTATTTGTCCCAGAAGTTCTACCAGGTTCGATGCGGGAATATGCGCTATACAAATCGAAAATAGAGACTCTTTGGGGGATAAGTTCATGTCAAATTTCATGAAAATTGAATCGATTTCAGATAACAAAAAAATTCATGTACTTAAGGTGGCTCAATAATCCAATTTTTTTTGTCAGAGCAAAAAAATATTCTTTTTATTTGACATTCATATCTGATGATTTATATCTGTAATTAAGATTACATATCATCGTTCATTTGATTGACCAGTAGTCCTCTGAATATACATGTGTTAACCAATTCCGAGATTTGTCGCAAAACAATGAATTACATGATAAAGGGATAATAATTCCTCGTTGAAACCATTCTTGTTATTATTTTCACCGTGATATAATCAAATATGTCTATTTCTTTATAGATAAATCTTTCAATGAGTGAAATAACTAAAACTATTCCCAAAAAGTAGATTTTGTGTACCCCCCACCTAAAATGAAAACCTAAAAAAAAAGAACCCAGTACCCTTATGTGTCATCAAAGTGATAAGAAGTCTTTGTCAGAAGTTACTTTATTTTACATATTTTTCAACTACAAACTCTGTTCTTCAAAAAAGAATATAAAAAGGTACATGATTTCGTTCATCCTGATTAAAAAAACTTGGTTGTAATAGTAACGATTTAAAAAAGGGGGGTATCTTAATTATATAATAGTGTTAGGTTTAGTGTTCACTATGCCGAAATAGTAGTCAGGGTTCTGGCACATAGTGCACGACCCGAAGGGGAGTGCACTATGTGTCAGAACCCTGACTACTATTTCGGCATAGTGAACACTAAACCTAACACTATTGTTATTATTATGCTGACTGTTTTTGATAGTGTATTCCCTTCATAGTAAACGTTTTCAAGATATATGTTATGAACATTGATTGCACGAGTTACCTCTCTTTCAAAAACTATGTGTTACAGACAAACATATTCTGGATTTACCCCTCTTTGACTGTAAAAGATCTATAGTGTGGTCGTTTAGTATAGGCATAATTTAACACGAAAAAATATAGCAACATAAATTTGGCATTAATTTTAAAGGAAAAAATAACTATCTAGGAACATTTGTTTTTGATAGTGTATTCCCTTCATAGAAAACGTTTTCAAGATATATGTTATGAATATTGATTGTACTAGTTACCTCTCTTTCAAAAAACCTTGTGCATATTCTGGATTTACCCCTCTTTGACTGTAAAAGATCTATAGTGTGGTCGATTAGTACAGGCATTATTTAACAAGAAAAATATAGCAACATAAATTTGGCATTGATTTTAAAGGAAAAAATAAATATTTAGGAACATTTGCTTGGGTATGCAAACAAATTTAATTAGATATCTTGTATGAAAACGACATGTCTGTATAAACAGGTCAGCATCACTTATGTTAAGAACGCTACTGTGGAAAGACAGGGGTGCACTAAGGGTGATAGTGCACACCACGAAAGGTGATAGTGTACACCTGAACCGTTCTCTGTCATAATATGGTAGAGTAGAACCTATCAAAGAAGAAACTCACTGGAAGCATGATAATAATCGGGGCCGATTCTGAAATAAGTAACACAGAAGATGGAATTTCTAGATAAAGTTATATTTTAAAAGGCGTTAACAATGTAAAATATGCGGGTTTTTTTCAAAGTACAACGATGGTGGTTATGAATCGCCGGGTGTCGGAGATACGGAAATATGGATAAAAAGTAAACGGAAGCGTTTTTAAACATTTTGACGTTCAATGTCAATAAGTGGACGTCATTCACCTCCCTCGTTCTCGATAATGCGTACACTTATCTGTAAAATGGATATATCTTTGAACAAAGCAGGGTTAAAACTAAAATTCACTCTCTCAAAGTTTTTAAGTAGGGAAATTTATTCGATAACATTTCGCTGCAAAGTACGAAAGTTGACAAAATTGAAGAAAAATTCTTTTAACAATTTTTTTTAGAGAAACTAAACCTAAAATATCTTATCTATGATATCTCTAAATTCTCCAAAAATAACCTGTTTCAGAATTGACTTAAATTTACCTACTTCATTTTGTTCCCAAGCAACAAGCGGTTGAATTTCTGATGATGACGTTATAAAAACAACACGTTTACGGTGGTAGCCGGGAAGTCTCACTTACGGGATATTTTTGTATAGATAGATTAACGATACATTTGACTATATATTTATTACTCTCAGATTGTAGATTATAATTTTCTGGTTCCATCGATACCAAACTTGTCGAAATCCGTCAAGATACAAGCGAATTAGGGGAGTTTGAAGACCGAAACCGCACTCGGTACTATTCTATCTAGACGCATTGAATATGATGACGTCAAACAATTATTGAGCCTCCTTAATTCCTTTTCATCATAATTTTCATTCATGCAAAAAAAAACCCCATTCGATTCGACCTTTTGCCCCTACAAGGTTCGATCGGGGCACATGCGCTAAATCATTACCTTGTGGCTAGACACATGCCAATGAGTTAAAGAAGATCCTGACGATAATCTCAACAGCACTCACAATGCCAAGTTTCATCAAGATTGGATCCTCAATATGTAATTTAGAATGTTGAATAAGTAACCATTTTCTTTCTTTTTTACACTTATTCAATATTTAATGCTGCGATGCCTACTTCTTTTTTTTTCGACACATGTATGATCATTCGAAAGCAGTTAAAGTTGGAAAGCGCATGGGTCTCTGGTTTTTTTACGTGTAATCTGAGAGCTATGATTTGCTGAATTTAAAAGTTTACATAAACTAAGTAACTGATACCATTCTTGGTGAGATTGCAAAGTCCCCTAGGCTTCCTATACTTTAAAAACATTTTCTCAAACATACTCAGTTCCCATGTCCGCCTTTGTCATTTAGATTACATGCATATATACCACAAAGTCTTGCAAATAAGATTTTTACCCCCCCCCCCTCCCCTTCCCAATCATTTTCTGTTCTGTCCTGATAAATTTTGACCAGAAGGAAACATTTTTATCATGTAATTATTTAGATTGACTACTAATGAAACTGCATCATCATACTCTCTTTAAAATTAGTACGTCTGTGTTCTAACATTGATGAAAGGGGGAAAAATTACAATGAAAGGCTCGACTTTTCGATTTTCATTATTTTATCTATGAAGAATTCTACATGTATATGTATGACACAAACAAGTTCAAAGTTAAGATAACAAACACGGGGGAGGGAGAGGAGGAGCGTGAAATATACATTTTAATGGTAGGGATCACTATGTTGAACATCGGAAGGCCTTTAGGAATCGATAATCGGAAAATAATCGGAAAGTGTAAAACTATCGATTATCGATTTAAATCGGAAAAACAATATTCCATGAAAAATAGAACAGAAAAGACAGAAAATTTTATTTTGCGGCATGAAATTCAAAAAGACTCTGCAGAAAACAAAATATAAAGCATTCAGTTTCAAAGTGTCTGCCTGTTTACAGGTATAAGACACAAGTAGCGGTCTATGTGACATGTGAAACGAGGAAAATACATTCCTCAACGCAAAACACCTTCCTGTTAGCGACAATCGATTGTAAAAAATTGAAATCGATAATCGGAATCAAAAGAGTTTTAGCGATCGACAATCGATTGTCGTCAACAATTGGTTCATCACTAGGGATCACTGGCCACTGAAATAATTTCCCTCTACATCATCATTATCATGCAGATACAAAATTCCGACAAATTTACAAATTTGTAACTAGCATATTAGGGAGCAACCGTTTGATTCATATACAGGGTCGGGGATAAAACTTTTACAAGCCAAACTATGTCTTCTGCTTTTAGCATTAATTTTCTTTTTTCAGAGCCAGAAAAAACGTATTACAATTCTTTCAGCCACGGGCAGCTATTTAGTCTAGAATACCCATATTTATTTTTAGCCGGGGAATCGAACTTGATTGTGTTTTAAGTCTCCCTGCCCTCGCTCCCCAAAGTCGATTGATTGCAAAATTTTTTTGTACCTAGTTGTTATCAGTTCTTTATTTTTGTCTTGTCCAATTCAGTGATTCTTCTTTTTCCTGTTCAATTGCGGCGATTTTCTTTCTAAAATATTGTTACAGATTGACGTTCGCACAGGCTGAATTTTTTGACAGAATTTAGCAAAATTTGGTGCTTCAGAAAAACTTGCGCTTATTTTTAACTTTGAAATAAAGATTCCACGATAAATTTGTTTCCTTTCAAAGAACATCTCACAAGCGAAAAAATCAAAATAAAACACTCTAGTGGCATAAATTGCTCGAATATTCAGGAATCTCCCATCCCCCTCCTATTTCTACCGTGACGGCAAATAAAGTGCCAAATGGCGTCACATGTAAGCGCACATAAAGGGTAAAATGACGTCATATAAAAAGAACGTCGTCAACATCGCTAAACAAACGTTTTGAAGTATAAATGTTTGTTTTTTACTAGTTCTATCACGTAAAATAGGAAAAATAACTAAGAATGGGATCAGTTGTAAGTCTGAGTTCAGTTGCATCATGGGTAAATTATGTTAACTAAGAGTTAACTCTATGGTTAAATTCTTAACGCAAAGTTAACTCATACATGTAGTTAGCTAACTACGTGAATGTGCAACGGGATTTAACCACGTAACTATGAGTTAACGTTTGACTTGCATTGTGCAACCGGATCCAGGTCACGGGGAACAATTTTAACTGCTCCGCACTGCAACATAAAAATCCCAAATGAGCACCAATTGCGCCCCATTGCTTGCGGATTTAATTTTATATTCATACGAAGCTGACTTTATTCAGACGTTACTCTCGACTGGAAGAAAGCACCTCGCATCTCAGATGACCTGTTGCCCATCAATAATCCGATATTTAAAGATCATCTACATGATATCTATCCTCATGAACTGCAGACCAAGAAAACAACCGAGAGTTACAGATCCGTTCGTGCTTGGATCTACTTCTATCTTTCGACGCAAATGACCACTTGAACACCTCACCGTGATGATTTCAGCTTCCACGTAACTAACTTCCCCTTCATGAGTAGCAACATTCCGTCTCCCCTTCCTTATGGTGTTTTTGTTTGTCAGCAAATACGGTTCGCCAGGGCATGTTCTAAGTGTGAAGATGTCATCATTATATTAGAACCAGATGGCTTGCAAGTAAGATACTTGTTCAGGGTAATATACCACAACGGCTTAAATAATCATTGAGGAAGTTCTTCGGTTGCTATCGGGATATGATAAAAGCATATCAGATCCCTTGCGATTAAATGGCTGCCAAAATCACCAAACAAGAGATATTTATGTGATTTGTACATCAATATGTAAACCGAGACAATCACCGAATATGACAAGTTTCCATGAAGCTGTTGTGAAGGGTCTTGCATGGATTCAGGAGAAAATCACGCTTCCTGGTCACTTGGTCTCACTTCGGAATGTTATTCATTCCGAGGTTCGCAACCGTTCCAATGGAAATTCTAATGATTTTGCCTTGCCTTCTCGACTTTTAGACCGAATAACTGATGGGCGATTCTCTTCATTCTATTTCTTAAGCGTCGACTATGCCTAAACTCTGTCCGATTTACGCTACAATTATAGTATATGCACATACATGTAGCTAAATTCAATTCATAAATGAAACCAGAGGGCGCCATTGTAATAATTTGGGCTGTCTCTTAAAATCACTTAGGTTGAAAGGTGAGTATTTACTATCCGAAACACGTGCATGGTGCATTAAAATTGGTTTGCAATTTTCTTCAAGAAGGTTAAGAATTGGAACAATTCCATACTATTATCATAAACAACTATTTCCTTTTGCAGTGAAGAACTTGTTCCTCGTAACTGTATGTTTTTGAAGTGTTATATTACGTCTTTTCAGCTCTGTCGCCAGAAAGAAGTTTTACATTTTGCTATTTCGGGAACTTATTCTTTCATCCAAAAATGATATCGAAATGAAAGAACATTAACATCTGAGCACCATCCCTCATATTTATTTTGTCATAGATTTTAATTAACTATGTTACATGTTCTGAATCGACTCTACAGCAATTTTGAAACCGAACACTCTTTGTAATTTAAAAGTAAATCCACAAATCTAAAGTCAAATATTTACATTGCAACTTGATTTTTCTTTGTTAAACGCCTATTCAATTTTGACGTTCATTTCACGAAGAACGCAGATTGACCCCAATCACATAGCGTGCGCGCACGAATTTCAAACAGTGGGCGGTGCATACTGATGTTGCATTTGTGCGCAGGAGGAGATTCTTAATAGCAATTCTCTGTAAGCAACAAAATAATTTCAATAGCACGTGGAAATAGCATGTCTCCAATTTTGAACAGTTTTGGTATGGCAGGTGTTAATGATGTACTGAGACAAAAATAAACTTCCTTTTTACAAAATAAGATTTTGTTGCCATGGAAACCATGTTTGAAATTTTACGCATCAGAAGAATACTTGTTACATGTCATTTTCACAAGGCTCGTTTCCATGGTAACAGCTATCATAGTCAACTGAAATTTCCTTAGTTTTTGTCTTTACATCTTTCATTCTATATATACTACACAAGAACTATGCTTCCACCCGCTATTCTTTTTGCCAGTATGACCAAAATGTAGGCAAAATCCTGTTTTGAAGAGGCCCTTTTTAAGACCGAAAAAGCTCCTAATTTAACATGAATTTGCTCAATTTTAAGGGCAAATAATCTGAAATGTCAGGCTAACTTGATTTCTACTGCCAATTATCTTTTAAGTTAAATCCTGGATCTTTAAGAAAATGTTAAATTATGAGTGGGACCTCTTCGCAAAAGGGTATAAAAATGGTTACCATGGTGACATTATGTTCAGTACTATTACACACAGAATAATTTACTGGTAAATTTTGAGCTGTCCGTTATATATTTTAAACGAGTTTTTATCAGCGCATATAAAAGAGCATTATTGATTAAAAAATCACCTTAAAAGTTTTCAAGGTCACAGGACAGAATGTCAAGGTCATCTTGAATGTAACTCACAAAATTTGGCAAAATTCTGTGATTTTTCAATAATATGAGAGGCAGTTACTCATATATCATGTGGTATTGGGTAAAACAACCACATACATAGTGATTTTGGATATAACCCCTACTTATTGGCCAAAGTTGCAAAAATCTCAAAATCAATGACATCCTTGATTTGTAGCTAATATTTCATGCATACATATTATAAGAAAATATGAGATTATCATGATTTTTGTCTAGGGCTTATTTTTTAGGAGAAATGTTCTGAACTAACAATTGTGATGTTTTTCCATCTATTGGTCCTAATTTTAGAAAGAAGTATTTTGGATACAAATATATGACAGTCAAGCCTAAAATTAGTAACAATAAATAACAACAAAAATGCAAATTTCATTGAAATTGGAACCTATATTTTGAATTGACCTTGAACTAAGAGTCAATAACCTTGACAATTTTTAAAATGCTCAAATAAAGAATAATTTCTTCTGCTGTCCCTACATAAAGCTTAAGCAATATAAGTCATTTAACCCATGATAACAATCAACTTGAAAAGATATAGTATAGAGAAAATCATAAAAATCCAAGACATGCTATTTCCAAAATATTTTGGTCCTTACAGAGAATTAGGGGTTACCATGCGTGTGTTTTACAAAAACTGACAGGGTATCGGCGAATCTCCTGTCAGAAATTGAGTTTTTACCGCGAGGCGTCAGCCGAGCGGTAAAACGGATATTTCTGACAGGGGATTCGCCGATACCCTGTCAGTTTTTGTAAAACATCAGTATGGTAACCCTATTCTAATGCAAATGGTCAGTTATGCGCTAGAAAACGTCTGCTTTTAAACGACGTCGCCATGGGAACGTATGACGTCATAGCAGAAACTGCAGTGAAACGTGAATACCCTTGCAGTTTTTTCATCGCTCAACCAATCAAAATGCGCGTTGCAAACAGAGAGCATTAGAATGATATTAATAGCTATTCTCTGTGAGGAACAAAATCGAGCGGCATGGCATGTCATGGATTTTGATGATTTTCAGTATAACGGGTATATATGAAGTACTGAGGATGAAAATAATACTTTTCGGTCAATGTAACCTCTGGTTGCCATGGTAAAGAGGTCACTCTAATTATAGCTCTTTTGAGACCATGAAATAAACCAGCTTCCGATACTGTGTTGCCATGGATAACACTGTAACATTTTGTTCATTTTTACAAAATTTGTTCTTCCTAACTTCAGTTCTTACTTGGTACATTTAGTTATGTGATATATTTTCCAGGACGCCTATTGTATTAATCGATTTCTATACTAGTGCTTTAAATTGAACTTCCATACCAAAAATCTCAAAAATCCATGACATACCATGCCATCATGTCTTGAAATTATTTGGTTCTTACAGAGAATTGCTGTTAATATGTCGACGGTCGACGGAGACAATTAAAAGAGAAGTAACAGACGGGGACAACCAAAAGATTTCCATCAAATCAATGAAATGTGAATAACAGCTCTATGTATATGTACAGTCTCCACATAGCCCAATTGTAAATAACTTCAATGTAGATGGCGCTACCGAAATACATTTATGCGGCGCCGCTTCTATACACTGACAACTGTACTTTTAAAGTGATGTTTATTTTGTTCAAATTGTTTATAAAAAGTTAAAACTCATGGTGAAAACGACTAACAAATATAAACTTCGGGTATTTACATTATAAAAAGTTAGAATTCATCGGATAACGTTTTAGAAATAGTTAAATATCAAGTCATTTTTAAAAGTAAACCGTACATTTTTATACTTTAAAATGGAATATTTCTTGTACTTCCTAGTAGGGAGAATTGACACACGTGAAACATAATTTTCACTCAATTTTCTCATCGACGGACCCCTAGCAAGCAAGAGGTGGGACCAGGTGCCCGGGAGGAGCAAGCATCCCCTGTTGGCTTGCCGCACCCGCCGTCGATGATCATGCATGAAAATATATAAAAAACATTAACTGCACTGTGTGAGGCCATTTCTATATAGAAAGAGCTATGGCGACAATGTCAGGGAAAATATTCAAAACACTTACTGTCAAACCCCTCTCGGAGAACTTTTTACGAGCTCCACACGGCAAAGGACATAAGTGTGACACAAATGAGTTAAAGAAGATCCTGACGATAATCTCAACAGCACTCACAATAGAGCACCAAATTGAGCATCGACGGACCCCTAGCAATCTTGAAGTACACTTATATCATGAGACAATATATTAAGTCAATGACAAATATTTATAAAATCTTACTTTTGTAATAACGTTACAGAACTAAGTACATACAATTGATTAATAATATTAGAGGGGACTCTTTTTGATTACCTGAAATGTCCTACTTTGGCAAAGACGATGGGCAAAGAAAGAGGATGTACAGCTCGACACCCTTTCCGACTTGATAAAATCAATCAGAGGGTTACTTTTATCTAGAATTAACCGATTAAAACCAACTGTGAACACCAGATTCGTGTCTATATTTAAAGACCCTGATGTTATCACAGACCTTACCTACCTCCAAGAACATTATGTCATTACACCAGCGGACAAAGCCTCAAATAATTACACATTTACTTGCAAAAAGTACTATTTCGACAGTCTAGTTAAAGAGTTGCGTTTAAATTCGACACCTGGAAATCCCACTTACACCCCAGCAAACCTTTCTGCCTCTGAAATAATAGATAACCACAAATCAGCTCTTGCTTCCTTTGGCTTCGACACTACCAATTTAGATTTAGATTTACCATACTTATACTGCATACCTAAAATGCATAAGAATCCGTACAAACAACGTTTCATCGCTGGTTCCTCGAAATGTTCTACCAAATCTGTATCGATCTTACTCACCAAAGTTTTATCTGAAATCTAATCTGGGCTACAAAAATATTGTTCGACAGTATATTCTCGTAGTGGTATCAACCAGATGTGGATTTTAAAGAATTCGAAGGAACTTTTAGAACATCTGAAATCCACTCAATTTAGTAGAGTCCATTCGATCAAAGCCTTTGATTTTTCGACACTTTACACTACAATTCCACATTCTAAATTGAAAGAAAGACTCGCAAAAATTATAAGTAATGCGTTTACAAGTAAGAACGGTAATCGCAAATACAAATTTATTGTTGTTAACTATGACAAAACCTACTTTCTAAAAGAAAAGTCACATTCTGAAAATAATACACTGAAACGGACATTATTCAGATGTTAAACTTTCTGATCGACAACATTTTTGTGGTGTTTGGAGGAAAGGTCTTCCAGCAATTTGTCGGAATTCCAATGGGGACCAATTGTGCCCCACTCCTTGCCGACATTTTCCTTTACTCGTATGAAGCTGAATTCATTCAATCTTTGGTCTCTGAAGGGAAAAGATACTTAGCTTCTGACTTCAACTTCTCTTACAGATACATAGACGATGTGTTGTCCATCAATAATCCAAAATTCGCGGATTACCTGAGCAGTATCTATCCTTTGGAGCTTGAAGTCAAAGAAACTACAGAGACAAATAATTCAGCATCCTATTTGGACATAATGTTGTCCTACGACACTGATGGTCACATGAACACCTCACTCTATGACAAACGTGACGACTTCAATTTCAGCATTACGAACTTTCCTTTTCTGAGTAGCAACATCCCTTCATCGCCTGCTTATGGCGTGTTCATATCTCAGTTGATACGCTATGCCAGAGCAAGTACCAAATATACGGATTTTGTTCTGAGAGCTAGGCGTCTTTCAGATAAGCTTCTCAGTCAGGGATATGTTTGTGACCGACTAACATCGTCACTGAGGAAGTTCTACGGTCGATATGGGGAACTCGTCATACACTATGATGTCCCACTATCCAGAATGGTGGATGATATTCTGTCATAGGCCATTTGAACCATCCAACCAAAGATTGTACTCTATATCTTCCGAAATGGAAGTAACCGGATGTGACAGTTCTACCGAATTGAGGCGACGGGTGTTGCATGCAAGCAGGAGATGCTTACTCTTCCTGGACACCTGGTCTCACTCTCATATCGGGAGTTCGCTTCTTTTCATATGGTGGAGGTTTTTGTTTTTGTTAGCTTTGGTTCCTGTTTTATCCTGATTTTGTGTGCCTTCGGTTTCTGATTTTCTGAATTATCGATTTTGTACTGTAGACAGGGATATGGTCATTATCCATATTTGTCATTGTTTCTACTTTTCTTTTTTCCATGTCAATTGTGTTTTCTTTCAATGGCGTTCTGTCTAGTGATCTATAAAAAATGAACAGAACTCCTTTATGTGTTTAGGAATTGCGTTGAAGTGATATCTGTTTCGCCTTATAATAAAACAGTGTTTTGCAAAATCGATATCTGCACTTTGGATAATCTGCACTGCACTTTGCAAAATCGATATCTGCACTTTCTTTCTGTGGGTATCTGTTCTGTGTTTTTTGCATGGGTGTTTTGGGACTTTGCTGTGGGTGCTGCAACCTAGTGTTGTTGGAGATCCCCTCCTTTCTTTTGGAATGTAATGAGATGTAGCCACACTGTATTATTTGAAAACATTAGAGTTGCATGTTCCGCTAAGGGCATTTCATTTTCTCTTCTTTAACACAGTCGCATTACACCTGACACACACATGATAAGTTCCACGGGAAAATCCTTCGATTACACAGGGGAAATAAAGGTATATTCAGACAACACTTAAGAAAGGAAATTTTAGATACTCATTACATGTTACGATATGGTGCACGGAAAGGTACAGAATGGTTTGCGTAAGTGTTCACTGAATATTTCTTTATGTTTGGCCGGAATAAAACTCATCAGAAGAAATAAATAATAATTTTACAAAATACTAAGATATAGCCCAAATTAAAGATATTGAAAATCATACGTAGGTCAAACTCCCAGTTTAAAGTTACTAGGTCAGAGGTCAAGATGAGAAATGAAAGGTCTGGCTACGAGCACCTAATTGTAAGTGAACCTATATCACTCATTGTCCGAAAGATATGGCCCAGGTTTAACATTTGTCCATTCAACGATGTTGACTTAAGGGCTTTGGAATTTGCCCCCCATATATTTGTCATGTGCGCAATATATGGAATGAGAAACAAAGGACTTTGAACACATGATGGATGATCAAAATTTGATTGTGTGCAAGAGTCGATAAAATACAATTTATCTGAAATTCCTTCATGTTTGAAGCCTTTTTTTTCATTCTCATTCATACAAGAAGCTAAGCATACAGTAATAAAAATAATAAGAAACCCCCTTCCCCCACTCTGTCCTCAGATTATTGTTTTGACTTGTTGTATGATATCAATAATCTGCAACACACTTTTGAAATGTAATTTGTCAATTTTTGCTCATTAAGAGGGGTCTAGAATTCCCATTTCTTGAGAATGTGCAACTTCTGATTATGTTAACAAACTAGTTGGTCATATTGTTACAGTTGACTTTTCAATTATCAAAGACAGATATTTCCTTGGTCTTCTCAGAAAAGGACCTAAGTATAGAATCCCATCCAAGATAGATTTCACTAAATGCCGCGAAGTGCTGAATGAAACCTTAGATAAATATACCAAAAGATGGTGTTAATTGGAAGGAGTCGAATCGCATGCACTAAATGACCCATTTTAGATAAAACGGATATTGGTATAGATATCTTTTATAAAAACCCTAATCTCTTTAAAAATCCTCGTTCCAAAGCTGACAGATACTGCAAATCAAAGTTAAGTAAGTTACATGAAATATATGTTGTTGCACCTGCAGATAAAGCATCACCATTGTTATTTGAAAACGTTACTACATTGATTTTGGTGGCTCCGCTGAAAGCATCACTGATGAAAATTTAATATTCGAAACAGGTGTCTGGTGGATGGAATTGACTTCGAATTTTCTTCAAGAAGGCATAGAGTTGGAACCCTTCGTTATTATTAATATAAACACTTATTTCATGTTGCAGTGTGGAGCAGTTAAAATCGTTCCCCGTGATCTGATGTTTGTCAAGTGTATTAATGACTTCTTTCCAGCTCTGTCTCTTGCGAGGGGTTTGACAGTAAGTGTTTTGAATATATTTTCCTGACATTGTCGCCATAGTACTTTCTATATAGACTACGTCAGACAGTGCATGTGTTTCATATATTGTTTTTTATTTTCGTGCTTTAACATCGACGGCGGGTGCGGCTAGCCAACAGGGGATGCTTACTCCTCCCGGGCACTTGGTCCCACCTCTAGCTTGCTAGGGGTCCGTCGATGCTTTATTTTGTGCTCTATTGTGAGTGCTGTTGAGATGATCGTCAGGATCTTCTTTAACTCATTTAAATCTTTTACATGGAATATATATTTACAAATTTACCTTATTATTACAGAGAGGATATTTTTATGAGAAATAAGTGTTTAAACAGTTCATTGTAAACAAGAGAGTATTACTGTTTCAATGTTTTATGATGAATATTTCCATAGGCATATAAGAATATCTTGAAGAAATTATCAGGAAGCTTTAATTTTGTAAAATCTGAGTAATCCGATAACCTGTCTATATCGATATTTTTTTCTTGGTCCGAGTCGATATCGGTTTAGACAGGTTTGACTGTATTTATGACAAAAAAAAATGATTTTTAATTCAACATAGTAGATTTCCCCCGGCTTGACGGTAACGTTCCCAGACTACCGTCATACGGCAGGTACATATTACAGCTAATCCGGTACGCTAGAGCGTGCACTAATGTTTTGGATTTTCATAGTAGAAATTTACATTTAACCAAGACACTTTTAGTTCAAGGTTTTCGCTTTCATAAACTAGTAAAGAATTTTTGGAAATTTTACAAAAAAATACAGTTAGCTTCGTTTGAAATTAGGACCTATGCAAGCAACAGAGTACATTACTTTGGGTATGACAAATATGGATAATGACCATATCCCTGTATACAGCACAAAATCAGAAAATCAGAAACCGAAGGCATACAAAATCAGGATAAAACAGAAACCAAAGCAAACAAACAAAAACCTCCACCACATGAAAAGAAGCGGACTATTTCACAGCCTGCATTTTAGGGTGAGATAATAAACAAAATTATAAGGATCAAAGGCAGACGGCATAACTATCGAAAGTGCGTCAGAATCGCCAAAAGCATTTTATACCGTGGATGTGATCCTAATGTCACCAGACGGACACTCGGCATAGTACCGGACCAATCTACAGTCTTGTACCAGCGCATTCCTAAGACTCTGACCGACGGTGATAACATACGGAAGCTCGCTACAGCCAGCAAAGCACTGACTACATCTGGTATGCCCCTATCCAATTTTTATATATTTACATATTCATCTGTGTTGCTTAGGCACCTGCATTGTCTTGTCTGGATGGTCATCTTACAGTGATGAGGCTATTTTACACAACATTTCTTCGTTCTTTGAGGCCTTTGGGTAACCGGAAAAGTGGGAGGGTTGTGCGCAGGTAATCCAGATAGCCACACCATGACTAAAATGGCTGATGGCCGTCCTTAGTCGGCACCGATTGCCCATGGGTCTCGTTGGTTAATGTGTTGTCTTTTATATATGATGTTTGATTCTCGTTTGCTGTTTCTTGTCTCTTGCTGTTTTTATCTTCAGTATTTTCACTTGGGGTGTTTGGTGTGTTGATATTTGTGCTACAACCGAGTCCTGTTGGAGATCCCCTCCTTTCTTTCAGCGGAGCCAACATAATTCATTTTAGTAGCGCCCTCTTCAGTCATTTTATCAATTTAAATTTGTATATTTGTTTCAGAGAGTGTGCGGTTCCGAATTCCCTGTAGGGTCGATTCATGCGCTGGTACATGACTGTAGATTGGTCAAATACCAAGCCTATTGCCGTCAGGTGACATTAGGATCATATCCACGTTATAAAACGCGATTGATGATTCTGACGCATTTTCGATAGGTATGTTGTCTATCTTACTTTTCACACTCTTTGGCAATATTACATTGTTTAGATTAAGGATCACTGACGAGGGTTAAGTAGCCGAAACGTGCATGTCTGGTCCATGCTGAAAATTATCTGCTCTTAAATGATGCTGTTGAATTTGAAGACGTTTAACATTTGATCCTTCTTATCTTAATAATTATGTCACCATAAAATGCAGGTTGTGAAATACCCGAAGTAATATACCCTGTTGCCTGCATTGATCCGAATTTCTAAAGAAGTTGACAATATTTTTTGTAAAATTTCCAGAAAATCTTTACTAGTTTGTGAAAGCGGAAACCCCGTCCAAAAAGTTTCTTGGTAAGTTGTTAATTTCTACTATTAAAATCCAAGACATCAGTTCATGCTCTAGCACACCAGATGAGCTGTGAAATGTAGATACCATAGGATGGTAATCTAGGAACATCACCGTCAACCAGCGGAAATTTACTATGTTTAATCCAAAATCATCGCTTTTGTCATACACACTTGTGTGAATCTCTCCATTAACAATTTTGATATTTAGGTCCAAAAATGGTGTTTCTGTGCTTGTTGTGTTTGCCTTGTTTAGATTCAATTCTTGTGGATAAATAACATTTTTATACTTTTCAAAACAGGATTGTCGATAGTAAGAATATCATCCAGGTACCTAGAAGTACCAATGAAACATTTCACATAATCACTTTTTCTTTGCTTTTGAGGATTTTGGATAAATTCCTTTTCATACATGTACAGAAATATATCTGCAACAAGAGGCGCACAATTAGTACCCATAGGAATCCATACATCCTGCTCATAGAGTTTCTCACCAAATTTTACATTAATGTTGTCCAAAAGGAAGTTCAAGGCAATACACAGGTCACCACATGTCCATGATTTGTATGATTTGTAATCTGTGGGGGAAAAGAATCCCTTCGATTCAGATGTACAGTTATAAGTTTTCCCCTCTGGATCAAAACACCATTTGATGAGTTTGGACAATCGATCGTTTATTTTGTCGTGAGGAAGCATGATGTACATATTAGAAAAGTCATGTGAAGAAATCGTTTTTGCTTGAAAATTTCTTGATTTTACATTGCCAATGACATCGCTTGAATCTTTTAAAGATTAAAAGAAGTTTAACCCATTCCTGTTCATGACAGTTTCACAGTATTTGGCCACGTGTTCCTTTACAGCAGTTAGTGCCGACATCAGATTTTTAGACAAAATTGTTGTTTGTAGAATCAACAATGTTTTGAGATTTGTAAGAAGACTTGTGAAGTTTTGGTAAGCAGTATATTGTAGGGAGATCAAATTTAGAAATAGGAATGTTAAATAAAGAAATTTCACTGTTATGTTTGCTCAAAATGTTTGAAACACTTTCATTGCTTTCGATATAAGTATTAGAGATTTTTACCTAAAGTCTACGCTGACGATTGAGATCGGACGATGACTTTACCTGTAGGGGTGATTTCAAAACAAGAAAGCGAAAATGAATATTACCTCATATCAAGAAACGAAGACAATGCGTTGAGACGATTATCAAGAGGGGGAGGTTAGAGGGGAGGAGAGGGGACGGGCCAAACTCCAGGCACCTCAAGTTTACGTTCCGTTACCCTACTCTTCAACATCACTGTCACAGACTTGCCGCCATAAAGCATATATTAACGTAACGCTGCTATGACGTCATAGTTACTTTATGCCAGGATTCTTGCCATTTCTTGAAGTCTATGGCAGAGATTGTTTGACTGTAAGGAAGAGACAACTCTGTTCGGAGAATGGGGACGGGCTAGTCAGTAACTACGACCGCATGGAATTTGCCAAACATGCTGAGATCTATGTAAACGTCTTCAAATTGCATAGCATCATTTAAGAACAGATAAATTGGCAACGTGGACCAGACATGCACGTTTCGGGTACTTAACCCTCGTCAGTGATCCTCAAATCTAAAAATGTAATATGCCAAAAAAGGTATGAAAATTATAATATCGAAAAAGCGTATCGAAAGACGTAGCAGGATGGGTGGGATATGATGCTACAGGACCCACTTTTAAGAAATTTCAAGAAACTTTGATAACAGAAATTTAGAATGCGTTGAAGAAACGATCAACCGAAATTGATCGAACTTGGCTACATGTGCCCTCGGGGACTCCTGGTCCACCAGCAGTGACACTTACCAAGTGGTATAAATGTAAACGTCTTCAAATTGCATAGCATCATTTAAGAACAGATAAATTGGCAACGTGGACCAGACATGCACGTTTCGGGTACTTAACCCTCGTCAGTGATCCTCAAATCTAAACAATGTAATATGCCAAAAAAAGTATGAAAGTTATAATGTCGAAAAAGCGTATCGAAAGACGTAGCAGGATGGGTGGGATATGATGCTACAGGACCCACTTTTTAGAAATTTCAAGAAACTTTGATAACAGAAATTTAGAATGCGTTGAAGAAACGATCAACCGAAATTGATCGAACTTGGCTACATGTGCCCTCGGGGACTCCTGGTCCACCAGCAGTGACACTCACCAAGTGGTATAAATGTAAACGTCTTCAAATTGCATAGCATCATTTAAGAACAGATAAATTGGCAACGTGGACCAGACATACACGTTTCGGGTACAACCCTCGTCAGTGATGCGTAGAATATTTTTCAGGCTTCAATACTTCCCATCACTTCAGTAGCGGATCCAGCTTTTTAGTTGAGGAGGGGGATTGACGAGAGGTCTGGGGACCGCCTAGGTCGTCAGCGGGTCCAAGGCAGAGCCCTGGTAGGGGGACCAGCATTTCATCCTTTTCGTTAGGACTCGTTTTCGGGAATAAAATATATTATATTTACTCATATTCACTTTTTTAGATTGAAAATTTTCGTTTTACCGATGATTTGCTTTGGGGGGCCTATCCCCCTTTGAATCCGCCACTGCCCTCCGCATTGAGGGACAAGACACTTTGAAAGAAATCCAGGACTGGGTCAGAAAGGGGGCGGGACGGCATTTGCTGAGTTTTATAATACATGTACTGTAAAATACATATACATGTATCATTTGTATGTGTCTTTTGTTTGGCGCTGTACATAGACATTCATATAAATAAAAATCATTGTAATTAGAATCGAATTTCGAGAACATATTTGTGTTAAATATGTTGTTACTCAAAATTTTGAGATGAGGAGCGAATTGAGCACAATCCATCCTTTTCATTTCGAAACGATGACCTGCTTGTGCTCGCCTTTCTCCTCTTTTTCTCCGGTTGTATGTTACTTACTTAGTCCTTGCTATGCCTTGTGGCACATAGGGAAAGGAGGCACAAAGGGCAAGGATATATGAACATCTATACAAACATGTTTTTGTATGATGATTAAGTTAAGACATTGGCAAATTTAGAGGTTGAGGGGAGGGGGGCTATGGGCGTAGTGACGTATGTCCTCTTAAAAAAAATTGCCATGTTAGTATTACATGATCAAATAATAATCCTGGCAATCGCTGTTCTCAAATAGATAGTTCATTAAAAATGCTATACTGGTGCTCATTTTCCATTCAAAATAACCAATGATGATTTTTTTGGGGGGGGGGGGGGGAGGGCAAATAATTCTAGAAATTGGTGGAATAAAATCATTACTACTCGAAATAAAAGTCAATCTTGAATATTTGTAAAAAGTTATATATTTTAGCTAAATTTTCTAATTAATATGAATTTTAATTACTTCCAGAGTTCAAGACTAGTCGAATCAATTATTTTCCAGTAACTCATGGTAATGGTGTTTTTAATTCCCCCCCCCCTAAATTTTACAATTTTATATTATTGAATTTCCTCTTTACATCTTTTAGTTGTTGTTGGTTTTTTTATATAAAGTCATTAACTGTGAGCAACTTTTTAACACAAATTCTTGAGAAAGTGCGTGGGTTTGGAAGGGGATTGTCGGGGTGTATTACGGCAAAAAAAATCAGTATATAAGATATAACAAAGAATGTTTTACTGTCAATTGTCAGCCTAGACTTTAGGTAAAAATCTCTAATAGTAGAGGAAGTGTTGGAAACACTTTCATTGCTTTCGATAGTATTAGTAGGGGAAAGTTCCGAAACTAAAGTTAATATGTAGTAGCGTTTTCAAATAATTATGGTGTTGTTGGATGCTTTGTCTGTAGGCGCGAAGACATATTTTTCATGTAAATAACGTAACTTGGATTTGAAATATCTTTCAGATTAAGAACTTTGATTTTCAAGAAATGACGATTTTTTTAGGAAGTTATCTATTCGAATATCGGTAATATCCAAAATGAGGTTTTTCAAGTCATCCAGAGCATGCGATTCGACTCCTTCCGATTTACACCATCGTTTGGTATAAACCGAAACGTGCATGTTTGGTCCATGCTGCAATTTTGTCTGGTCTAAAATGATGCTATTGAAATTGAAGACGTTAAACATTTGTACTACTTAGTGATTGTCACTGCTGGTGGACCAGGAGTCTCCGAGGACACATCTAGCCAAGTTTGATCAACTTCGGTTGATCGTCTGTCTTTTCAACGCATATGGAATTTTCTGTTACAAAATTTCTTGAAATATCTAAAACATGGGTCCTTTAGCATCATATCCCACCCATTCTGCTACCTCTTTCGCTACATTTTTGGACTAATGATTTTTTACACCTTTTGACCTTATTATATTGTTTAGACTGAGGATCACTGACGAGGGTCAAGTACCCGAACGTGCATGTCTGGTTCATGCTGCAAATCTATCTCGTCTAAAATAATGCTATTGAATTTGAAGACGTTTATCATAGTTATCTAAAGCTTCCTTTAGTACTTCGCGACATTTAATAAAATATATCTTGGATGGAATTCTATACTTTGGTCCTTTTATGAGAAGACCACGATGTTGCCTGTCTTGGATCATTGAAAAGTCACCTGTTATTATATGACCAGCTGGTTTATATGGATATTCAAACAGAAAAGGGAATGATCTCCAGCATGACAGACGTTGCACATTCTCAAGAAGCAGGACAGGATTAAAGTATTTTAGGATCTGATGTAACTTTGTAGTTAAAAACGAAATTTCGAATAGGTCTCTTATATTTCTAACAAAAAAGAGGAGGTTCTAATTTCTCAAAATATTGAGGAATGACACTTTGTACGCGATGATCCCGAAAAATATTAGAAATGTACAGAAGATCAAAACCTTTGTTTATAAAAGTAATTTTTATGAATCGTCTTTTAGGGGAGGTGTATTTAACCAAAGGATACAGTTGATTTTGTGCGAATGCAACAATAATGTTTAGCCTGTATCAATCAGTGTTTCTTAAGAATGCAACCAGTGCTTCATCCAAGATAGATTTCAATTGAACTACTGTAACTGAATAGAGCATGTAACAGTTCTTGTCTGCCACATTTGCGTGCAATAATCAGTAGATCTTTGAGGGTAATATACTGTAAGACTAGCTCTTTTTCTGAGTTTTTGGTTTCACTGAGACCTATGCTTCCATTTGGTGTTAAGGCGGATTGGGAAGACATTAATATTTGATGAGGTCGAAGAAATGTTTCATTGTCCGTAAATTTGATCGTTTAAACCAAGGGGTTTGCAGTTTGGTTATCCAGGCAGCACGTTCAGCTTGTAAGCGGCGTTTTCAATTTCAGTTTTACCTTGAATTTTTGAGTTTTGGAAATGGTTGAACTGGAGTAATTGTTATATCCGAAATTGAATGGTTATTTTTAACGAAGTGATTGTAAAGGAAACTTCTTTGTTTTTTTTTCTGACGCGAGTTTCTTATTTGATACGTATGACTGCGAAAACGAGATTTTAAGGCCTGCGCGGCTACGTTAAGGCACTCCTCGTTTTTACGTTGCAATATTAGTGACATTTTTAAAAGACATATTCAATATTGAAAAAAGGACATCCTCCAATAACATTTCTTTATGTATTTGGTATCAGTGTTTAACACTAAGCTTGTACTACACATTAATCCAATAGTGATGTCATGTGCCACATCACAAGTCACGTGACAACTATTTATAACATGCAAATAATGAATTGTAAAAAAACGAACTGGCGCAACGCCATTCCTGCAGTTACAGTCCTATGCTTTCTACCAAAATACCTTGTAGGTATTGCCATTTATGAGTTCAAGTGCGCACTTTTTTTCTTTTTTATATTTTTGGAATAAAAGACGATTTTTATCTAAAAATGACTAGAACAGCACTAAACTCCCAGTATTGTCATATATTTTAAATAGTAATAGATAGAATCGACAAAGTGCCTACTTATATCATAGAGGACAACCATCTATCGGACTAGTTTAACGCGACCCCAACACATAGCATTGTAATTTCAGCCTGCGCCATGCAATTTTATACCATCACCCTACGATGATATCTTTTTCAAACGTATATGTGACTAGCGAAGGGAAGCAACTCGTAGTTTATAGCAATTAAGGTCGACTTTGCCGATTTCGTTCTCATAGTATTGTGGCCTTTAAACACAAATGTTTACCTGAGAAGATGAAATAAATACTATGTTCTTTAATTGAGGAAAATTTCATCGTATTTCAATCAGAAATCTGAAAAGATTAAATCTTTGGCAATCAGTGAAATGTATTTTACATTTTCATCCATCTGACGCAACGTACCGTTGCGTCAGAAGGATGAAAATGTAGCGTAGTGGTGATGACGCAGGACTGCAAAATCTATGATCGCGAGTTCGATCCTGCCAGTAGGAATATTTTATTTTTCAATAATTGTTGACTCAGTGAGAGGCACCATGATATCAATAGGCATTGTTTCCGTATATCGTATATGCTTGTACTTATTAAAAAAGCTTTGTACAGTACAGATAAAATATGTGATATCAGGAAAGAGATGATTGATTCTGTAACATTTCGTTACTAACATATAAATTATAATTTTTATTTTAGCTTGTGATATTCAATTTACGTGGTCTAAGAGAGAGAGAGAAAAAAAATAAACAGGGAGACGTGAAAATTTTATATCATTATTTTTTTTCATTCTAATTACAATCTAAAAGAATACCATGAAGAAAATGCATGTCGTACAATTATTTATAGTCGACAAAGTCCAATCTGAATGTTACACACGCCACCTTACTTAGTAACTTCCAGCATTTTAATTTTTTAAGCCCTTTTTTTCAAGTTGTCGTCGGTAGTATTTTCTCTCCCGTCTTTAAATTTGGCCTATAGAGAATAATAATAATATCATATAGAGAATTTATTTTGATCTTATCATTATTATTTCCTTGCTTTCACTTTGTTTAGATTGAAAGGCTGTATCCTCAGTTAGTTTAACGTCAGTTAAAAAAAAAACGAATCATCTATTCCAAAAAAGAATCCATAAGGCCTTCAAGCTTTTCTAAGACTTTGAGTAACATCCGCACGTGGTTGCTAGGCAAGCATTTTCATCAAATATTTGTATAGTACGTTATGCCATTCAAGTATTTTTACTATAGATAAAAGTTATAACATATTCAGCAAAAAATTCAATCATGTATAAAGATCTAACTTGATGATAAATGACAATAAAGAGTATCAAAATTTGCAAACGACAATAGACTCCGTGTTGATGACGTCAAAATCTGAGGTTGACGTCATTTCGCGCCATATTTGAAGACGTCATTTCTGAGGAGTGCCTTAACGTAGCTGCGTGGCCTGTTTCCCCTACATATTGGGCGCCACATCCCTTGGGGTGTTGTGTAATGACATGATCAATCGATGTGCTTACAAAGATGTATCAATCTCGAATTTAAAAGTCTGGCAATTAACACTAGATTTAATTGTAGAATTGCAATTGATGAGCGGACACATACCGCATCTTTTCCCATTGCACATGCAAATGGTTGAGAACCCTCTATGTTTGTTGTTAAATGTAGAGCCTGCAGATGGAGAAGTTCGTGCAATATGTCTTCGGGGTCTTAATTTAAGTGGTGTTAGAAGAACCTTTGGTGAGGTAAAACGTTTCTTACTGTTAAATGTTGACGATGGGAAAGTGACTGTAATAATAGAGGGAAGCCTGAAAGGAGTTAATGTGATACGAGGCGACCTTAAAAATGTCATAATGAAATGATCGATGAAAGGCAAATGATGATCTTGCGTAGAAGACACAACAACTTAGTCAAGTTAGGGAACGTTACGGAATAAAAACACTTCAAACATCGGGTCGCGGGAAATTGTATTACCAACTCCACACTGCAACACGAAATAAGTGTAAATATAAAACAAAGCAGGGGATCTCCAACAATACTAGGCTGCAGCACCCCAAAAAACCGAATGCAAAAACACAGAGCAGGCAAGCCCAAATATCCTTAGGGAAGATAAGGCCCCAACCACCTGTCCCCTCTGAATGTCAGTCGGACTCCTCGGGTGATCACACGACGGAGCACGGACTGTATTTCGTATGCCTAGTGTTTTTTTATATCCATTTACATATGTATCAGATTCTGTTTCTTATATTTGTACATATGAACCAAAGGAGTTTTTTTCCGCAAGATTACAAATTATACAAATCATGGACATGTGGTGCCTGTCCTTCCTTTTCGACATCAATTATGTAAGATTTGATGAGAAACTGTACAAGCAGGTTGTAGGGATTCCTATGGGTACTAATTGTGCGCCTCTTGTTGTAGATTCATTTTTATACACGTATGAAAAGGAATTTATCCAAAATCTTCAATAGCAAATAAAAAATGATAATGTGAAATGTTTCATTGGTACTTCTAGGTACCTGGATGATATTCTTTCTAACGACAATCCTGTTTTTGAAAAGTACAAAAATGTTATTTATCCACAAGAATTGATTCTAAACAAGGCAAACGCTACAAACACAGAAACACAATTTTTAGACCTAAATATCAAAATTGTTCATGGAGAGATTCATACCAGTGTGTATGACAAAAGAGATGATTTTGGATTAAACATAGTAATTTTCCCCTAGCTTGACGGTGATGTTTCTAGATTATCGTCCTATGGTATCTATATTTCACACCTCATCCGGTATGCTAGAGCATGTACTGATGCTTTGGATTTTCATAGTAGAAATTTACAAATTACCGTGAAACTTTTAGGACAAGGTTTTCGCTTTCACAAACTAGTAAAGACTTTCTGGAAATTTTACAGAAATTATTGTCAACTTCTTCTGAAGTTCGGACCAATACAGGCAACAGAGTATAATACTTTGGGTATTTCACAACCTGCATTTTATGGTGATATAATTAATAAGATTAGAAGATCAAAGATAAACAACATAACTATCGAAAATGCGTCAGAATCATCAAACGCATTTTATACCGTGGATATGATCCTAATGTCACCAGACGGACACTAGGCTTGGTACTTTACCGATATACAGTATTGTACCAGCGCATTCCTAAAACTTGCACTCTGACTGACTGTGACGACGAATGTCCATGACGGGCCCTGTCTAAACCTCTTTAGAGAAGACAGGGCCCCGACCACCTGTCCTCTCTGTATGTCAGTCGGTCTCCTCGGGTGATAACATACATGAGCTCGCGGCGGCAGAGGACGGATTGTATTACGCACGCCCTCTTTTTATATCCATTTACATATCCATCTGTGTTGCTTGGGCCCCTGCGTTTTGCGGTCTTGTTTGTGTGTGGTCATGTGAAAGTGAGGAGGTGTTTTTACACCACAATTGTACGTTCTTTGAGACCTCTGGGTAATCGGAAAACTGGGAGGGTTGTGCGCACGTAATCCAGGATAACAACACCTTCTGCTATTTGCGTGGCAGATGGCCGTCCTAAGTCGGCACCGGTTGCCCATTGGTCTCGTTGGTTTATGTGTGGTCCTTTGTGTTTGATGTTTCTGTGTTGTGCGTTGATGTCCTTGTCCCTTATTCGTCTCTTTCTGTGCTTGCCTACTTTGTCTTTTTGTATTGGGTGTTTTGGGGTTTTGCAGTTCTGCGACCTGGTGTTGTTGTCTTAAATAAGCATTGCTTGTTTTGCGTTAAGTGTTGCTGTAAGTGACGTCAAACCTAAACCTACGTAAACGTTTATGACGTCACAGTAGAGGGTTCCTGACAAATATCCATGGTTGCGAGACAGAGTTGCCTTAGAGCAGGTGAATCTGTAGATATGTCTGTCCGAGGTGAGAGAAAACAGGGTCTACAATAGTTGTTTTGATTATATTATATCTTTTCATAACATATGTCCTTGCCTAAACTATTATGCTCGTACTTTTACAATCATGGACTCGTTAGTATGTAAAACGCCGTTGTTTTTATGATAAAAGCTGTAGATATTTGCGTGGAAACCATAACAACATTTTATTTGACATATATCGTGCACGACGTTCATTTTCGTCAGAATGTTTGTAAAAGTACAATTATTTCTTAATTGACAAACAAAGAATTATCAAAATATCATTTTTACATGGACATCGGCTATGAAAAGATAAAATTAATTCAAAACAAGCATCACAGTACCTGTAACTATTTTCCTCAAAATGAACAGTACGCCTCTATTTGTGTTCGTGGTTTCTCCAACTTAAGGCACGTAATGCTTCTTAGTGATCAACGTGTCATTTTCACAATATCGTTTCTTTCTGACGTTAAGGTTGTGTTTCGAAGAAAGGGATAAGATCAAAATTCGTGTGTTCACCTTGCATTGTTACTGAAAAAAGCAATTTACTGCCCCCTTGGCCTAAATCTCCAAAATTCTTGATAAACTGCTTAAATAATATTAACCTTGAATTGAAATGAAATTAGACTCGCGATGAAGACTACTTTCTCAAAATTCATTTCAGTAGAGCCCTCTGGTTTATTTTCTTAAGTTAGATTTGTCCATTAAGTAAAGAGTGTGCGGCTCCCAATTCCCTGTAGGGTCGATTCAGTAGCATATCCAAATAAAATTTATGTTCAAAATAGCATCGGAGGGATGTTGGTAAGATGTTAACCTCCTTTAATTTTGATAATATTTTTGGATGAAAAGAGACGTTTCCAAAATAGCAAAATAATATATATATGATTGATAAAGGGCCAAAACAAAGATTCTTTTAGGCGAGAGAGCTGGAAATAGGTTAATTAATACATTTTTAAAAAAAATACCAAACCGAGGGGATAGATTTTAACTGCTCCACACTGCAACATGAAATAAGTGTTTATAGCAAATGAAAAATTGAAAGTAAAATTGTCGATGTAAAACTTGACCACTCGATCTGAATTTTTCTTCATTGTAAATTTCGATTCGATGGAAATAAAAACAATAAAACCTTTTTAATTTTTCCAAATTCTAGAAACATCGGTTCGGCGAATATGTAAATTAATGTATATAATTAAAGATATAATCAGAAAAGTAAATCAATGAATGACTTATATATCACAAATATGCAGTAATTAAGTGTACAAAACCAAATATTAATACAGTTATTCAAAGAAACGATTAACAAATGAGCATTTCTGATAAAGTCCGAAAAGACGTCAAGAACGCGCCAAAAGCTTGATTCCGAGTAGAACTAATAATAACAACTCTTCTTGAGATATTTGATGCGTTGGTTTAGAAGAGGTTTTGTCGCCTGTGGTTGCACAATCTATGCATTGTAGACCTTTACTGCTACATACCTGTCCATTTTCATCTACACCTATCTAGCCGATCTGGCGAAGTCGATTGAGGCAGTTGTCTTTTTTTCAATTTTTTTCCTTTCCATTTTATTATAAAAAGAGAAATACAATGTACTTACACACTCGTTTCTCCTCAAAACTAGATTATGTATTTATCTTCAAAATCTGGAACAAGGAAGTTCGGACGTCTGTCGTCAATTTAAAAGTGTAAAGGAAAAGAATATATATCGATTTGTGGCATTAAAACCCTAGGTATAGGGAAATGATCAAATCTTCATAACTTGAAATCCAAAACAAAACTCTTCAAATTAGAAAATTAATAAATAGAACACCACACAGCGTACATTGGTCTTTACTTTGTGTAATTCTTAAAAGCGATACGATTTGAAAGAAATGCGGATTTGGCTTTTGTATTACGCAGTCTTTTATTCCTTGAAGTATGGTGATCAAGCCGTGGTTGCATCGTGCCATACGAAAAAAAAGTCAACATGCTCTGACCATTTGAAGTTACACATGTATCGAAATTAAAGGAGGTTACGTAACATCTGACCATCATTCCTTCAATGCTATTTTGGGTATTGATTTTGTTTAATTTTGCAATATAAATAATACCATTTGCTACTTGTGGTTTGTGATATGGTAAATGATAAGGTAAATGGTGATACATGTACAAATTATGTGGTTTGTATATGGTAAATGTTGTGGTGTGTGATATTTTCTACTTGCGTACATGTACATGTATCAAATAGCCGTCCTAAGTCGACACCGATAATCCATTGGTCTCTTTCGTTTATGTGTAGTCTTTTTTGTTTGATGTTTCTATGTCTCTTTTCAGTTTCTTGCTGTGCTGTACTGAAACAGTGGAGAGGTTGAGATTTCCTACGTGTAACTTTGAAGACGTTGAACATTTGAACTACTTGGTAAGTGTCACTGCTGGTCGACCAGAAGTCCACGATGGCACATGTAGCCAAGTTCGGTTGATCGTCCGTCTCTTCAACGCATTCAAAATTTTATGGTACTATAATTCTTAAAATTTCTAAAACATGGGTCCTGTAGCATCATTTCCCACCCATCCTGCTACAAATTTCGGTACATTTTTGACATAATAATTTTCACCCTCTTTGGCCATATTACATTTTTTTAGATTGAGGATCACTGACGAGGGTTGAGTACCCGAAACGTGCATGTCTGGCCCATGCTGCAAATTTATCCGTTTGTAAATGATGCTATTGAATTTGAAGACGTTTAACATTTGAACTACTTGGTGAGTGTCACTGCTGGTGGACCAGGAGTCCCCGAGGGCACATGTAGCCAAGTTCGATCAACTTCTGTTGATCGTCTGTCTTTTCAACGCATTCAAAATTTTCTGGTACTAAAATTCTTGAAATTTCTAAAACATGGGTCCTGTAGCATCATATCCCAACCATCCTGCTACATATTTCGGTACATTTTTGACATAATAATTTTCACCCTCTTTGGCCATATTACATTTTTTAGATTGAGGATTACTGACGAGGGTTGAGTACCCCAAACGTGCATGTCTGGTCCATGCTGCAAATTTATCCGTTTGTAAATGATGCTATTGAATTTGAAGACTTTTAACATTTGAACTACTTGGTGTGTGTCACTGCTGGTGGACCAGGAGTCCCCGAGGGCACATGTAGCCAAGTTCGATCAACTTCGGTTGATCGTCTGTCTCTTTAACGCATTCAAAATTTTCTGGTACTAAAATTCTTGAAAATTCTAAAACATGGGTCCTGTAGCATCATTTCTCACCCATCCTGCTACAAATTTCGGTACATTTTTGACATAATAATTTTCACCCTCTTTGACCATATTACATTTTTTAGATTGAGGATCACTGACGAGGGTTGAGTACCCGAAACGTGCATGTCTGGTCCATGCTGCAAATTTATCCGTTTGTAAATGATGCTATTGGACTTGAAGACGTTTAACATTTGAACTACTTGGTGAGTGTCACTGCTGATGGACCAGGAGTCCTCGAGGGCACATGTAGCCAAGTTCGATCAACTTCGGTTGATCGTCTGTCTCTACCACGCATTCAAAATTCAATAGTACTAAAATTCTTGAAATTTCTAAAACATGGGTCCTGTAGCATCATATCCAACCCATCCTGCTACATATTTCGATACATTTTTGACATAATAATTTTCACCCTCTTTGATCATATTATATTTTTTAGATTGAGGATCACTGACGAGGGTTGAGTACACGAAACGTGCATTTCTGGTCCATGCTGCAAATTTATCCGTTTTTAAATGATGCTATTGAATTTGAAGACGTTTAACATTTGTACGTGTACTTGTATTTTGGTCGGCTATTGTGACGTCATCCTTTATTGCGTTTGAAATCATTTGCTACGTCGCCAGTGAACGTGTAAAGTGCGAGATACACGTAGGTCTTTACCTCAAGATATTTCATCCCCTTTATGCTATGAAATAGTATAAAAAGTATGGCATTCAATTCATAATGATTTCAAGTTTCTATTTCAATATAGATTTAACCGAACTTAATGTTCCTCTTAAATTTGTACTGTCCAAAAGTGAACTCAAGTTTTTACAAGTACGCGTAGTGGTCTTTTAAAAGAAATCTCAACAGCAGTTACGTGTATTCAACTTGAATACTAGACGTACCCGTACAAGTTAAACATAGGAAATCTCAACCTTTCTAGGTACCTGTATGATATTCTTATCAAGGACAATTCTGTTTCTGAAAAGTATGAAAATGTTATGATTCCACAAAAAATGACTCTAAACATGGCAAATGTTACAAACACAGACACAACTGTTGAACCAAAATATCAATATTGTTGAATGAGAGATTCATACAAGTGTGTAAGATAAAAGAGATAATTTGGGATTCAACATAGTACATTTTCCCTGATGTTCCTACATGACCGTCATATTTAAAAAAAATATTGTTATCTTCTTTAAGGAAGACAGGACCCCGACCACATGTCCTCTCTTAATGTCAGTCGGACTGCTTGGGTAATAACATACATGAGATCGCTACAGCCGACAGAGCACGGACTTAATTTCGTATGCCCTCTTTTCATATCCATTTGAATATTAATTTGTGTTGCTTGGGCCCTACACTTTGCGGTCTTGTTTGTGTGTGATCATGTAACAGTGAGCTAGGAGGTAGTTCTACATCACAAAAGTACGTTCTACGAGACCTCTGGGTAATTGGAGAGATTAGAGGGTTGTGCATGTAATCCAGAATAACCAAACCATTTGTTGCTTGTGTTGCAAATGGCCGTCCAAAGCCGGCACCGGTTGCTCACTTGTCGAGTTGGTTTATATGTAGTCTTTTGTGTTTGATGTTTATATGTCGTATGTCTCTTTTGCGTCTCTCAGTATGCTCGTCCTTGTGTTTTTGCATCGGATGTTTGGTGTTTTGCTTTTGTTGCTACAACAGGGTCTTGTTGAAGATCCCCTCCCTTCTTGCGTAGGGATGGCCGTCCTAAGTAACACATTGTCTCGTTGGGTGTATGTGTTTTCTTTTGTGTTTGATGTCTCTATGTGCTTTTGCGTTCGTTGTCCCTTTGCGTCTCTTTCTGTAGGTGTTTTAGATATTTGCTGCGGGTACTGTAACCGAGTGTTTTTGGAGATCCCTTCATTTCTTTGCTACTGAATGGATCCTACAGGAAATTAAGAGTCGCGAACTCACTGCAAAGTAATTGCATAGTTGGTTGGGTCCGTGTCTTCTCTAAAGATTGTTCGAGAGTCCTGTCGTCAAAGTCAGTCAGATTGCAATTCTATAAATGCACTAGTACAAGGCTGTAGATTGGTCCTGTACCAAGCAAAGCGTCTGGCTGGTGAAGAAGGATTATATCCATGGTATAAAAGGCGTTTGATTATTCTTGCACAATTTCGATGGTAATTCTATCTGCCTTTGATCCATCTTATTCTGTTAATTGCATGTATGTTACCATAAATCGCAGGTTGTGAAATACCCAAAGTAATATACACTGTTCAATTTTGTGCTCTATTGTGAGTGCTGTTGAGATTATCGTTAGGATCTTCTTTAACTCATTTGTATTGATCAGAATTTCAAAAGAAGTTTATAGAAAGTCTTTGTTTGTGAAAGCGAAAACCTTGACCTAATTTTTTCTTCGTTGTATGTACATTTTTACTATAAAAATTCAAGATGTCAGTACATACTCTAGCATTCCAGATGAACTGCGAAATGAAGATGCTTTGTAACGGTAATCTATAGCTAGGAACATCACCGTCAGAGACATTTCTTGTGGATAAATAACATTTCTATACTTTTCAAAAACAGGATTGTCGATAGTAAGAATACCATCAAGATAGCTTTCAAATCATCATGTACGCGGTTTATTCAGGCGTACCATGGATTACAACCACTTTTATCACACTTAAGCGGTGGACACCTCTTTCACTCCATAAAAGCTACTGAAATCAAAAGTATGAATATGTACTTTAAAGAAGGAAAACAATCACTCAGATGATTGCAACACGGCATTTCTTTAGTTCATGCATTTGATGGCGTCATTCGAAATCGTCGGGTTTTGTGTTTTGTTGGAGATCCCCTCCTTTCTTTGATATATCGATCGGTGTATATTTTGCAATTTGAAATTACACATGTTCAATTTGTATGATTATATGCTGTCTAATAAAAAGGGACTTCTAATTTAAGTGTTTATTTTTTTTCTTTTTTTATGCCCTTTTACGCGCATACATATCTTTGTTTCTATTTACCACACCGTCTGCTACTAGCGTGGCAAGTCGGTACCGATCACCCATTGGTCTTGTTGGTTTATGTGCAGTCATTCTTCTTTTATGATTCCATGTGATTTGGCGTTCCTTGTACCTTTTGCGCCTCTCTCTCTCTCTCTCTCTCTCTCTCTCTCTCTCTCTCTCTCTCTCTCTATGTTTTTTTTATTAGAAAGGAGGGGATCTCCAACAACACCTAGTTGCAGCACCAACAGCAATCTCCCAAAACACCCACTGTAAAACACAAAAAAGACACGCACAGAAAGAGACGCAGTAGTACAAGGAACGCCAAATCACAGAAAAACATAAAACACAAATGACTACACATAAACCAACGAGACCAATGGGTAAACGGTGACGAAATAGGACGGCCATCTGCCACGTCAGTAGCAGAAGGTGTGGTTATCCTGGATAACGTGCACACAACCCTCCCATTATTCCGATTACCCAGAGGTCTCGAAGAACGTACAATTGTGGTGTAAAACAACCTCCTCACTGTCAGATGACCACACACAAACAAGACCGCAAAACGCAGGGGCCCAAGCAACACAGATGAATATGTAAATGGATATAAAAAGAGGGCATGCGTAATACAATCTGTGCTCTGCCGGCTATAGCGAGCTAATGTATGTTATCACCCGAGGAGTCCGACTGACATTCAGAGAGGACAGGTGGTCGGGGCCCTGTCTTCTATAAAGAGGTTTGGGCAGGGCCCGTCATAGAGTCCCGTCGTCACAGTCAGTCAGCGTGCAAGCATTAAGGGTGCGCTGGTACAAGACTGTAGATTGGTCAAGTATCAAGCCCAGTGTCCGTTTGGTGACATTAGGATCATGTCCACGGTATAAGAGGCGTTTGATGATGCTGACGCATTTTCGATGGTAACTCTGTCTACCTTTGATCCTTCTAATTTTGTTGATCATGTCACCATAAAATGCAGGTTGCGAAATACCCAAAGTAATATTTTCTGTTGCTTGTATGGGTCCGAATTTCAAAAGTAGTTTACAATAATTTTTGTAAAATTTCCAGAATGTCTTTACAAAGAAGGGAGGGGATCTCCAACAAGACCCCGTTGCAGCATCAACAGTAAAACACCAAAACACCCGATGCAAAAACACAAAAGACGAGTACAGCACGAGACGGAAAAGAGACACACGACATGTAAACATCAAACAAGTTTGTGAAAGCGAAAACCTTGACCTAAAAGTTTCTTGGTTATTTGTAAATTTCTATCATGAAGATCCAAAACATCAGTACATGCTCTAGCATACCGTATGAGCTGCGAAATGTAGATACCATAAGATGGTAATCTAGGAACATCACCATCAAGCCAGGGAAAATTTACTATGTTGAATCCAGTCATCTCTTTTGTCATACACACTTGTATGAATCTCTCCATTAACAATTTTGATATTCAGTTCCAAAAATGGTGTTTCTGTGTTTGTAACGTTCGCCTTGTTTAGATACCATTAGGTATCTTTGGGTTTTGCTGTCGTTGCTGCAACCGAGTGTTGTTGGAGATTCCCTCCTTTTATTTACGAATAACTAAAACATAGCTGCGTATTTAAATTAGTAATGTTTGCAATAAGGTCATGAATCGGATTGAAAAATAAAGAATAATGATTAAAAAAAATTTAATCAGTACGTTGTATATTCTAAAGGAGACAATTGTCGCGCGTGATGTTCCAGTGGTACACTGTGTATCCATGGTATCCTCGTATCTTGTTTATTTTTTATTATTTAAAGAAATATACAAAGGGTTAACTTACGCAGTATGTGAACACAACATTAACCATGCGTATGTTTTAGTAATCGAATTCGCAATCGTTTACAAGCAAGATGCTTATAACAGTATAAGTAAACCAATGTTGTAAAAAAGTGTTTTATATCAATTTACACATTCATCTCTGTAATGGTTTGGACCCCTGCATAATGCTGTTTTAAATGGCCAATCACAAGAAGATGGTTAATTACACCACAATTGTGCGCTCTTCGAGACCTCTGCGTAATCGGAAAAGTGGGAGGGTTTTGCTCACGGAATCCGGATAACCATACCATCTGCCACTGGCGCTGATTGTCTACTAACAGCAATTCTCTGTAAGAACCAAAGAATTTCAAGACATGTTGGCACGGCATGTCATTGATTTTTGAGATGTTTGGTATGGAAGTTCAATATGAAGTACTAGTATGCAAATCGACCCCAGTTTTTCCAAAAACGTTGTCGTTGCCATGGTAACCGTGTCTGAAGTTTCAAAAATCGGGAAATTTCATAGAACGAGGCATATTTGTAGGCTTCCTTACCATGGAAACGGATACATTTTTTATCTGAAATTACATTGATTATTTTCTATCAATCCTTTTCATTATACATATTTGTAAAGTTTTTTACATTAATCTCGGATGCCTTTTGTATGCAAGATGAAAAATTGGGCCAAAATAGGGTATCAAAATGCTCTCTTTTGGGCATTTAAAGACCCTGTTTTGCATGTTTTTACTATTTTACAAGGTTGAAAATTTCACAAAAGCACTCATTTTTGATGTCCAAAATCTAGTTATCAAATGAGTATCATCTTTGAACTATACATAAATATAAATATTTCATTGGGTAAATTTGTCCTTTTATATGCAAACCAGCTTCAAATGTGGTTGCTATGGCAACAATAGGCTGAAAGGTTTCGATACGATGAATTTAAACACAATCTTTATTAAACTAAGATTCTAAGATTTTTTCTGTCTTAAATTCATAAGCTTTCATAATAAATATTACCGATGAAAATATTCAAATAAAATTTCATTAAAATTGATAACAAGAAATTGAAAAATTCAATATTTTTTGCAATATTTGAGTCTCAATGACCTTGAACTTCAAGTAAATGACTTTGAACATTTTAATTTTTTTTTTTTTATTTTTTATTTTTTTTTTTTTTTTTTTTTATGGCCTCCTTCCTCCCCTACAGCCATCCAACTCCACCATTTATTGATTAAAGTATGTACAGTTTGTTTTTATGCTGAAACGTCCACCAGTAGGAAGTCTGGTTAAGAGGTTTTACTGCAATGGGTTTTTTATTTTAAACATATTGAAACATCCCCCCTCTACAGCTTCCCAAAAGTTTATAGCGTTTCTATTTTAAAAGATTATTTCTTCAGCTTAAATTTAGAGATTCCCTGGTAAACGTTTCAGCATTTATAAAATATTTACATGGTGCAGTTAAATAATGGCATTTCTGGAATGGCAACGTTAGCATTTCTTGTATTTCTCCTTTTTCAATACAAGATGAATTGAAAGTGATCTTCACAGTGTGACCATTCTGTTCCAGTATAGCGATCCAGTTATCACTGACTGAACATGTTGACCACACTGTGAAAGATTTCTAATCAAGTCATTTATCTATTTAGCATTCTGATAATATAGATCTATAGTTAATGTTGCCATTCCAATAATTATATAGGATAATGATATAAATAAAATAATAATAACATAGCATTTCACAATTCATCTTATATATAGTAGTCATCCACGAAAATATTGTGACATTACATCTTTGTAAGGGTACATATTATTACACGTTTGAAGACCATTAAATATGATATTGATATTATTCTAAGCACAATAGTTTTTGGGTAACAAACAATGTATTGGTCTTGCACAGATGTATAATATTCTCATCGGTTATTTTTCGAGTGTCAATCATCATAATTAATTAGATAGCTACATAGAAATTCATACTTGTCCCATTGATTTCGGAATATTTCTAATGTGTCATTTTTTTCGTGAATATGCTTAAAAACTTTTATTTCGGATAGAATTTTAAACTTAAGAGAGTCAAAGTTTGGAATTTCAGATTTAAGTTTGAATTCATAAACATATGCTTTTGTGAAAAGGTAAATCATATTGAGTGCATATTGGTCGTGAGATCCTAAAATATATTCTGCCTTATTTAGTACAATATTGTCATTAGCATTGGTGTTAAGCCAATCGATTAATTTTTCGAGCATCTCTTTTATGTGTCTGCATTCATATAATAAGTGTACTATAGATTCATTATCTTGGTTACAGAAAGAACATAAAGGTGTAGATTTTATTTTCATAGCATGTAAAATTTTGTTTGTTCCCAGAATTCTGTGAGTAATTCTATACTGGAACCATTGGAAATATTTATTTCCGGTTCCGGTGAATATATTTAAATTTTGTTTTTTCCAATTAATGTCGGAAGTATTTAATTCTCCTTCCCATTTCTGTTGATAATTTGTAAAATATTTTATACTTTCTATTAACATGTCATATATGGAACGAGAACCTTTATTATCTTGATACAATACCTTAATGTAAGTCGGTATGCAGGGTAAAGTGTATTTTATAGCCCCATCTTTTAGGGTTGGCCATGTTTTGTATAGCGAATTGCGAATGCCTATATAATGAATAAAGGAAATATCTATGTTAAATTTTGTTTTGAAATTATCAAAGGTCAATATATTCCCGTCTTGATCTAACAAGTCATAAACAAAGAGAATATTGTTGTCGACGAAAATTTTGTAATGTAAAGGTTTTTTGTCTATAAGCAAGTGTGAGTTAAATAATAAGTTTTTATTGAATGAGGAGGGATTCTTATTTTCTACAATTCTGATAAATTCATATAATATGGTGAGCATTTCTGTCCAAAATGGATTAGACGTCTTCTTAGCACATATTTTTGGGTATTCATCACCAAATTTGACAAGTTTTTCCACATCACATTGACATATTGTTGAAAATAGAGATTCCCAGTCGCATTCACCTTTGATAAGACGTCTGTACAATGTTAATTTTATTGCTTTGATATATGAATGAATATCAATCATCCTGCATCCACCCTCGCTATAGTCCTTTATCATCTGATTTCTACTAACTTTATCTCTTTTATTGTTCCATATGAATTTGAAAAACGTATCATTTATTTCTTTGAGAAAAGATTCATTAGGCGTTGGAATAGAGAATATCAAGTGTGTGAATTTAGGTAGGAGTAACGACTTTACGACTGTGATTTTTCCTAAAGTTGTCAAGTGCCTTTTTGACCACTGTGTGATTTCATTTTTTACTTCACTAAATTTTTTGATGAAATTGACATTTTCAATGTTGTGTATATCGGCTGAAAAGATTATTCCTAAAGCGGTAAAAGAGGACTCGTTCCACGTCAATTGAAATTCCGTGCATAGTCGTTTCTTACTGCCTATATATTTTCCTATCCAAATTGCCTGTGTTTTTTCAATGTTAGGCTTTAGTTCTGAAAATTTTGCAAACTGAAAGAGCAGATCAAGCGCACTCTTTAAGCTTGTTTCACTTCCATCAAGAAATAAACAGGTATCATCTGCGTACTTTAGCAGTCGATGTTCTTTGTTTCCGATTACAATTCCTTTTATAGATTTGTTTTCTCTTATCAAAATTCCTAAAATTTCAACACATAGATTAAACAGATGTGACGATATTGGGTCTCCTTGTCTACAACCCCTTCCAATTTTGAAGAATTCCGAGAAAATACCATTTTGTATCACACATAGGTTTGTGTCTTTGTAAAGTATTTTTATCCAGTTTGTGAAGGAGTCACTAAAACCGAAGAAAGATAAGCATTTAAACATAAACGTCCATGATATGGAGTCGAAAGCCTTTTCGAAGTCTACAAGAAGTAATAGTCCTGGAGTTCTCTTTTCTTTTGTAAATTGAAGTACGTCGTAAATTGTCCTAGTGTTGTCTCCTATAAATCTACCTGACATAAAACCTTTCTGGTCTGAGTGAATTAAAAAAGGAAGTACTAATTTCAATCTGGCTGCTAGTATCCCTGACAGAATTTTGTATGAGACGTTAAGTAATGATATTGGGCGCCAATTCTTTAAAAACTCGCGAGGTTTGTTACCTTTTGGTAAAATCGTTATTATACCTTGTCTCTGAGTTTGAGATAGTTCATTTGTGTCAAATGCTGATTTCCAAGATCGTAGTAAGAAAGAACCTAAATCTTTCCAAAAGAATTTATAAAATTCTGTAGTAAATCCATCTGGTCCTGGTGTTTTGTTATTTTTCATTTCTTTCAATATCTTTCCTGCTTCTGCTAAAGTTATCTCTAAATTCAAATTGTTCAACTGATTGTTATTTAGTTTAGGTATATCATTCGAAGATAAAAGATTATTTAAGTCAATGTTTGCAAGGACTTCATCTCTTGATGAGTAAAGAGTATTATAAAATGTCTTTATCGCATCAAGAATTTCACATTGTTCTGTTATGACCTTGTTACTTTCATCTATAATTTTGTTGACCGTTTTGTTGATATAATTTCTTCTTTCTAAACTACAGAAATATTTTGAAGGTTTCTCGCCTTCTTCAATCCATCGGACTCTTGTCCTGACAATTACTCCTTTCATTTTTTCTTTTCTGTATCCTTCATGTTCGGTTTTTAATTTTGTGAGTTGTTCCTGCGAGTTGGCATCTAGATTGCTTAATTTTTCTAAGTAGTTTATTTCTTTTTCAAGTTCTTGTTCGCGTTTATTTCTTAGTTTTTTCTTGTGAGTAGAATAAGAGATACTGATCCCTCGAATATTCATCATAAGGGTGTCTAAAAACAGTTTGTCATCGATTTCGAAACTTATGTCATTACTGTCCATGTTAATACCTGAGGATGAGTCTACATTGGTAGCATATTGTAAGACAGTTCTACTTATCTCCTTTTTAACCGATTTAACGTATTCTTTATCTCTAAGGAGGGAGTTATTAAACCTCCAAAACCCTCTACCTTTCTCTTGATTTCCAAATTTAAATTCAACATCAATCATAGAGTGGTCACTTCTATATCCATGTAAGATATCACTACTTTTCACCGTAGATAGGAGCTCTTGTGAAATGAGGAAAAAGTCCAGTCTTGCTCTCTTGCAGGGATTTTTTGAAGACCATGAATATTGCTTTAGGTCATTATGTTGGACGCGCCATACATCAATTAAGTTGAATTCTTCCATAAGTTTAATTACTTCTCTTCTTGCATTAGGGTTGTTAACATGTCTATAATTATAGTAGTCTTTTTCGGGGTCGAGAACTAGATTGAAGTCTCCTGATATTACAATAAAATCAGTATTAAAATCATTAATAAGATCACGGAGTTTTTTTATAGAAATTTGGATTGTCATTATTTGGTCCATATATGTTGATAATAGAGAATGTATACCTATCATTGACTTGAACATTTTAATTGTTATTAAGTGAAAGGATTAAGTCATATCTATCCACGCATACATTTTGACAATCATACGTAACTCTAAAGAGGAATAAAATCAATTTCAAAAATAATATGAAACCAGCAAACAGGTCTAATGTTGCCATAGCAACGGTTTTTGATGACGGAATTTAAGTATAACTCCTTATTTGCCCACTCCAATTTTTCATTCATTTTATTTGTCAATAAACATATATTTTCTTTGATGAAAATCACTGATCTCCTGTTGGTGCGTTTTGTGATATTTAAGATTGAAAATGGCCAAAAACATACTAAATTGGCCCTTATTTTGACCTCTATTTTTCGCTTCATTTTAACTGATTTCGGATTAATACAATAAGCGTCCAGGAATATATATCACATGAATAAGTGTACCAAGTAAGAATTGAAGTTAGGAAGAACAAGTTTTGTAAAAATGAACAAAATGTTACATGGCAACACAGTATCGGAAGCTGGCTTATTTCATGGTCACAAAAGAGCTATAAATAGAGTGACCTCGTTACCATGGCAACCAGAGGTCACATTGACCGAAATGTATTATTTTCATCCTCAGTACTTCATATATATACCCGTTATACTGAAAATCATCAAAATCCATGACATGCCGTGCCGCTCGATTTTGGTCCTTACAGAGAATGGCTATCAAAATCCTTAATTTATGTGTAGTCTTTTGTGTTTGATGTTTCATTTATGTGGTTTGCCGTTCCTTGTCCCTCTTTACACGATGTTCTTTGGTGATTTGCTCTGGGTGCTGCAACAGTCATGTTTTTGTATTCCTTATCTCTTTAATGTCCCTTACTATTCATGTCAACCTGTTGTTTTGGTGTTTTGCTGTGCGGAGTGTTGTTGGAGATCCCCTCCTTTCTTCAATGTACGGAGTCGAAATGGAAAACATCTTGATTTAATATTTTGGTAGTTTGGCATCAATTGGCATTTTATTTGCATTAATCTTTCAACTTCGATATAGGAGCAGGTATTTTATTACCTTTCAACACTCTAAAATTCAAAATGCTGAGAAGAAAAATTGCAGCTGTTGATAGAATTGTGAGGAAAATGTGTAATGAACATTATCGGGACAAAACTGTTCAATGAAATATTTGATAGGAATCGAAAAGTAATATAATTTCCAAATTATTATCTAAAATGATGCTATTGAATTTGAAGACATTTAACATTTTATAACGTTTTCAGTTGCTATGCGTCTGTTTTAAACTGTTTTCTTGTCCTTATATTTTGAAGCACGAGAGAAAATGGAGACAAACATCAAAGAAACAGAAAATTAGTCAACTTCTCTTCATAATAACATTCCTATTGTTAAAGTTGTTGAATCAAAGATCCGAAGTTTGAACATTTCCGTTGTTCGGTAAGTATTCAAAGTGCAAAGTTTGTGAATGAAAAGGGCAGAAAATTGCAGTTGTAGTCAAATTCATTGTGATACGGTTGTTATGAATCTATGAATTGTCGAAATGAGACATTTTTCTAGTCATGTATTTTCACGAAGATGATAAATTTAGAACAAAAACATCTTGTCACGTCTTTCGGTATATTTAGGACATAATTTTCACAGATTTTGTCCATATTACATTGTTCAGAGTGAGGATCACTGACGAGGGTTAAATACCCGAAACGTGCATGTCTGTTCAAGACTGTGAATTTAACTGCTCTAAAATGATGCTAATGAATTTGAAGACGTTAATCATGATCATCGAACAGAAAAGTCGAAGATCAAATGACGGCGATTTACATCCTTCAGGATATCGTCATGAATTTTCACAATTAACTAGTCCTTTATGAAATAACCATTTTCTAGGAAGACATTCTGATTCCAATATATCGTAACCATGCCGTTTTCTGCAACTATTAGATCTATCAGTTCAGAGAATTTATCTGCATACACTTCCAGCTACTGCGTGTAAAATCCAAACACAAACTGCCATGTCGGCAACCTTGAACTTGAACTTCAGAGCGCAACACCAAACTGCTACGTCATATCGGACGATGATGTAAATATTAGGGTTCCAGATGGGAAACGAATATTTTAGACATGAACAGGATATTTTGTAGCTTTTTAACTACCTATACTTTATTTATATTTCGTCTGGGAACTAGTTCGCCCACAGAGTTAATATTTTTATACGCAATGTCCGAAGTTGACGAATTTATATAGAATCTTGATGAACTCTGGCATTAATTGGGGTTTTGAAATTATAAGAAGTGAATGTTCAATTTTGACAGTATATTGAAATATGAGCTTTGGTTTGTCTCATCACGCGGTTTTACACAATTTGTGATGCGACAAACCACAGTTCAATTCGTGATGCAACAAACCACAGTTCAAACTTCAATAAACTTTCAAAATTGAACATTCAATTCTGAAGTGAATTAGTTTTGCTACGCGGAGCTTACCAATGGCAAATATAAAGAGTAGAAATGCTGCTTATATTTGATTCAAATTTCTTTGTCTTCCATAAAATTTGTATTGTACAAGAATATTTTAGGTTTTTATTCAACAATTGAAAGATGTTGAAGAAATATACAATTCATTGATGAAGAAATGGAACATTTCATCAGCACTGTAGTAACAAGAATATTGCAAGTTTTTTAAATAATACAAATTATGCATAAATTACAAGTATTTGCAAAGAATATGAAGTATATTGCACAGTAAAATCTACTGAAGTAAGGTTGTATGATGCTGTGATTGACTCATTTTTTTATCTTTTAGCGTACATATTGATTCTTTGATACATGTGCTTTTCTTATCAAATCTTCCATATCTAAATTTATCCAGGTTTCTATCCCGCACACATATATCTGTTCGATATGAATTTATTGTTCATTATCTGATTAAAGTCATTTCAAGGATGTATTTCCATTTACATGTGCTGTCAATGAAACTCTTTGAAGATTAATCACAGTCATGCATATTGTATTAACCTTCATAATGTCGAAGGGTTCCAACTCTATACCTTCTTGAAGAAAATTCCAAACCAATTTCGAATATTAATAGCCATTCTCTGTAAGGACCAAAATCGTTCGGCACGGCATGTCATGGATTTTGATAATTTTCGGTATAATGGGTATATATTAAGTACTGACCATGAAAATGACACTTTTCAGCCAATGTGACCTCTGGTTGCCATGGTAACGAGGTCATTCTATTTAAAGCACTTTTGGGACCATGAAATAAGCCAGCTCCGGAGACTTCGTTGCCATGGATACCACTGTAAGAGCTTGTTCATCTTTATATAATTTATTCTTCCTTACTTCCATTCTTACTTAGTACACTTAGATATGTGATATTTATTACAGGAAGCTTATTGTATTAAGCCAAAATAAGTCAAAATGAAGCGAAAAATAGAGGTGAAAATAAGGGCCAATTTAGTGTGTTTTTGACCATTTTCAATCTTTAATATCAAAAAAGGCACCAATAGGAGACTAGTGATTTTCATCAATGGAAATGTATGTTTATTGACAAATAAAATGAACGAAAAATTGGAGTGGGTATTTAAGAGTTTTACCTTAATTCTGTCGTCAAAGACCGTTGTCATGGCAACATTAGACCTTTTTGCTTGTTTCATATTATCTTTGAAATTGATTTTATTCCTCTTTAGAGTTACATAAGATTGTCAAAATGTATGCATGTATAGATATGACTTAAATCTTTCACATAAGAACAATTAAAATGTTCAAGGTCATTGGCTTGATGTTCAAGGTCATTTATACTTTGAGACTCAAATTTTGCATAAAATACTGATTTTTAACTTTTTTGTTACCAATTTTAGTGATTTTTTTATTTAAATATTTTCATAGGTCATATATATTATGAAAGCTTATGAATATAAGAAAGACAAATCGTAGAATTTATTGAATTGTAGCAATTCAATAGGAAAATATTTTTCCGTCAAAAAACAAGAAAAATACAGATTTTGTCCCTTTTTTATCAAAATACTCAACAAGAATTTAGATATTCGAAGATGTGAAGTAATGTAATCAATAGTTCTAAGAAATAAGTGATACATTTATCATTTTATGGCAAATAACTGTTAAGTTCAATATTCCAAGGTTTCTAAAATATAGACATCTTCATTTTACGAAAAATCAGGATTTTTCGTCAAATCTGGTCACTTAAAGTTTAATGACCTTGAAAATTCAGTGGGTGACCTTGAAATATTTTCAAGGACATTTTTATATCAAAACGCCTCTGATAGATGTATACATGAACTTCTGTTCAAATATCGTGCGTAGATAGTTTGATAGAGGTTGTGTTAAATTCATCGTATTGAAACTTTTCAGCCGATTGTTGCCATAGCAACTAAATTTGATGCTGCTTTGCATATAAAAGGACAAATAAGCCCAATTAATTTCTTATATTCATGTAAAGTTCAAAGATGATACTAATTGGTTAACTAGAATTTGGACTTCAAAAATTGGTGCTTTTATGAAATTTTCAACCTTGTTAAGCAGTAAAAACATGCAAAAAAGGGTCTTTGAGTGCTCAAAACAAAGCCTTTTGATACCCTGTTTTGGCCCAATTTTTCATCTTGTATACATAAGGCATCCGAGATGAATGTAAAAAACTTTACAAATATGCATAATAACAAGGATTTAAAGAAAATAATCAAAGCAATTTAAGATTTAAAATGTACCTGTTTCCATGGTAACGAAGCCTACAAATTTGCCTTGTCCTATAGATTTTCCCGATTTTTGAAACTTCAGACACGGTTACCATGGCAACGACAACCTTTTTGAAAAAACTGGGGTTGATTTACATACAAGTACTTCATATTGAACTTCCACACCAAAAATCTAAAAAATCCATGACATGCCGTGCCAACATGTTTTGAAATTCTTTGGTTCTTACAGAGAATTGCTGTTAAGTTCTTATCAGTGATGCTTTCAGCGGAGCCACCAAAAATAATTTCAGTAGTGCCCTATTTAATTTTTTGAAGTGACTGCCGTCACTAGACGGACACTTGTCTTGGTACTTGATCAATCTACAGCCATGTACCAACGCATTTTTAAGAATTACAAACTGACTGACTGTGGCGAGAGGACTCCATTACGGCCTTTTATTAGATAAGACAGGTCCTCTACCACCTGTCCTCTTTGAATCACAGTCGGACTTCTCGGGTGAGCTCGCAACAGCCGGCAGATCACAGACTGTATTTTATACGCCTTGTGTTTTTTTAATCCATTTCCATATTCATTTGTGTGTTTCTTTGGCCCCTGCGTCATGCTGTTTGTTTGTACGGTCATCATATTTTACACCACAATTGTGCGTTCATCGAAACATCTGGGTTAATAGGAAAAGTCGGAGGGTTGTATGCACGTAATCCGCATAACTTCATGATCTGCCACTTGCGTGGCAGGTGACCGTCCTAAGTCGGCACCGATTGCTCGTTGGTTTCCTCGGTTTATGTGTAGTTATTGGTGTTTGATGTGTCTGTGTGGTTTTTTGTTCCTTGTACAATTTGCGTCCCTTTCTGTGCGTGTCTGCTCTGTTTGTTTTGGGGTTTTGCTTCTGATGCTGCAACCGTGTGTTGTTTGAGATCCCATCCTTCCTTTCAATTTCGTCATGTTGAGGTTATAATATTATTGTACATATATTTGGGTGTTTATAAAAGAAGGGAGGAGATCTCCAACAAGACCCCGTTGCAGCATCAACAGCAAAACACCAAAACACCCGATGCAAAAACACAAAAGACAAGTACAGCACGAGACGGAAAAGAGACACATGACATGTAAACATCAATCACAAAATACTACACATAAACCGACGAGACCAATGGGCAACCGGTGCCTACTTTGGACGGCCATTTGTCACGCAAGTAGCAAATGGTGTGGTTATCCTGGATTACGTGCGCACAACTCTCTCACTTCTCCAATTACCCAAATGACGTTTATAGACTGAGTCCTTGATCGAAGGGGTTTTTTTATATTGTAATTTGCACAAGAAATTTATTTGAATATAGTAACAAAAATTCTAAACTGCCAAGTCATATTTATGATCTTTTTTTCGAATATCCCACTGCTGATTTTATTTTTGACTATTTTCACGTTGGTGTATTTTCGCATTTTTGCGAATAAATGAACTTCGAAAATGTTTCCCCTCGCGAATATATCTCCGCCGCATTCTCAAAGTGGGAAAGACATGTTCATCGAGAATATTTCCCCAATGTGTAACGACTTGATATAATGATCGAAACATTTTCTCCGAGCGAAAATAACAATATTTACATTACAATTATATAACTTGGTTTATATTATTGTCCCTGAAATATAATACAAGGGTTCCTTAACAACGAAATAAGACAAGTATGTGCAGAAGGCTATTTTCCTTCTAAATACTATTTCTTTTCTGTCCTAGACTGCATTTCCCATAATGAATCTGTGCACCTGCAATTAATGATGAAAAAGTTTATAACGAATGTGAATAAACGTATCGTGTGTAAGATAAACAGTACTAGATAAGTTTATGGTTGTTCTGTCTTGATGATTTATAGTACTATGTGCGCAGTTCAACAAATTATATACTGACTCCCAAAAGAAACGATAGTTGTATCCAAAACAATTTTCAATCAATATTTTTAAAAGATTTGGATTTTTATGATGAAATTGCTTTGTACACATGTAAGGATAGTCACTTCAATATTTACGACTTTTTGCGCTTTTCACTCATCCAGAACGCCGATATTTACATTTTCATGCGTTGCACGAGCTATGCAGTATAACGATATCTTGGTTTAAACCAGGTGAATTAAGGTGCGTCATTGGTCACGATTTTGGACTATTCTTGCGCATCTCCTGTTTTACCACTCATTGAGCTGGACTTTTATAGATATTTATTATGTGTCAGGAAAAATCGTTGAAATTCGGTATCTCTGAAATTTTGACCTTAACTTGGATGATTTTCGTAATTTTTGCGTAAAATCTAGAAAATATTAAATGATCGGTGAAGTTGGTACCTAAGGTAGCACTTTATCAACTTCTACTTTTATACAAAGTTACTAACCTGTTTTATTGCATAATAACAAAGAAAAGTAAAATAAAAATCAAATGAGTGCGTTTTAACACTTTTTGTATTTTCTTTACAAATGTGCTATTTTTAACAACACATTTCCGGCATTCTTACCCAGTTTTCAAATAAGCATAAATCTTGATTTTCATCACGGACCTATTCATTGTCTCGCTACACAAAATGTAATCAAAGAACAACGACGTCAAGCAGTTGGAATATTAGAAGAAGGTCTACGTCATTCTGACGTTGCCGATTATTATCAATTAAAAAAATATTAAGGTAGAGTGTCTCAAGAAACTCACATCTTTATTTCACGTTGAGGAAGCCCTCATATGATAATTCGATCGATCATCGGTCTGTAAGACCGACTTTTAGCAAAGGTATTGCGTAATGGTCAGGTGATGAAATGAACATTTGCTTGCTAGGGGTCCGTCGATGCTCCATTTGGTGCTCTATTGTTAGTGCTGTTGAGATTATCGTCAGGATCTTCTTTAACTCATTTGTGTCACACTTATGCCCTTTGCCGTGTGGAGCTCGTAAAAAAGTTCCCCGCGAGGGGTTTGACAGTAAGTGTTTTGAATATTTTTCCCTGACATTGTCGCCATAGCACTTTCTACATAGACAGAACCATAGACAGTGCATGTATTATATTTTCATTTTTGTGCGTGAACATCGACGGCGGGTGCGGCTAGCCAACAGGGGATGCTTACTCCTCCCGGGCACCTGGTCCCACCTCTAGCTTGCTAGGGGTCCGTCGATGCTCCATTTGGTGCTCTATTGTTAGTGCTGTTGAGATTATCGTCAGGATCTTCTTTAACTCATTTGTTTCATGAAATGATCCGTTCATCACCTGGATTTAAACCATCCAAAATTTTATAAATGTACCATTGTTCTCTATTGTGGGTGCTGTTGAGATTATCGTCAGGATCTTCTGTAACTCATTTGTGTTACACTTATGCCCTTTGCCGTGTGGAGCTCGTAAAAAATGTTTCCCGCGTGGGGTTTGACAGTATAAGTGTTTAAAATATTTTCCCTGGCATGGTCTCCATAACACTTTCTATATGGACATTACCCCAGACAGTGCATTGGTTTTATATATTGTTTTCAGTTTCGTGTTGAACATCGACGGCTGGTGTGGCTAGCCAACAGGGGAAGATTTCTCCTCCCAGGCACCTGGTTCCACCTCTTGCTTGCTGGGGGTCTGTCGATGCTCAATTTGGTGCTCTATTCTGAGTACTGTTAAGATTATCGTCAGGATCTTCTTTAACTCATTGTATGCTGCTCATCTATTTCACTTTATTTATATGTAACGTTTCTTTTGGGAGCCAGTATAACTCAATAGTGATATTCTATGCCGTAAAGGAGGAATTCGAAAAACTACCTTTATATATGAAGAGCAAACCTAAAAACATAGTCTAATTTGTAATATATATGACGAAGAAGCATATGCGGAGAAGTGTAAGAATAACACATTAAATCTAGAATAAATAAAATTTACGGACGGAATGATATCAACACAGTGGTAGAAATTATCAACACTCATAAATTATAATAAAATTCTTCCCTGAAAAATGAAAATGTCATACATGTAAATCAATCTCCGGCGGTAAATTTTCTATTGTAAAGTTGGAATCATTGATACTTGATACTCATTCTGCCAAATCATCGTATCAAGTTAAAAAGTGGTCATAGAATTTGTCAACCAAAGTGTGTCAAAAAGTGGTTTCTCCATTTCTTTCCAAACAAATACTCGAGTGTGTGATTAATTTCAAAATTTCGTATATGCCGTAGTTTACGTCGTAATTCGGTTTGGGAAGTACTTTTTAGAACAACAGTAATATGAAGATAGTCTTAATCAACGTAATTTTAGGTGATTTCCGCTTACAAGCTTTTAAATAAAAGACAGAACCGAAACGTTCTAAGCCAAGAAGTCGTGAATTTTTAGAAGCAAAATGTCGCAAGTCCTTAAATTCAGGCTACAAGGCATGATAGTACCAAATATGTAAATATTACATTAAAAATGTGAAATAAGATGCGTGATGCAATTATTTGACAGTTCTCATTCTTCTCTTAATGACCACAAAGAAAACAGTTTCTACATTTCAGTGATTATATGTTCTATGGTATATGACTTACGACATTTCTACATTTCAGTGATTATATGTTCTATGGTATATGACTTACGACATTTCTACATTTCAGTGATTATATGTTCTATGGTATATGACTTACGACATTTCAACATTTCAGTGATTATATGTTCTATGGTTTATGACTTACGACATTTCTATATTTCAGTGATTATATGTTTTATGGTATATGACTTACGACATTCCTTCATTTCAGTGATAATATGTTCTATGGTTTATGACTTACGACATTTCTATATTTCAGTGATTATATGTTCTATGGATTATGACTAACGACATTTCTATATTTCAGTGATGATATGTTCTATGGTTTATGACTTACGACATTACTTTATTTCAGTGATGATATGTTCTGTGGTTTATGACTTACAACATTTCTATATTTCAGTGATTATATGTTCTATGGTATATGACTTACGACATTTCTACATTTCAGTGATTATATGTTCTATGGTAAGAATTTAATGTACAATATGCGTATTTCAAAATAACAAATGTCTGATCAATGATGCTGAGATAAATAATTCACCTCTAGAATGAAGGAAATCTGTCTTTCGTTCGGAAAAGTCTTCGTATTGCCTGAAAATATTGAAATTTTAAGGTTTCAAATACCTTTTTTTTTTGCTTCAATGACAATCACATAGTGAACTTATGTTTTCATTGTAAATAATTAGTCCTTTATATTTTAACAAGTATTAACATTAACCAGTCTAAGAAGAAAGAAAATCCTATTCTCGAATTCATATTTTTTGTACTGAAGAATGACAAGATTTTACAGCTTTGCAGCTTACACCTTACCTTTCTTTAGATAATTTTAAGAATGAAAACCAATTATAGGAAAAGATGTTGTTAAAATATTCGAAAAAAGATATTTACACTATTTGCTAACAAAGTTCTACATGTTTGACATGGTTTGATTGAACAAAAATATTCAGTAGCTAGTATTTTGTGCATTCCAGTCACCCATCTATCATGAGAACCATAAAAAATATAAATAGGATTTTTATGCTTACTTCGCAGCTTCTTTCTCTGTAGTGAATTAAAAAATGTATATAAACATAACTGTCATTAGTATCTTAGAAAATAAGGTAGAGCATCCCTCGGGTCTCAGATGCTCATATTTCCAAATTAACATCATTTACAATATTTTCATTTCCATATATTTAGCTTATTTTAGACCTGGTAAAAACACAAAATATAATTCGTGATTTCATGATTGTACCGATAACTTTAGTTGTTTGAACTTAAGCTTTGTACAATATGAGAAAAGTAAGAAAAATTCCCCTTTAGAGATGTTAAAATGTTACTATAAAAGTTTTTCCCAAAACCATAATAGTTTGATTATCTGAACAATATTATAAAGAAATTCATTCATGTCAAAAAGCGCTTTCATGAAACCGGAAATGCAGTAAAGCGCCCACGCACCGTAAAATTAAATTCATAATCAGAACAAATTTAGACCATGAAATAGACATTGGGGGGATGGGGCAGCATGGGGGTTAAACTTTAAGAAATAAACTTTCACAACGATGTGTTTATGATTGCCTTTTTGGCCAATATATTCTTGAATCTTAGATTTAATTCAAGTTTTACAAATATCTATTTGAATGTAGGACAACTTCCAGCCAAAATTTCACTTCCGGTTGAGAAATGACTCCTTTTCTCTTTTAGCGTCGAAATCAAAAACCGGGTATATGCATTTCGTACGACAAAAATCCGGTAAAATTTAGCAGAAAGTCATCATTAACATTGTTGAGCATGGCCTATAGCGCAATGGTGAACAAGAAATGACTTTCACGAGAATTATCAGCCTTAGATAAAAAATATGCGGTTGGAAGATATAGTTGGAGTAACCCTCAACCGCCAACTCGCAAACAAGGTCATAGGCGGCACAGGCTTGCAATATAACCTTGCCGTCATCGCTATTTTCCTACGCCATTTCACGCAATGCCCGAGAGGCATCGCAGGTACGGCATGTCGTCACAGTGACGTCATTCGGACTTCTGACGTAAACAGTGCAAACGATTCAAAGGCAGAGGTACATATTTGAGTGTTTAGGGGCGAGTAAATGGGCAATGAAGGAAACGATTCTTATCTTCATGTAGGAAAATTTACAAGACTCACGTCTAAAGACGGTATGTTTCGAATTATAGCTAGAATTTGTATTTTTACTGGAGACTTCTCGCTCATCTGATCGTGTTGGCAACGTACGAATGAAGAAAGAATCCCCGATACTGCATCGATTTGCATCGAAAGAAAAGCATTGCATGTACACTGTATACCTCATTAATGTAGTCAAACCTGATGGTATATGCTTGCAATACTTTATTTACAAATATGAAGCCCAAGTTCCAGTCTGCAAGAATCTTGCAGACAAACAATGGGCGATGACGGCAGAGGTAGATTTCAAAGTGAAGAAAAGTGGAACTGAAATCGGACGCATGCGTAGGAGATTGCCTCAACTGAAAGCAATGAATGCTAAATTAAAAAAAAAGTATTAGATTTGAGAATCGTAAGCCTAAAGTGGCTTATATCTTTTTCGGGTAACTGTTTCCATAATTTTTGGGATATTTTTCTTCAAATTTTATGTTCATTATTTTCCCTAAAAATCCCTCATCTTTATTTGCGGCTGTATTTTATATTTTATTTTATATTTTATTTTCGAGATCATTTTGGTGTCATATGTTAACAAAGTAGGAAACAGGGTTTCCAGCAGTATTGAAAAGTCAGGGAAATTGCCTTTTTTTTCAAGGTCAGGGCATTTTAGAAATCGGTCAGTGAAAAATGAATAAGAAGAATAATCGCATTGCACGTGACCATGTTTTTGACAATTGAAAAGTTTATATACAGTTATGTAAATAAGAGTATATGATATCTTTGCCATCGTTTAAGGGGGTTCGAGTATCGTTATTTGACACTATTTGGATGGTCAAACTAACTTTATTTTTTCTCTAAACTAAAAATCTATCTTCAGATATTCTAAGATGTATAAAATATATGCATCGAGCAGGGCATCTTTAGGGTCTAATACTTGAACAAAGTCGGGCACTCTTAATGGAAAATCATATTTTGCCCAAATTTTGAGTGTATCCAAGGAAAACTGAATAAAATTGAATATAAAGTATCTAAAGTCAAATTTTCAAATGGAAAAGACTTGTTTAAGAACTGCAGGTACTTATTATTAGCAGTAGAAAACAAGACAATGGCAAAATGTTGAGAAATAGCAATGAAATGGTAAAAAATGTCACAATTTGCGGGCTAATATTTGATGTCAAAATATGCCAGAGACTATATTCATATGCCCTGTAATTAAAGAAAACCCCCTGCAAGGTACCTTTTTCGTCATTTACATGTTTTGAGGGTGAAACAATTTATAAGTATACCAAATTCTAAGGAGTTTCGACCATCACTTTTAAAGATATTGTAAATTTACATACAAAAATGCTATATTTTAAGCCAAAAATGCATGAAAAAGCTGTATGACAAACCAAAAATTTTTTAAATTGAAGGATTTATTATTCAAACATGATTAAATATTTGTTAAACAAACTATTTTAAACATCTGCAATTACTTAAGGCAATACAACGTTATTCTTATATATTTTGGAAATTAGTGATGACGTCACGCGATACCCGAACCACCTTAAAGGATAAAGTCTCCGAAATATTTGGGTGTTGCTTAACTTTTGCTACTGTGCATATCAAAGCATCCTCTCTACAGATTATAAGCTTCGATATTTTTTTTTAATCCTTGTTCTTTAAAGCTGATATTTACCTAAGAAATTAACACCTTAAGAAAAGTATTTGTAGAGATGTATTATTAATTCCCTCTCATTCTAAGTTCTCTCTGAATCCATGCCATCTCTTTCCCTTTTGACTTTTTCAAAACATTACCTCGGTTTATCATAACATCTTTCGAGTCTAAATGTTCATACATCTTCTTTACTGGCTCCTCATATGATGTTTTTAATCTTATGAAAATTAAGCAAATAATTAAGAATAAGAAGTATACATATCATCACAATACATGTACATTAGAGTTTGATGGTATATTCTGTAAATAAAATGATTCAAGAGGCTTTTTGACATGTAATGAAGACAAATATGACAACTCAGGAGATAACACACCGAAATCAAGATAGAACAGCAACCAAAACAAACCATTAATAACCTCCACCATATATAAAAAGTGAACTCCCAATTTAGGAGTGAGACCAGGTGCCCAATGTAGGAGTGAGACGAGATGCCGATTTTAGGAGTGAAACCAGGTGCCCATTTTAGTAGTAATTTGTCTAATAAAACTCTTCAATCTATAAATCATTTTTGAAATTACCAATTCCTAGGATGATGAAGCTGATTATTCTACACAATAAACATCAAAGAAGTACATTTCAGTTATTGAGTATAAATGTCGAGAAGGCAAAACTAATTCATTAGAATTTCCATTGGAACGGTTGCTAACCTCGGGAAAAATAACATTCCGAATGTAAGACGTCTTCAAGTTGAACAGCATCATTTAAGAACAGATAAATTGGCAGCATGGACCAAACATGAGAGTACAGAAGTGAGACCATGCAGGTGCCCGGGAGAGTCAGAGTCTCCTGGTTGCATGCAACACCAGTCGCAATAGCTTTACGAAAACTTATCAAATTCGGTGGTTGTCTCGATATACATATTGATGTACAAATCAGGTAAGTAAACTGTATATCAAAGTACGAAGCGGATCTGTAACTTTCGGTTGTTTCCTTGATCTCTAGTTCACGAGGATATGTTTTATGTAGATGATCGTTAATTAAAGCTCGGTGTATTGATGGACAACACACCATCTATGTATCTGAATGTAAAGTGGAACTGAGATGCGAGGTGCTTTCGTCCAGTCCTGATAAACATCAAAGAAGTACATAACAGTTATTCAGTCTCAAAGTCGAGAAGGCAAGACAAAATCGTAAGAATTCCCATCGGAATAGTTGCGAACCTCGGAATGAACAACATTCCGAAGTGAGACCAGGTGCCCGGGGAGAGTCAGCGTCTCCTGATTGCATGCAATACCCGTCGCAACAGTTCCATGGAAACCTGTCATATTCAGTGATTGTAAGGTAAGGTCTCGATGAAGTCAGATTCTTATGTAAGCAGTCGCAAGCTGTGGGGCGCAATTTGTACCTATTGTGATGCCTGCTATGTGTTTAAATACGCATCCTCAAAACACCATAAAGTTTTTGTCAATCAAAAACTCAAGTATGATATACGGTATCTTTTTTGTTTGAATCAGAGTGTTCCTTCGCGAAATAAGTAACCCCCCTCGCCCTATGACAAGCAGGATACTTCATCTTACATACTACATGTAAAAGAAGCACCAACAGCAAAACACCAAAACACCCGATGCAAAAACACAAAAGGCGAGCACAGTATGAGAGGGAAAAGAGAATACGACATGGAAACATCAAACACAAAAGACTACACATAAACCGACGAGACCAATGGGCAACCGGTGCCGACTTTGGATGGTCTTTTGTCACACAAGTGGCAAATGGTGCGGTTATCCTTGATAAAGTGCGCACAACCATCTCACTTCTCCAATTACCCAGAGGTCTCGAAGAACGTACAATTGTGGTGTAAAGCAACCTCCTCACTCACAGGGATTTATCACGCCAATACCGGTTGCTCTATTTACTATATAGTGTGTTAAAGGGATCTAACTCGGCGTTAAAGGAAAAATCGACAAGTCATCGTTAAGTCGTCAGAAATTGGCTTATCAATGACAAAAACTATATTCTGTGGTATATTTTGATAGATTAATTCATACCAAATCTATATACGAAATTTAAAATCAGTACCTCCCTTAAAAGCCGAGATATGTCCAATACCGCTCTCTTATGAGCGCCGCATTTCTAGGTCGGACAAAAAGGTGTCCGATGATAATCAGGCATCAGTGATCAACTTGAGGCACCGCTTGACCATTCAATGATGCGAACATCTCAAATACATAACATTGCATGAAATAGTCCCATATATGCTAAGTACAATTTCATATAAAGTCTTTTTTAACGACTTTGAATTCAGAAAAGCGTCGGATCTAGATGACATTAAATTCAACATGTGCAGAGTTATGAATGACATACACGCCCATGCAAAGAGGTAGCTATATGAGGGATTTTCATATACCAACGATGTTTGAGATTGTACAAAGCATTTGAAGAGGAGATATCATGCAGTTGTATGTCTTTGAAGTGTTCGGACCTTTAAACGATCAAGCAGTAACCAAATTTTGTCTATTCTGCTTGATTATCACCAGACACCTTTTTGTCCGACCTAGAAATGCGGCGCTCATAATGGAGCGGTATTGGGCATATCTCGGCTTGTAAGGGAGGTACTGATTTCAAATTTCGTATGAAGATTCAGTATGAATTAATCTATCAAAATATACCACAAATCCCTTTGTCCTCACTGTAAAATGACCTCACACAAACAAGACCGAAAAGCATAGAGGCCCCAGCAACGCAGATGAATATGTAAATCGATATAAAAAGAGGGCGTGCGTAATACAGTCCGTGCTCTGTCGGCTGTAGCGGGCTCATGTAATGTAATCACATGAGGAGTCCGACTGACATTTAGAGAGGACAGATGGTCGGGGTCCTGTCTTCTCTAAAGAGGTTTGGACAAAGCCCGTCGTGGAGGGCCGTCATCACAGTCAGTGAGAGTGCATGTCTCAAAGATGCGATGGTACAAGACTGAAGATTGGTCAAGTACCAAGCCTAGTGTCAATCTGGTGATATTAGGATCATATCAACGGTATAAAAGGCGTTTGATGATTCTGATGCATTTTCGATGGTTATGGGAGATCCCCTTCCTTCTTATGCTGTCTACCTTTGAGGATCACTGACGAGGGTTTAGTACCTAAACGTGCATGTCTGGTCCATGCTGTAAATTAATCAGGTTTTAAATGATGCTATTGAATTTAAAGACGTTAAACATTTGCTCCTTCTAATTTTGTTTATCCTATCACCATGCATCATATCATGTATCATATTTTGTTTATCATATCATCACGTAAGATATTTTATGAATCTATTTACAGAGCATAATTATATTGACTCTTATTTAATACATATTGAAAAGTGAAATAACTGTGACGTGGCAGTTAATCTTTAGCATTTTAACATGTTTAAGTGACAATGTTATAGTGTTATCTGCTTAGGTAATACTCTCATTTGAATTCCTTGCTACAAAACCATGCAGTTGAAATTTGTGCATCTGCAAGGAAAACACAATCTGTTTGGATATCCCCTCCTTTCTCTTTTCTACTCCATTATTGATAAGTCATTGGAGAAGTATAGGAGTCAATATATATATGACTTGAAATGAAAGTGCAAATGGTATCTTGTTCCTGAAACTTAATTTGTAAGAAATTGAAAACTTACATGTCTTCTGTATATTCTGAAAATTTAACAGAAGTACGATTTACAAACTCTTGAAAGATAATTATTGACATCAACAAACATGTACATATACATTTTTATTTCATCATTTTTTCATTATAGCCTAAGAGCTGGCCATAATTTGTACCAGAAAGCGAAACTTTGCTTTGTATTGACCCCTTTATCTTTATCTCATTTGTATTGACCCCAACCCCCTCCAAAACAAAATAAAATAAAATAGAAAATTGATCAACACAAACTTTTACCCTTCTTCAGATAAGTTTTGTTGTCCAAGTTAAGTCCAGTTGCAGGTGAATCCCATTCGATATCATTGTAGATGCCACTGTCTCGTGTCTCAGTATTAGTCGATGCATCAACATATTCTAGGTTTCGTGTTTCCGTTTTCGTCCTTCTCCTCCAAAAGGAACAAGTGAAGAGATCATGTAGTTCAGTTTATTAATAGATAGTCAATCATTCTCTCAATAAGTTTCAAAATATTAGAAAAACAAATGAGTTAAAGAAGATCATGACGATAATCTCAACAGCACTCACAACAGAGCACAAAATTGATCATCTACGGATCCCCAGCAAGCTAGAGGTGGGACCAGGTGCCCGGGAGGAGTAAATATCCTCTGTTGGCTAGCCGTCGATGTTCAAGAAGGGAGAAAATCTCCAACGAGACCCTGTTGCAGCACCAACAGCAAAACACCAAAACACCCGATGCAAAAACACAAAAGGCGAGCACAGTATGAGAGGGAAAAGAGACATACGACATGGAAACATCAAACACAAAAGACTACACATAAACCGACGAGACCAATGGGCAACCGGTGCCGACTTTGGACGGTCATTTGTCATGCGAGTAGCAAATGGTGCGGTTATCCTGGATTACGTGCGCACAACCCTCTCACTTCTCCAATTACCCAGAGGTCTCGAAGAACTTACAATTGTGGTGTAAAACAACCTCCTCACTGTAAGATGACCTCACACAAACAAGACCGCGAAACGTAGAGGCCCCAGAAACACAGATGAATATGTAAATGGATATAAAAAGAGGGCATGCGTAATACAGTCCGTGCTCTGCCGGCTCTAGCGAGCTCATGTATGTAATCACCCGAGGAGTCCGACTGACATTTAGAGATGACAGGTGGTCGGGGTCCTGTCTTCTCTAGAGAGGTTTGGACAGGGCTCGTCATGGAGTCCCGTCGTCACAGTCAGTCACAGAGCAAGTCTCAAGGATGCGCTTGTACAAGATTGTAGATTCAAGCACGAAAATTAAAACAATATTTAAAATGCATGCTTTATCTATGTTAGTTCTATATAGAAAGTGTTATTGCGACAATGTCAGGGGAAAATATTCAAAACACTTACTGTTAAACCCTTTAAACACTTCATTAGAACTCAATCGCAGTCATTGCTATCATCAGGTGTTCAAAGCTCCCAATATATTTTCATTGATATAATTGTCCAATAGTGAAATCAGTAATTAAAACATGTATAACGTGCACAAATATACCTGGCAAATATGAAAAATGACCATATCCCAATACACAGTACAAAATCGATAATTCAGAAAATCACAGACCGAAGGCATACAAATTCAGGATAAAATAGGAACGAATGCAAACAAACAAAAAAACCTCCACCACATGAGGAAGAAGGGAACTCCCAATTTAGGAGTGAGACAAGGTGCCCAAGAAGAGTCAGCATCTCCTGCTTGCAGGCAACACCCGTCGCTTCAATTCGGCATAACTATCACATCCGGTTACTTCCATTTCGGAATTAACAACATACATTCTATACCGCGACTATACTTTTTAAATCATATTTTTTTTCATCTCAATCATTACAATTTTAAAAGAAGGGTTACATTAGATGACAAGTATGGATAATGACCATATCCTTGTATAAAGTACAAAATCGATAATTCAGAAAATCATAAAACAGGATTCTAAGCAAACAAACAAAAATCTCCATCATATGAAAAGAGGCGAACTACCGATATGGGAGTGACACCAGGTGCCCAGGAAGAGTAAGCATCTCCATAAGATATCCATAAATTACCCATGTCTGACATCGACATTTGGAAGTTGGATTTACTTTCAAAGTAACTTACTGTCTTACGGACTAGGAAATAATTCAGAGTATTACATACCTCTTTAAATACTTGCTTAGCATTGCTGTTAGATTAACAATCAAAAGTAGTCCCAAGATGAATACTATTCCTACAATAGACCATAACGAATAGAAAAAGAAAGATAAACGGCGATCGTTTCTTCAAAGAAATATAAAATAATTATTTAAAAATAAGAGAAATGCATATGGGCGTATTCTTGGTAAAACATCTTTATACAAACATATTTTAACAAACACATTACATTGTTTAGATTTAGGATCACTGATGAGGGTAAAGTAACCGAAACGTTCATGTCTGGTCCAAGTTGCAAATTTATCTGGTCTTAAATGATGCTATTCAATTTGAAGACGTTTACATTTAAAACGCCTTGGCTACATGTGCGAGGGATGTCCGTAATATTCGTGGATTGCCTTCATAAAAGCTAGCAAACAATCAGTTAATGAATGAAAGCATCATTTTTATCAAATTCAAGTTTCATATTTATAATATACCAAATTTCAACACAAACAAAGCATGAATTGTTATATTTCTATACAATATAAAAAAAGACACTTCCTTATACCCGGAGCACTAGCATGATGATCCTTTACGTTATCCGTTATATAAAAAAAATGACAATTCTACTCTTCTTGCTTTTAAATTCTCGGGACTTTTCGGAACCCATCAAGCACAGACATGAGTCGTTAGGACCATAGAATAAAATCATATGCACGAGATTTTAAATCTATACAGATACCTGTAATTTTCCGAATTGTTAGTCGACGACCATTGTGAATCGCGTCACGTTCTTTGTTGAAAGGAGCTCCTTTCTTTGATAGAAAGTCTTCGCTAGCGTATACCATCCCGTAAACTATCCCTAACGTCCAAAAATCCTCTTTGCTACTTGCTAACAGCTAGATTTTATCATGCTTGTTTTCGACTGTTTAAGGAAGATATGGATCTCTGTCGGTGTTTCCCGAAGCCTACGCAAAATTAAATCACTGCTCTCTGCTTCGCCTTTCGAGAAAAAATCATTTTTTAGCTCGTCGGGACGAAAGCCCGAGGAGGTAATGCCATACCCTCGGCGTCTTTGTCGTTGTTGTCGTCGTCCGTAGACAAAATTCTAACCTAGCCAATATCTTTTCAAGAGTAAAAGGTAGGGCTTTTATGTATCACAAGTAGATATCTTTTGACAAGACCTTTCAACTGACACCATGACATTTGACCTAGTGACCTTGTCCTACTTTTCAAAATCTTTAACCTGGGTTATATGTTTTCAATCATAAAGGGTAGGGCTTTCATATTTCACATGTAGATATCTTGTGACGAGACCTTACATTTGAGACCATGACCTTGTACATATTGACCTTGACCTTGGACTCTGACTTACTTTTCAAAAACTTTAACCTGGGTTGTAGGTCTTCAACAATAATTGGTTGGTCTTTCATATTTCTAACATGATACATGTGATGAGACATTTCATTTGAGACCACGATCTTTGACCTAGAGACCTTGACCTTGGACTTTGACCTTTTGCTCAAGAAAATTAATCTGGGCTAAATCTCTACAACCATAAAGCGGAGGGCTTTCATGTTTCACATGAAGCTGTCTTATGACAAGACCTTTCATTTGGGACCACGACCATTGATCTAGTGACCTTGAACTTGGACTTTGACCTACTTTTCAAAAACTTCAACCTGGGCTATTGGGCTATATCTATTCAAGGGGTAGGGATTTCATATTTCACAAGTAGATACCTTGTGATGAGACCTTTCATTTGAGACCATCACTTTTATCCTAATGAGCTTGACCTTCAACCTGCTTTTCAAAAACATAAATCTGGGCTATATATCTTGAGCTATAAGTTGTAGGGCTTTGATATTTCACATGTATATGCCTTGCGACGAGACTTTTCATTTGTAAACATGACCTTTGATCTAATTACCTTGACCTTGGACTTTTACCTTTTGCTCAAGAAAATTAATCTGGGCTAAATCTCTACAACCATAAAGCGGAGGGCTTTCATGTTTCACATAAAGCTGTCTTATGACAAGACCTTTCATTTGGGACTACGACCTTTGATCTAGTGACCTTGACATTGGATTTTGACCTACTTTTTATAAACTTCAACCTGGGCTTTTGGGCTATTTCTCTTCAAGAGGTAGGGATTTCATATTTCACAAGTAGATACCTTGTGATGAGACCTTTCATTTGAGACCATCACTTTTAGCCTAATGAGCTTGACCTTCAACCTGCTTTTCAAAAACTTAAATCTGGGCTATATATCTTGAGCTATAAGTTGTAGGGCTTTGATATTTCACATGTATATGCCTTGCGACGAGACTTTTCTTTTGTAAACATGACCTTTGATCTAATTACCTTGACATTGGACTTTGACCTACTTTTTAGAAACTTCAACCTGGGCTATTGGGCTATATCTCTTCAAGGGGTAGGGATTTCATATTTCACAAGTAGATACCTTGTGATGAGACCTTTCATTTAAGACCATGACTTTTGACCTAATGAGCTTGACCTTTAACCTACCTTTCAAAAACTTAAATCTGGGCTATATCTCTTGAATTTAAAGTTGTAGGGCTTTGATATTTCACATGAAGATGCCTTGCGACGAGACCTTTCCTTTGTGAACATGACCTTTGATCTAATGACCTTGACCTTGGACTTTGACCTACTTAAAAAGAATAACCTAGGCAATATATCTACAACCAGAGAAGGTAGAACTTTGATATTTCACATGTAGATTCCTTGTGATGAGAACTTTCATTTGAGACAATGACCTTTGACCTAGTGACTCTGCACTTTGACCTACTTTTCAAAACCTTTAACCTGGGCTATATCTCTTGAACTATACGGAGTAGGGCTTTGATATTTCACATGTAGATTCCTTGTGATGGGACCTTTCATTTGAAACAATGACCTTTTCCCAAGTGACGTTGACCTTGGACTTTGACCTTAACCAATAACATACTCATAATTACTCATACTTTGGCTGGCTTTCTAAGGGATGAGACTAACATTAGATGCAAAGAATCCTCATGACAATATTTATTTGTATTTTGGAATTTATTTGATTTTTGAGAAAAACCTCTACGTCGAGCTATAAAATTTTTGATTACCCTATGTTTTGAACAATGACGATCACGTCCTATCACCTGTCTGTCATCTTGAAAGTTTTGAATGTTAAAGTATTGCATTATTGCATGTGTGATGTCATTACTTTTGTCTACATCACAATATCGCTTTTTCCGCAGGATTTTACAAAATGGATATGAAATGAACGAAATGATAAACAACATATTCGGTAGAAATTCCGGGTCGACATCCGATGTCTAAAAACGAAGTCATAATTGTTATCATGAAATTTTTGTTGTGTTTTTGTTTTTCGACTGTACCACTTTTCCTTCTTTTTTATTTTCTAGGAGTGAAGATGAAGAACCCATTTTTTCTGTTTCTTGCGGCGGGAGTCCGGTCCCTCACGCAGGAAAAACATACTTTTTTGACTTCGTTATTTTCCATTCATTTTTCCCCCGAGTTCATATCCTTATTTCCGTTTTTTTTTATTTCCCTCCCTTCAATAGAAAATTCTTCTTTGATTCTGTCTTTCTGTTCGATTCCCCGATTTTTTTTAGATCATTGATTTTTTTGTGCGAAGTTTTTTTAATCAAATTCTGAGTTCATGAATATATCATCAGATGGGGAAAAGTATGTATCTAAATTAAAAAGCTGAAAAAGAATTATCATACCTAAAATGAATAATTAATGACATTCCCGATTAAACTCATGAGAAAAGAAAGTGCAAGGAGAACCGTCGTACATATACATAGCAGGTATTAGTAAATAATTTAATATGACAATTAGTCATATTTAATTGATTATAAATACACTAAGTCTACTCTTGCAAAATTGAAAGATAACACTTGAATTTATTGTTAAAGATTTTCTTATTCCCCTCCCCCTATCTTCATTTACCGCTTGTCGATATCACGCTCTAATTAGTTTCACACCTTTCAGATATAGAATATACGATTGACACCTACATACCCTGCACGGTTGATTGACATATGTACACGTGTACTTGTCAAAACAACGATTTGTCAAATGGGATGTTACTTTACAATAATTTGCGCAATAGACTGACATACATGAAGAGAAACTACCATGACTTGTACAATTAAATAAAAGTGAAAAGCTGGTTCTAATTTTACAAATAAATGTTTAAATATACAGAAAAAGTTCATTATAGACTTTTACTTTCAGAAAACACATATAGATAGTAACAAATCTAATCAAAGTCGGATATTTTTTTATTACATGCCACATATCAGATATATTGTTTTGGCAAGCTTAGTAGCGACCGCGATATCTTTTGCCATCCAAACATTATCCGTGACGACACATTTCGATTCGCGAACAAGCCTATATAATAAACATCAAAGAAGTACCTAACCGTTATTCAGTCTAAAAGTCGAGAAGGCAATATCAAATCGTGAAAATTCCCATCGGAACGGTTGCAAACCCCGGACTGAACAACATTCCGAAGTGAGACCAGGTGCCCGCGGGGATTCAGCGTCTCCTGATTGCATGCAACACCCGTCGGAACAGCTCCATGGAAACCTGTCAAATTGGGTGATTGTCTCGATGTATATTTTGATGTATAGATCAGGTAAGTATGTATTGTTTGGTGATGACGACAGCCATTCAATCACAATGTAGAATGTCACTGAGTATTCTGGAAAGGGGGGTCTAATATCATATGATCTGAAATCTATCGGAGAATTACTTAAAAGGAGAATAGGGCGTCTTCAGCATTCAGTTAACAACAGATACGAGTCAATTTTTCATGACCCTGTTGTTGGAAAAGAGCTGTCTGACCTCCATGAAAAATATATCATCGTTCCTGCTGACAAAGACAAAAACAATTTTACTTTCGTTTGCAAGTAGTACTATTTCAAATGCCTGAGAGAGGAACTTGGGTTACATTCAGCACCTGGAAATCCAACATACACACTTACAAATTTATCTGTATCTGAAACACTAGACAATCACAAATCTTTTCTTGAGTCTTTCGGTCTTCACACCGATTACTCTGATCTTGAACTACCTTATATCTGCTGGATTCTCAAAATGCACAACAATCCTTACAAGCACCACTTCATCGCCGGTTCGTCCAGGTGCTCCACAAAATCTTTTTCTATTTTGCTTACGAAAATATTAACTCGCATCAAGCAAGGTCATAAAACATAATGCGAGATAACTTATTCCAGAAATGGAATCAATCAGATGTGGATCCTAAAAAATTCTAAGGAACGTTTTTAAGATTTAAAAGCCACCAATTTCAATCATATAACCAGCATAAAGTCTTTCGACTTTTCCACGCTCTACACTACCATCCCACACAAAAAAACTCAAAAACAGACTTGTCAATATTATTCGCAACACCTTTTGTTACAAAAAATGTTAATAGGAGATACAAATACCTTGTCATAGGGCGTGAGGATACGTATTTCGTAAAAGGAACACTCTGATTCAGACAAAAAGTATACCGAAGACGATATCATCCGGATGCTGGAGTTTTTGATTGACAACATTTTTGTGGTGTTTGGAGGAACCGTATTCCAGCAGATAGTCGGAATCCCCATGGGTACCAATTGCGCCCCAATGCTTGCGGACTTATTTTGTATTCATACGAAGCTGCCTTTATCCAGACCTTGCTCTCGACTAGGCGAGAGCACCTCGTATCTCAGTAAAATTTTACCTTCAGAGACATAGATGACGTGTTATCAATCAAAACTCCGAAATTTAAGGACCATCTTAATGAAATATATCCTAATGAACTAGATATCAAGGAAACAACAGAGAGCGACAGATCCGCTTCGTACTTGGATATACTTCTATCTTTCGACGCAAACGGCTATTTGAACACCTCACTGTATGACAAGCGTGACGATTTCAGCTTCCACATAACTAACTGCCCTTTCATTAGTAGCAACACTCCTTCTTCTCCTGCTTATGGCGTTTTTGTTTCTCAGGTGATACTGTACGCCATGTTCCAAATATGAAGATTTCATTATTACAGCCAGACGATTGCAAGTAAACTACTTTTTCAGGAATATATCACACAACGACTGAAATCATCTTTGCGGAAGTTCTTCGGTTCAAAGAAAAAAAAATGAACAGTTCATTTTAATAATCATATTATTGTTTTCTGCGCTGCATTTAATGTTTTCGCGGGTAAAATAAATCGGTGTGGAATATTAAAATTTTATTCCAAATATTATATACAAAACACATTTTTCTTTTTTTTTTCTTTTTTTTGGGGGGGGGGGTGTTGTTGGTGTTGGTGTTGCAAAAATAAATTTCTTATTTTTTGTTTAGACTGAAGATCAGTGACGAGGGTTAAGTACCCGAAACGTGCATGTCTGGTCCATGCTGTAAATTTATCAGATTTTAAATGATGCTATTGAATTTGAAAAAGATTAACATTCTATGTGAAATTTTCGGGGAGAAAAATGACATTTTTTATAGATATATGTCATATATACGATATAGCTGTACAATTGTACAAAAATTTCACTTTTCTGTCGGAGCGTAGATTGTTACGGAAAAGGTCAATTAAAAAAAAAGTATCTTAAACTATTAAATTTCACATGTAAACAAAAAGAAGGATTTTAAAAAATGCAATAACTGCTAAGACTTATAGGCAGCCAGATAATCAAACGGATAGTTACTGAAGAACAGATAACATGCATATAGAATAAAACATGTTCGATAATTCGTGTACTTCAAGTATATCTCATTATCTTTTCTTTTAATAATAAGTCCTCTCCTACAAACAAATAAATATTTTTCCTGTTTTCATAGCATTCTGCGTACATTTTTTTGCAATAAACATCAAAGAAGTACGTAACCGTTATTCAGTCTCAAAGTCGAAAAGGCAAGACCAAATCGTGAGAATTCCCATCGGAACGGTTGCAAACCCCGGACTGAACAACATTCCGAAGTGAGACCAGGTGCCCGCGGAGAGTCAGCGTCTCCTGATTGCATGCAACACCCGTCGTAACAGCTCCATGGAAACCTGTCAAATTCGGCGATTGTCTCGATGTACATTCTGATGTACATATCAGGTACATGTATGTATGTCTTGTTTTGTGATGATGACAGCCATTCAATCACAATGTAGAATGTCACTGATCATTCTGGAAAGGGGGATCTCATATGCTTATATAACATCCCCGTAGTGACCGAAGAACTTCCTCAATGATGATTCCGTCGTTGTGTAACATAACCCTGAACAAGTAGCTTACTTGCAAGCCGTCTGGCTCTAATGATGAAATCTTCATATTTGGAACATGGCCTTTGCGTACCGGAGTAGTTGAGAAACAAAAACACGATAAGCAGGAGAAGACGGTATGTTGCTACTCATGAAAGGGAAGTTAGTTATGTGGAAGCTGAAATCGCTTGTCATACAGTGAGGTGCTCAAAAGATAGAAGTATATCCAAGTACGAAGCGGATCAGTCGCTTTCTGTTGTTCCTTGATCTCTGATTCATGAGGATAGATTTCATGTAGATGGTCCTTAAATTTCGGATTATTGATGGATAACACGTCATCTATGTATCTGAAGGTAAAATTGAACTGAGATGCGAGGTACTCTCGAGAGCAAGGTTTGGATGACAACAGCTTCGTATGGATATAAAAATAAGTCCGCAAGCAGTCGGGCGCAATTGGTACCCATGGGGATTCAGACTATCTGCTGGAATACGGTCCCTCCAAACACCACAAAAATGTTGTCAATCAAAAACTCGAGCATTCGGATGATATCGTCTTCGGTATACTTTTTTTGAATCAGAGTGTTCTACTATGTTTGCTTTTATCAAAGGGACCCAAGTCAGAATCTAAGCTCTCTATAATGTGTTATTTTGAGATAGTATAAACTAACTTCGCTTTAACAGAGAGATGCCGCCGTCTGTCCAAGCATCTTTTTTTTATTTTTGTATTTTTTAATCTGTAAGAAATATCCCGTCGTCTGTCATTATCTTGTAATTCAAACTTTTTTAATTTGTTTTCGTAATGAGTCTTGAAACAAAAGAGAATGATGATGCCAAAATACATTCGTATTCTAAGCGAACGTAAAGCCATCGTAGGAAACCCACAGCCTATTGCCCTACGATTATAGGCCGTGGGCGCAATTGTTAAAAAAAATCTCGTTTTAATGCGTCATACGGTTATATATAGTAACCAATGAAATTGTCGGTTTGAATAGTATCTTTTGTGTTGTATAGGGATTTTGTAACGCTCTATCTGATCGGCATAAATTCCCTGTTGGTATCGTTTCGAAATACGAGTGTTTCCCTATAGACTGTCCCACGGTTTCTTACGTAGTAGAACGGAGAAGACGCCGAGGGTTTCCGACGATGAAGTAAAGCTGACGTTGCGAAAGGTTAAAGCTAATTTTTTAGCTCACTTGATTTCAGAAACAAATAAAGCTACATAACGATGTTGTCAAAATACATTCCTTTTTTTAACGAACGTAAAGCTGACGTTCGAAAGGTTAGAGCTTATTTTATTTACTCACATGATTTCAGAAACAAATAAAGCTACTGTTGATATAGAAACATTTTTTAGATTAAGGAGAGCTTACTCTTCAACTTATTCGCTCCTTTTTTTCCTCCGAATAACTTTTCTCGATAACATTTATCATTAAATTGAGATGTACCATAATCTTTTGATATGATTTGCGCTTTTCTTTACACGAAACTGCAGATAAAGTGTTGAAACTTGAAATAATATAACCATAATCATAAATAAATTTACGCTTTCATTGTAAAATCAAAGTACTAGTAATTGTTGAACTTTTTGTGGGATGCAAAAATTAAATGCATGTTAGTAACGCCGCTAAGTAGACAATTTAAGCATCGCGCAAAATAAGCAGTTTTACAAATCTGACGGTTTAAAAAAATATTATGTCCATAATCAAATAATTAACATTCAGAACAGATCTTTTTAATTCCATAGATACCAATTACATTTCAATCTGTTCAGAAATAAGCGAATTACGAGAAATTGAGATTTGAAAACCTCTAAGGGATCTATATGCTGGCTAGAGTTACGTTCCCTAGGTGTACCGAACGTTTTTAAATTATGCTATTGAAGTTGAAGACATGAAACATTTGTACCACTTGGTGAGTGTCACTTCTTGTAGACGACAAGGAGTCCCCGAGGGCACATATAGCCAATTTCGATCATATTCTTTTGATCGGCTCTTCAACGTATTCAAAAGTTTCTGTTATCAAAATAAGTTCTTAAACGTTGCTCCTGTACCTTCATTTCGCACGCATCCTGCTACGTCTTTTCGGTACATTTTGGAAATAGCTTTCACACTGTTTGGCCAAAAGACATTTTTTAGACTGATGAACGTGTATGTCTGGTCCATGTTACAAATGCATCTGTTCTTAAATAATGCTATTGAATTTGAAGACGTTAAACATTTAGTTGTCTTTACCATTCTTTATCATTCGCCATGCGAACCGATTAATTTGAATACATCTTTACTTACCTATAACAACAAAAAGAGTCAATTCTGCTTTATTTGTCGTTTTTTCTTGAACTGAAAAAGATCGATGAATTCTGGTGAAAGTTGTGAAAATGACATTGATATAAATCAAACTTATTCATACATGTGTGTATGACAAAAGAGATGATTATGGATTCAACATAGTAAATTTCCCCTGGTTTGACATCCTATGGTATCTATATTTCACAGCTCATCCGGTATGCTAGAGCATGTACTGTTGTTTTAGATTTTCATAGTAGAAATTCACAAATTACCAAGAAACTTTTATGACAAAACTTTCTTGACATTTTACAAATATTATTGTCAACTTCTTTTGAAATTCGGATCAATTCCAGCAACAGAGTATGTTACTTTGTGTATTTCACAACCAGCGTAAAGAGTTATCTGCTCCTGACTAAGGTGGCGGCAGATTTTTCTGAAGGAGAATATTTTGTAAAATTCCATATTTACTGAAAGATTTATCATCGAATCGTCATAAAAGACGTACAAGGTGTACATGTATGTACACAGAAGCTGTAAGTTAACAAAGCTGAAAAATAAGTGTTGTTGCAAGACCAAGCTATGCCAGGGCAGCCGCGTCCGAGCGGGAAGTCCGAACAACAGCAAAATCTTTGTTTATCAAAGAGTCTGACTTTTTCGATAGTAAGTCATCCAACGATGAATGGATAACACATTCTGAATTATACAAAGAAATTTCAAAGCACGTTCCAGCAGGTAGCATCTCTGGCCTGCAAAGAGTCAGAGGATTGTGGCGGATCTACATGGAGGATTTTGAGACTCGCAATGCTCTTTTGACTAGTGACTTTGCCCTAAGAGAAAAATCTCTCACTATTTATAGCCAAAACCCTGGCTCCAATTTCTCTGAAAACTCAGTAAGAGTGCGCATAAAAAAACATTCCGCTTTCGGCTGATAATAGCCAAATAACCAGAGCACTGGAAGTAAAAAACTGTAGAATTTCTTCTTTCTTTCGTAAAATAAAGGTTACCGATTTCACAAACTAGTAAAGACTTTCTTGACATTTTACAAATATTATTGTCAACTTCTTTTGAAATTCGGATCAATACCAGCAACAGAGTATGTAACTTTGTGTATTTCACAACCAGCATTTTATGTTGACATAATTAACAAGATAAGAAGGATCAAAGATAGACAACATAACTATCGAAAATGCGTCAGAATCATCAAACGCCTTTTATACCGTGAATATGATCCTAATGTCACCAGACGAACACTAGGCGTGGTACTTGACCAATCTAAAAATTGCACTCTGACTGACCGTGACGATGTGACTCCATGACGGGCCCTTCCTAAAGCTCTTAAGAGAAGACAGGGCCCCGACCACCTGTCCTCACTGAATGTCAGTCGCATTCCTCGAGTGATAACATATTTGAGCTCGCGGTGACAGAGCATGGATTGTATTACGTACGCCCTCTTTTTATATCCATTTACATATTCATAATTGTTGCTTTGGCCCCTGCGTTTTGCGCTTTTGTTTGTGTGTGGTCATCTGACTGTAAGAAGGTTGTTTTACACCACAATTGTACGTTCTTCGAGACCTCTGGGTAATCGGAAAAGTGGGAGGGTTGTGCGCACGTAATCCAGGATAACCACACCTTCTGCTATTTCCGTGGCAGATGGCCGTCCTAAGTCGGCACCGGTTGCCCATTGGTCTCGTTGGTTTATGTGTAGTCCTTTGTGTTTGATGTTTCTGTGCTGTGCGATGACGTTCCTTGTCCCTTATGCGTCTCTTTCCGTGCTTGTCTGCTTTCTGCTTTTGCATTGGGTGTTTTGGGGTTTTGCTGTGGGCGCTACAACCTGTTGTTGTTGGAGATCCTCTCCTTTGTTATGCATCTGTGTTGCTTGGGCCCCTGCGTTTTGTGGTCTTGTTCGTGAGTGGTCATCTGACAGCGAGGAGGTTGTTTTACACCACAATTGTACGTTCTTCGAGACCTCTGGGTAATCAAAGAAGTGGGAGTGTTGTGCGCACGTAATCCAGGATAACCACACCTTCTGCTATTTTCGTGGCAGATGGACGTCCTAAGTCGGCACCGGTTGCCCATTGGTCTCGTTGGTTTATATGTAGTCCTTTGTGTTCGATGTTTCAGCGCGCGACTCCAAACTACCTTTAGCATCGATTCAGTTGGATAGAATATATTAACAAAATAAGACTGTAGGGATTTGCTGTTGGATGTTAACCTCTAAATTCGATAATATTGATGATGAAATGGAAAGTTTCCGAAATACGAAAATAATTATGATGTTTATTTAATAGTAGGGAACAAATTGAAATACTTTTAGGAGCTGGAAAGAAATGATTATAGGAAAACAAAATAATCACACTATAATAAATAAATGTTAAAACGTACAAGATACAAGAATGTCAGTTGGTCAAGTGTATTAATTGCTTTCGTTACAACTCTGTGTCCTAAAACCAATTTGACATTAGGTATTACTTATTCTGGAAACGTATCCGTTTATCTTAAAATATCATCGAAAGTAAAGGTGATTATACATCCTATCTCATCCCCCGACTGATGTTATGTCACCAACGAGGGTTAAGTACACGAAACGTGCATGTCTGTTCCATGCTGCAAATTTCTGTGTTCTTACATGATGCTATGGATCTGAAGACATAGATTTTTAATTTATTGGTTTTTTGTGTGTGTTACTGAATATTTATTGTGCTAGATAAAGTTCAGGTCCGCACAATCCCTACATGAATCTTTTACACAAAACGTCGTATATATATATATGGCAATGCCCTATGCCCATGTTTACACTTAAATTTGAATCTACATTTGATTATATTACAAAATGAAGGAGGGGATATCCAACAAGAGTCGACTGTATCAACAAAATAATATCGAAACATCCGTATGAAAGAAAGAACAGACGAAGACAAAATGAGACAAAAAGGGACACAGAAAACAAAACATTAAATTCAAAAATGCTTCTGTTACACATGAACGTTTGTACTTAACATGCTTAAGGTCTAAATGCATTCACGACGTCATCAAATGCACATGGTTCATCCTCTTTTAAATCTAAGTGCGTACGAATAATGCTTCAATTCATCCATATTTTCAGATTGCCTCATGTAAGTATCAAAACACACCTCTAGTGACGAGAAGGCGGACACAAATCTTCAAGGATAGTTACGACAATGACATTGTCAAAGAAATCAATGCATGACTTGACCCTGATTTGATGTCTAGATTATCTTAGTTTCTTCTGCATTAAAAAAAATCGAAATGCAAGCAGGTTTCTCCCAAATTGATTGGTCCTCCAAACTAGTTCATAAAGATTAAGATTGTGAATTATAAAGAAATATTTCAATTGCAGAAGAATCACTACTTCAAGCACCCGTTAGGCAAAGGGATTTATAAAGTATAATTCTTGTTGCATACTATAACGTAAGTCTTTAGTTTTGAAAGTACGGAGAATTTACCAACATTCAGATACTTTTGACGTTATAACATTCAATACGCTCATTATTAATGCTAAACGGGTTGTCTGATATTTAGTACAAATGGAAATATATGATATGATTGTCTTACTTTGGGTGTTCATGGTAGTATAATTCTGGTTGGACACGTGAAACTTATTCGAGAATCGCTTCGCGATGCACGGAATTTGCACGTGGCAAACCAGAATTATACTACCATGAACACCCAGAGTAAGACAATCATTTCTTAAACATATTTACCATGGAAGATATGTTCTTCAAACTTACAATGGACGTGCTGTTTGTTTGAAAGTATACTTCGTGCTTTAAAAGATGTTTGGTCCGTGTAGCTTTGCGTTGACAGCATCGAAGACGTAGTTGAACTGAAAGGAATTATACAAAGTTAATTTTCATAAGTAATATTACTTGTCATGTCATATCTATTGGTTTCACAGTTTTGTGAAACCTATCAACAACAACTGTCATGAAGTTATTTTGTCTTTGAAAATTAAGAAAACTGTCATAAAGTGATCTTGTCTTTAAAATTTCTAATGTGTTGTTTTAGCACCTACTGAGTGATATTGTTATGTACATGTATTAGTCTAACGATAACCTCCTGAATTTATCTGATAATACCAAGTATATTCATATATTCATATCAATACATCTACAAGATCTTTGTAATTTTTTTTCACATTTAATTACCTTGACTTCTGTGACATCAGGCACGCCGAATCTAAAAAAAAAGGAAATTCCAAGTTTAGCCCACTTATTGCAGGAAACAAATTCTTTCTAATACCAAGTGATAGCGGTAAGTCTTTTCATTAAATAATATAATCTACGTTAGAAACTGCATTTTGCCTGAATTCACTGTATTCATATTCCACCATGACACAAGGCTTTGTGTGCAATTAATCTAGATAATCACAATTAACATTACAGAAGTACCCATCAGTTATTTAGTCTCATAATCGAGAAGGCAAGGCAAAATCATGAGATTTTCCAAAGGAACGGTTGCAAACCTCAGAATTAACAAAATTCTCCTGATTGCATGCAACAGCTCCATGGAAACCTGTCAAATTCGGCGATTGTCTCGATGTACATTTTGATGTAAATATCAGGTTCGCATGTCTTGTTTTGTTCATTCCGAAGTTCGCAAACGTTCTTGTGGAAAATCCAAGTAATTCACCTTGCCTTCTCGACCATGAGACTGAATAACTGATAGGTACATGTACTTCTGTAATGTGTATTGGTAATGGACCAATCTACCAGCGCGTTCTTAAGATTATACTCTGATTGACTGTGACGACAGGACTCCTTGACAGGACCTGACCAAACCTCTTTAAAGAAGACAGGGCCCCGACCACCTCTCCTCCTTGAAAGTCAGTCGGACTCCTCGGGCAATCACATCCATGCGCTTGATCGGTCGGCAGAGGACGGGGTTTATTTTGTATGCCTTCAGTTGATTATATCCATTTACATATCCAAATATGCGTTTCTTGGGACCCTGTGTAATGTTGTGTTTTTGAATGTTCGTCTTACAGTGAGTAGCTTATTTTAGACCATAATTTAACGTTCTTCGATACCTCTCGGTGATCGAAATTGGGATGGATGTGCGCAAATAATCCGGATAACTACACCGTCTGCTACATGCGCGGTAGATGACCGTCCTAAGTCGGCACCGGTTGCCCATTCGTCTCGTCGGTTTATGTGTGGTCTTTTGTGTTTCATGTCTCTCTATTGTGAGTTGGCGTTCCTTGACCCTTTTGCATCTCTTTAAGTGTGCTCAGTGTATTTGCATTGGGTGTTTTGTGGTTTTGTTGTAGGTGCTGCAACCGAGTTATTGGAGATCCCCTATTTTCGTCAGTACTACTGGTTCAGTTAGACATCAAATTGACGAACTTCCGACCTTGCAATTCGCATATAGGGATAATTTTTAAGTATCTGGGGTGTTAAATAGAAAAGAGGGGATCACAAACAAGACTTTGTTAAACGTCTTTAAATTCAATAGCAACATTTAGAACTGAGTTTGAAGGATGGACCAGACATGCACATTTCGGCACTTAACCCTCGTCAGTGATTCTCAATCTAAACAATGTAATATAGCCAAATATTGAAAGTTATTATGTTTGAAATATATCGAAAAACGTAGCATGATGGGTGGGATATGATGCTACAGGACGCACATTTTAGAAATTTCAAGAAAATTTGTAACACAATGTTTCCATTGCATTGAAGAACCAATCAACCGAACTTTATCGAAGTTGGCTACATATATCCTTTGGGACTCCTGGTCCACCTAGAGTGACACTCACCAAATTGTACAAATGTTTAATGTCTTAAAATTCATTGGCAACATTATAGAGCAGATAAATTTACAGAATGGACCAGACATGCATGTTTCGGGTAATAAACCCTCGTCAGTGATCATAACAATGTAATATGAACAAAATCTGTGAAAATTATGTTTTAAATATACCGAAAGACGTGACAAAATGGCTGGGATATGATGTTACAGGACCCAGGTTTTAGAAATTCGAGAGAATTTCGTGAACAGAAATTTTCAAATGCGTTTGAAGGAACTACCGACCGAAATTGATCGAACTTGGCTGCATGTGCCCTCGGGGACTCTTGGTCCACCAGCAGTGACACTCACCAAGAGGTACAAATGCTTAACGTCTTCAAATTCATAAGCATTATTTTAGAGCAGATAAATTTACAGAATGGACCAGACATGCACGTTTCGGGTAATAAATGTTAAACGTCTTTAAATTCAATAGCATCATTTAAAAACTGATAAATTTGCAGCATGGACCAGACAAGCACATTTCGGGTACTTAACCATCGTCAGTAATCGTCAATATCAACACACAAGAATAAAAATGGACGAGGACTTGAACCCTCCTTTCCATCAGTAAGAGTGTTGTTCTCGGAAAATATAATTATTTCATTGTCGCTCCGTCAATTTTTGCATTTACTTAATTCCTTTGAAGAGAAAAGTCTATTATGCATATTCCCTAGGGGAAAACGAAATGTCGACAGAATGTCGCAATATATTGCGATAATATATTTGCTTTAGTGTGATACCTTGTGATAAATATGTCACTTTCGATGTAAAAGCATGTTCTAACTATGTATGTTTGTACATATCATTCGTATGATCTGATTGAATTTTACATTTTCAGTGTCATTCCAAGTCGATACCTTTTGACGAAAATTTCAAACTAATTTTCATGCACCAGACAGGAGTTTCATAGATTAAATCCTCATCAATGATGCCTCCAGCCAAAGTAATTTTCAGGAACATTCATCTCAGTAGTGCCATCTGGATTAATTTTTTGAATTTTAATTTGTACGTTTATTTCACAGAGTGTGCGCGGCTCCAATGTTCTTGTAGTTCCGATTCAGTGGTATATCAAAATAAAATCAATGTTCAAATTTGCATTGGAGGGATGGTGCTAATTTTATATAAGAATGAGGTTAACCTCCTTTCATTTCGATGATATTTTTCGATGAAATGACAAGTTTCCGAAATATCAAAATAATATACTGAACAAAAAACGTTATGTCCCTAAAAATAAAAGGTCACCACTTGTGCAGATGAGACGTTATGACCCTCTAAATGGTAAAACTTACTCAATAAACACTCCAAAAATTTCTTTTTATCACTCAAACATTGAATGCAATGAAGCATGACGAAACAAAGCGTTTTCACCTTATAGGAAGATTTATCTCTTTCTTTGTTCTGGTTGACTGCTTTCGAACGAGTGTATTAATAAGCAGAGGAGATCTCTCCATTGAAAAACGGAAAAAATTGTAATATTTATTATCCATAAATCAGTCAAATAGCATGTAATTCAAGAAAATTTAGCTTAAATGACACCGGAAATCCACAGTCGGCCATGCGCTATGTCAAATGCCAAAAGCACATTGAGAGTGTATCTAAGGGTGTGCAAATACCAATTTGTTCAGTAGGATTCAGAAACGCCCTTACCAGAGAGGATCAAACAGGTGAAACCTCTTTGGTTAAAACTTTGATTATGAAGTCAAATTTAAATCAATCTATTAAGATCGTTGTCAGAATCGGACAATTAATGAATATACCGTTTAACATTTAATTCAAAAAATATTTTTCGAGGATTCCGCCTCTGAATAGAATTTGTTTTCACGAGTCATGTAAAACCATAGAAAAAAGAAGGACATAACATTAATTTTTGGTTCAGTATATATACGATGTCTAGTTGATAAAGGACTTAATTAAACATCTGTCTGGCGGCAGAGCTGGAAAGAAATAATTAATACATTAAACAAACATCAAGTCATGGGAAACGATTTTAACTGCTCCACACTTCAACAAGAAATAAGTGTTTTATGTTAATAATACGAAAGTATTCAAACTCTATACCTTCTGTCGAAAATTCCAAACCAATTTTCATATACCAGACAGTCACATGTTTCGGATAATATGTCCTCATCATTGACAGGAGCAACCAAAATTTGTTGGATTGTTTCTTGTCAGGATCTTCTTTGTCTCATTGTCATTATCCGTTTCGATTGTGAGCGATGTGGATTTCTTGTTTTCAATTAAATTGATTGAAATCAAAGTTATTCAATAATTTACTCTTATAATATATGTGTCGCGATACTATACGCTTAGCTGATTTTCCAATAAACTCATGGGACAAGTCATATACCAGACATCACAATATTTCGCGATATTTTCATTCTGACGTCAAAATAAAAAGGCATGACAACACATCAAGGTACTTCAAGACGGTGCGATCAGATGTGACGTCATGATGGAAAAATTTTCCAAATGATGCGATGTCTGGTGTATAAAATCAAGGTTAGGAATGGTTATATATTTTATCTGGAACATGGACTATTAATCGAAGGTAGTGTCAATCCCTACCGGATAGCGCGAACGGATATCTAACGGACGAAAAAAACTGCCAATGTCCTTAGACCGTTGGTCGTCTGCTTGTAAAAAAAATCAACACTGTCACTGCTGGAGGCTCTGGCTACTGGTTTAGAATGAAAGCGTACCGTACCAGTACCGGAGATCAACCGTAAAATTCACAGACGTATAACGTACTTCACTGTACGAGTAACGTAAAAGACTGATAAAACAAAAATGCAACGTATAAAAACCGGACAAATCGGGCAAGCGTTACTCGTCCATTGTCCTCCGGTAGCTGTCCGTTACATCTCCGTTTTATCCGTTTCACGTCCGGTAGATGTCCGTTCGTGACACGAGTCTACCGAACATCAACGGACACCTTTTTGGTATCAACGGACACAAAATCGAGACCTACCGGATATGTAACGGACTTATATCGAACAAAACGGATACCAACGGACACGCCGGACGAGTAACGGAGAATTAAAGGACGAGAAACGGATGTGATACAATTTAGGAGACCAACCAATCGAAAATTTTGTTATATGTCCGTTCGCCTTATCCGGCTAGGTGTGAATGAGGTATGAATATCGCAACACATCAATATATTGTTAGTCCCCTACTTGTCAGTATTACTTATGCGATCGAATGTACATGCATCGCGTGTGTGAATGATCTATACTTGTCAAAATTTCTAACTTACCATTCTACGGTTATGGATTTTCATAATTGTGCAATTCAAATGATTCCAATGATAATTGGATTTGAGATACCACATTTCACTCTTTACTTTGAAATTGAGAAACACGAGATTTGTGTCAACGGAAACATTGAATTTTGAACATTTTTTATGACTTTCGCGTATTTTATCCGTGAATAACAATCAAACACCACTCAATGAATTGTTCGTACCATGCTTGGTAATAAAAACATAAATTGAATGGAATGCATTTTTACAAAAGCGATAATAAGCAAATAAAACTAGTAAACGAATTTGCCGTAAAATGGTTGCGTGCGCATACATCTTGTGAGTGGTGCGTAAAACTGGCTTACATTGACCAAAGATCTTTTTAGTCTTACTTTTCATGAATGGTAGCAACGCTCATATAAATTCTTTAACCACATTCAAATGTTTTCTGATGCGTTACGAGTCGATAACACTATATATCGGGTGAGGATGTTTGCATAGAAACATTTCTTGAGTATGCGGTTAAGGATTTTCTTATTTGTCCATAGTGTTATATACCGTATGTTAAAGCGACATTCAAAACACACTTAAAGAGATGATCAGGAATCCTCTGTGATTTATATGATTTTGTGCTCTGTTAAGAGTGTCATTTGTATTACATATTATAAAAGCATGTCAGATCCCTTTTTCCAGAATAAGCAGTGACATTGTGAATTGCTATTGAACAATTGTCATCTCCACCTGGTGTTGTTGGAGATCCCCTCCTTTGTTTCACCAAACATGACATCTAAACATGCATATCAATATGTATATCGAGACAGTCACTGAATTTTAGTTTTATGGAGCTGTTGTGACGGATTTTGCATGTAAACAGGAGACGCTGCCTCTCCCAGGGCACCTGGTCTCACTTCAGAATGTTATTCATCCCGAGGTTCGCAACCGTTCCAAAGGAAATTCTAATGATTTTGTCTTGCCTTCTCGACATTGAGACTAAATAATTGATAGGTACTTCTTCGATATTTATTACTTGAAAGTTTGCTTATATAATAAAATTTAATTGTTTGCATATTTGATTAAAAAAACCAACAAATTATTAATCTGCCTGTTCATACATACATTTATACATCTTATCCGAGGTGTAAGCCTGTGTTGGGCAAAACAAACCGTCATCATTACATTCTATCGCTTTGATCTTCTTTTGGATTGCATCAAATATTGGACATCCTAAATTTATAAATTAAACATAAATTCACAGAAACTGTAAAGGTATGGCGAAATGAAGGTACTACGTGTACTTTGGTCATGAATATCTGCAATATTTTCGCTTATAATGAATTAAATAAATATTCTATGAGTTCCAAAACAATTGAAGTTACATTTGGTCCCAAGATCAAACCATGAATCAACTGTACCCAACAACAAAAACAAAAGAAACGCATCTTCATTCTATAAAATGTATTATGTAATATCTAAGTATTCTATTCTTTTCCATCATAAATCTTAGGTATACGAGTGACTTATTCTATCAAACGCCAGACGAATCCGCCTTCATGATCAGACACAGCGCCATGATATACACACTTGGTTTAAAACGCAATGTCACAAAATGGCTTTTCAGAAGTCTGTTCAATTTTTAGAAATGATTAAAGCTGTTAAACCTATCCAAATTGACATATCACTCATTGCGATTTTTTTTCAATGATGATAAACAATTTTCCCTGAATACAAATTCATTTAGTTATTTCAAATGACGTCATCAAACAGAAAATCTATATTTCAAAAAAAACATCCCAAACATCAACTCTTTTGAAAATGAAGTCCGTGGTTTGATATTTTTCGCCCGTAAATGTGTGGCAAAGGACAAAATTACCCTACAGTAGCTAGTATCTCACCTTTTTTTGCAAGCACAGTTTTCAGAAACAATACCTCGATTTTGACAGATCATTTTTACGTGCATTTTCAATGGGTTTGGACGTTAGTATTAAGCTTTTCTGGTATTTCATTTGATTATTTCAATGCGTTGTCAAAGGCAAATCTGCCAAAGATAAATAAGAATGACTAAGACAAAATTAGTGTTCAAAAGACATTTAATTTTCAAATTTATTGGCATATTTTGACTACATATCAGATCCCCTCCTTTCATTTGAATAGAAAAACCAGTATTCATTTATAGTGTTACTGAAAATTCGAATGAAAGTGGTCAAACAACCACATTTCAGAGGGATACCAATCCTGCGGCCATGAAACAGGAGCTATAAACAACGCGCTTTATTCAGTACTATCATTGTGATATGTTGCGACACAATGATCGAACCGTGTTTTATCCTCGGTAATTTGAGTGCTGGAAAAAGAAAACTATAATCAAATGTCTAACTAAATATTTATGATCAATTGAAAAAAACCACTGTTTAATATGATGTGTGTTTCTGTCGGCTATATTTTTGTCATATTTTTAATGAAAGCGAGTTTATCATGCTTAGAAATTAGAAACTAGCTGGTTACAACATTCACATATGCCCTGGCTACCGAGCTGTGATCAATTATTGCTTATAAAATGAGTACCCTAATATAACCTACTTTTCTTCGATGAAGATCGAATGCAAACACGTTTAAGCTTTAATTTGTATACCAAATTTTAAATAGCAAAGAACATGGCGGACGGATAACACGTGGGACGAAAAGGTATCGACAATCGAATTAGAAATTAGAAACTAGCTGGTTACAACATTCACATATGCCCTGGCTTCCGAGCTGTGATCAATTATTGCTTATAAAATGGGTACCCTAATATAACCTACTTTTCTTCGATGAAGATCGAATGCAAACACGTTTAAGCTTTAATTTGTATACCAAATTTTAAATAGCAAAGAACATGGCGGACGGATAACACGTGGGACGAAAAGGTATCGACAATCGGTGTTATTAAAATCTTAAAGCAGAAATGTAATTAAACGATAAAAGAAATAGTATTGGCATGGCATTGGACAGATAGACACCTTAGAGGACGTCCGTGACATTGAAACCGAAGTCGGACGAGAAAGTAGCCAAAGGGAGATATGTTAAGTGCACATGTACATGCATAGTTCTCGTATTTTCATATTTTTATATATAATATATAAAATTACAGTCTATGTCGAATATTAAAAAAAGAACTGAAATTCTTAACTCAATAAAGGCTAAACATCATTCAGGAATTGGTAAACAAACGCTTATGTGTATCTATAGCAGACTTCACCTGCCTTCAGTAATTTAAAAGTGTTCGATTGTCTACGTTCAACATGGTTATTTGAACGCAACATAATATCTATACCTAGATCAACATTGCATTAGAAGTCGGACATTCAAAACCACAGTGTCGAAACGCTTTTGTACGATATAAGTTTTTTTGTGATTGCCGAAGCAAGAGATTCACATGTGTCAATTTAATATCCATCTATCGCGTAAGCACTAGAAGGTATACTGCTATAGATTCAGTATAGAACATTTCCTTAAGACTTCATAGACAGAAGTGAGGGTATCTTCAACAAGACCCCGTTGCAGCACCAACAGCAAAACACGTGCATAGATCCGGATTTTCACGGGTTTACTGACAAGCTATATGAAACGCTGTCTTCGTGTTCGATAAGTGGATGATAGTGATCGAATAAATTCATCTAAATATTGAGTGCAATTAATACATTTCTAAATCAGTTTGAAAAACTGAATATTTCAAATTGTATACAAAAATATCATGAAATCATCTTGTCTACAATCACAGGAAGCCGAAAAAATCATACATGTATGTATATAATATTTTACTAAATTTACATTTTTCGGCCTTATGTGTCTACAATGATTAAACACATGTACATGTATAGATGATCAAGACATTTTATTTGCAAATATTCCGCTCGCTACGCTCGCCTGATACTGAATGAGTGATGTTCCCGAAGTTCTTATCTGATAATAGCTATCAAATCCCCTCCCTCAAACTTCAAAATGTAAACAATTTTCCCATATTTTAATGCAGTTGTATTTCCAATTAAGTATTATAATGAATTCTTAAACAAAAACTTCTGTAAAATAAAGAAATTACAAAGTGTCCAGGAGTTTCGCCCCCTGGAACCCCATTCAGACATGAAGTGGAAAATGTCGTCAATAGTAGCTTTCTTTCTTCGTTGGATGAAATAATTCGGAAAAAGGGACATGTATATTTTCTTCTCAGTTCAAAAAGGGAATCATCAAAGTAGCACAATCTGTATTTTTACTAGATAGATTGAATAGATAAAATATAAAATTAAAACATTGAAAATTACAGGGTACAAGAAAAAAGCATATTTCCGCCGGATATTAATTGTAGCACCACCTACGATAAAGTATATTATTTCAGTTGCTTATTTGAGTTATTTCATGATTTGATATGTTAATACTATTTTGAAATATGTTTTAAGCGTAAGAGCTCTTTGTTATTGTTATTGTCATTAAACATTACATAAGTAAATATAAAGGTTAGAAATATTTCATTGAAGTCATGCGATACTGACTTAAATTATCTATATATTCATACAAAAATATCTCCGGATTTAGATGATTATCTTTGAATTTTATCTGCATAAATTTCGTAGTGCTAATTTGACATGTTGTAGATTCATTTCATTGAAAATATTATGAAGTAAAAATGTATGAAGATACAGACTGTGCTACTTAAGTCCGCTGATTGCAGATTCTGGTGATTAAATCATGTACGAGGGTTGTCCGTAAAATTCGTGGACTGCCTGAATAAAAGCTAGCAAACAATTGTAAAATAAATGAAAGTATCATTTTTATTAATCTCATGTTTCAATAATATGCAAAATTTCACCACAAACAAAGCACAAATAGTTATATTTCTACACAATATAAATAGGACACATACCGGAGCACTAGCATGATTATTCTTGACGTTATCCGTTATCAACTGTTTTGACAGTTCAACTCTCCTCGCTAAATTTAGATTTCTAAGAATTTTCGGAACCCATCCAGCACAGAAATGACTCGTTCTAGGATCATGGGATAAAAGCCACCGTTTCACTGCAATCCCGCTGTACCTACGCCCATTCCCGACCGCAATTTTCACAAGAGAGGGTAAAACTTTCTCGACCTTTTCATTTTTGGCCGGATTGCAAAGCAATTCCGGTCTATAGATTGACGATGTCCGTCTGTCCGTCTGTCCGTCCGTCCGTCCGTCTGTCCGTCTGCCGTCAACATTTTGGTTAAAGTTTCTGGTTGAGGCAAAATCTAAGGAACTATATGCAGTAGAAACTTAATATTATACATGAAGGTTGCCCATGACAAGACCTTTCAATTTATGCAGTAACATTTGACCTAGTGACCTTGACCTTGGACTTTGACCTAGTTAAAGATTTTGGTTAAAGTTCCTGGTTTAAGCAAAATCTGAGGAACTGTATGCAATAGAAACCTTATATTATACATATAGGTTTCCCATGACAAGACCTTTCAATTTATGCCATAACATTGGACCTAGTGACCTTGACCTTGGACTTTGACCTAGTTAAAGATTTTGGTTAAAGTTTCTGGTTTAAGCAAAATCTAAGGAACTGTATGCAGTAGAAACCTTATATTATACATTTAGGTTGCCTATGATGAGACCTTTAAATTTATGCCATAACATTGGACATTGTGACCTTGACCTTGTGACCTAGTTTAAGATTTTGGATAAAGTATCTGGTTTAAGCAAAATCTAAGGAAATGTATGCAGTAGAAACCTTATATTATACATTAAGGTTGCCCAATGACGAGATCTTTCAATTTATGCCATAACATTGGACCTAGTGACCTTGACCTTGGACTTTGACCTAGTTAAAGATTTTGGTTAAAGTTTCTGGTTTAAGCAAAATCTTAGGAACTGTATGCAGTAGAAACCTTATATTATACATTTAGGTTGCCTATGATGAGACCTTTAAATTTATGCCATAACATTGGACATTGTGACCTTGACCTTGTGACCTAGTTTAAGATTTTGGATAAAGTATCTGGTTTAAGCAAAATCTAAGGAAATGTATGCAGTAGAAACCTTATATTATACATTAAGGTTGCCCAATGACGTGATCTTTCAATTTATGCCATAACATTGGACCTAGTGACCTTGACCTTGGACTTTGACCTAGTTAAAGATTTTGGATAAGGAACTATATGCAGTAGAAACCTTATATTATACATTTAGGTTGCCCATAATGAGACCTTTCAATTTATGCCGCAACATTGGACCTAGTGACCTTGACCTTGGACTTTGACCTAGTTAAAGATTTTGGTTAAAGTTTCTGGTTAAAGCAAAATCTAAGGAACTGTACGCAATAGAAACTTTATATTATACATGTAGGTTGCCCATGATGAGACCTTTCAATTTATGCCGTAACATTGGACCTAGTGACCTTGACCTTGGACTTTGACCTAGTTAAAGACTTTGGTTAAAGTTCCTGGTTTAAGCAAAATTTAAGGAACTGTATACAGTAGAAACTTTATATTATACATGTAGGTTGTCTCTGACAAGACCTCTCAATGTATGCTGTAATATTTGACTTAGTGACCTTGTCCCAGTTGGTTACAAAAACTTACTTTGCAATCCGGCCATACCGTCTTTAGCGGTGTTTTATTTTCTTTACATCATGCTCTTATTTCCGACCGATTCCCGATCCTTTATTGCGGACTGACTCACGCTTTACCCGCTCTGCTGACGATCATATTACCGACCAAGTCCCGTTCTATCCGATCAAACTCCGATCTTTTCTCGACCAAAACCCGATCTGTTCCCGATGCAATCTCGATCATCAAATGAGCGTATTGGCCAAGAAGAAGCCTTTATTTCTCGTTTTGACCAAGCCTTATTCAAAGTGTCGCGATCAAAATTAAAAAAAAAAAATACTTATTTCAAAAGTGGCATTGAATATCCCAGAATAGTCGCCGCGACATTTTGATAATAATTATTTCGAACAAATCAATATCAGTGCGAGAAAATGAATGAAATATGCACAGATTCTATGTGAAGCGTCGTTTGGTCGTAACTTGGTCATATAGAACATGAAAAGGTCTTGGTAAGATTAGCAAACATTGAATCTGTAGTGGATAGATCGTGGTAAAAGCGTAGAATAGACGGGTAAAGATCGGGAACGGGGCGTAATTAAAGCGTATCTTATGCGTGAAGAGAGCGGCGTTTAGTTAAATGCCGATCGGACCATGCTCAAACCACGCTCTTTCCCGGCCAGAAAACGATTAACCGAGGCTGTACCCCCGACTATCCCGACCAAGCGCCCCTTATTTCACGACCACAAAGAGAGCGGGAAAGTTTCCCGTATTTCTTCAACCGGTTGAAAGAATACGGGAAACTTTTCCCAACCTCTCAAGCGTGGCCGCTCAAATGCCGATCGATTTTGGACCAACATACGCCGTACCAGACCAAAATGCGACTAAGAGCCGTTCTATCCCGACCTGGCAATTCTCGAGGTCGGGAATGAACGTAGGTACAGCGGGATTGCAGTGGAATGGAGGCTTAAGATCTTACGCACGAATGCACGAATTTCAAAGTTACCTACAATTTCTCAAATTATTAGCCTCCGATCACTATGAATCACGTCACGTTCTTCATTTAAAGCATTTCTATCATTTCTAGAAAGTCTTCCCTAGCGCATATTGCCCTGCAAACTGTCTCTAATGTCCAAAAATCCTCTTTGCCAAATGAAGACTTTAAAGCAACGAGTTTTGTATCATTTTCCCGAAAGTTTAAGGAATCTATGTGTCTCTGTCGGTGTCTTTCTGAAGCCGATTAAAAAATTCATCACTTCTGTCTGTTCCGCCTCTCCAGAAAACGTAATGTTTTCCGAACAATAACGATCACGTCTTATTACCTTCATATCCGGTTTTTTCTGTCATCTTGAAACTTTGAACGTTCAAATTTTGCATGTATGATGTCATAACTATTGTCAACATCACAATGTAAAGATTATTGTTTTATCCTCGGAATTTTACAAAATGCAAATGAAATGAATAAAGTGATAAGCGACATACGTGGGCTGTTCCGAAAGTTCATGGACTACACCATTTAAGAAAAGATCTGTAGAATTTGATAAAAGCCATGTTGATTTCCTTATAATACTGATAAATTTGAATACATATACGAATTTTCATTACGATTGGTCAATAATAACCTTCCAAATGCCCTTTTGAATAACATAAGGTTCTAGGTAACGGAGCAGCTAATAAAAAGTAGCGACGTCGTCAGATGTCCACTATAAGTTTGACATTTTAAAAGAAATAACAACACCTCTCATCTGTATAAAATTTATTCAGATAAATTCCACCAGATGTTGATTTTAAAGAATTCTAAGGAACTTTTAAAACATCTGAAATTCACTCATTTTAGTAGAGTCCATTCGATCAAAGCCTTTGATTTTTCGACACTTTACACAATTCCACATTCTAAATTGAAAGAAAGACTCGCAAAAATTATAAGTAATGCGTTTACAAGTAAGAACGGTAATCGCAAATACAAATTTATTGTTGTTAACCATGACAAAACCTACTTTGTAAAAGAAAAGTCCGATTCTGTAAAAAAGTACACTGAAAAAGACATTATTCAGATGTTGAACTTTCTGATCGACAACATTTTTGTGGTGTTTGGAGGAAAGGTCTTCCAGCAAATTGTCGGAATTCCAATGGGGACCAATTGTGCCCCACTTCTTGCCTACATTTTCCTTTACTCGTACGAAGCTGAATTCATTCAATCTTTGGTCTCTGAAGGGAAAAGATACTTAGCGTCTGACTTCAACTTCACTTACAGATACATAGACGATGTGTTGTCCATCAATAATCCAAAATTCGCGGATTACCTGAGCAGTATCTATCCTTCGGAGCTTGAAGTCAAAGAAACTACAGAGACAAATAATTCAGCATCATATTTGGACACAATGTTGTCCTATGACACTGATGGTCACATGAACACCTCACTCTATGACAAACGTGACGGCTTCAATTTCAGCAGTACAAACTTTCCTTCTCTGAGTAGAAACATCCCTTCATCGCCTGCTTATGGCGTGTTCATATCTCAGTTGATACGCTATGCCAGAGCAAGTACCAAATATACGGATTTTGTTATTAGAGCTAGGCGTCTTTCAGATAAGCTTCTCAGTCAGGGATATGTTTGTGACCGACTAACATCGTCACTGAGGAAGTTCTACGGACGATATGGGGAACTCGTCATACACTATGATGTCCCACTCTCCAGAATGGTGGATGATATTCTGTCATAGACCATTTGAACCATCCAACCAAAGATTGCACTCTATATCTTCCAAAATGGAAGTAACCGGATGTGACAGTTCTACCGAATTGAAGCGACGGGTGTTGCATGCAAGCAGGAGATGCTTACTCTTCCTGGGCACCTGGTCTCACTCTCATATCGGGAGTTCGCTTCTTTTCATATGGTGGAGGTTTTTGTTTGTTTGCTTTGGCTCCTGTTTTATCCTGATTTCGTATGCCTTCGGTTTCTGATTTTCTGAATTATCGATTTTGTGCTGTAAACAGGGATATGGTCATTATCCATATTTGTCATTAAATATCTTTTCATGTATTTTGATAAGGAAGATATATTCTATTTTCATGTGCATTTATACTTCTGTATCATATTGTGCTTTCATTTTTGAATCATTCAAAGTCGGGTCACCACTATGGGAGAAAACGGCATCACTTTACTTATTTTCGTTTCCTTTTTTGTTCAACTCTTACCAAAATCGCGTGCTTATGTATCTATTCATCATAAAAACACATTCCTCCTATTCTAGCAGCATTAGTTTTTATGTATTTTGTCCATATCAAGATGCATCCATCAGCTATTAAGTCTCCGTCTGTTTTATTCAACCGAAGTTCAAAACTGAATGACTGTCTGGTGCTCCGTCAAGAGCGCTGACGTCATAATTTTTTGGTTGATTTGTTCAACAATATCATGCATAACTCATCATAAAAGTCGTAAATCGGGTCCAATTGTGTTAAAACTTTGCAGTTATCATAACAAATAATAGTATTTTTGATATAGAAAGTTTAATTGACAGTCAAATATTTTTTTCTAATTTTATTCAGCAATTGAATGAAAGGGGTAGGTTTATTTCAACAACTCAAATTTTACTGCTCCGTAACCTCTACCCTTCATGTATAAAGGTGACAATTATGCCCTTTTAGCTAATTATTTTAACTTGATATTTTTTGTTTTCTCTTTCTGAATGTATCCCTTTCATTTCTAGAAAATTTCATTCGGATACGACTTCAAATGTGATTTTTAAGGCATGTGTCCACGAACTTTTGGAACGGCCCTCGTATTTCGTAAAAAATTCACCGTGCTCTGGGTCACCATCCTATGTCTTATTTCTAGTTCATAGTTGTAACAATAAAATCAAAATATGATAATTGTTTACATTTCGTAATTCGCAAATAGTATATATGATAATAAATATACTAAAAATAAATATCCTTGACCCCAATTTTCCTTAATTTAAGACTTGTCCACGAACTTGACGGACAACCCTCGTGTTTTTATACCTAAATCTTTTATATTTGGATCAATATTCGAGCCATGGCTGTTCTAAAATTCTTTTATTTTCAAAATGATATAGAAAATATGAACTCATGGCTATAATATCCTATCAATCCTTTAGTTTTGGCTCGAAATTCAGTAATAAAGTTAACTGTCTTTTACATTAAATGTAGCTTTGGGAAGTGAGGTGTATTATTCATAATAATGATGAACGATTAATCAAAGTCGGATACCTCAATGAAAGATAAATTGATTTCATCGATAAATCGTAACAACACTACATAGTATCGCATAAAATACATGTAGTTTACGAAACAGTCATTGCATTGGATAAGAATATGTGAAAAAATCGCTATGTCGAGCACATTTATTTCTATATAACTAAAAAAGTATTTCGATCTGTTTAGATCCTAAACTTAGGAATTGTTTAAAAATTTTCCTATATATGTCTACAAGTATTTTCCTTATATGTATAATTAAATAATATTAATTCTTCCCACAGCACACGAAGAAAGAGAAAAGATTAAAATTAGATATTTATATATAATTTTTGCAGAAGATTTAAGTACATGTACATTTGTATCTATTTCCAAGGTGTGACATCCCCTTCAAATCAAAGTCAGAATCTAACACTCTCTTACATCAGCTCACGCTTTGCTAATCGCACATATTCTCTTTTAAATGCAATTGTTTTGCTGAGGTTCAATGTACCCTACCCCATCCCCGTTCACCTCAGGACTCTAAAGTGTATATAAATTTTATGTGCGATGTACACAGTCATGCATGTTAATGGTAATCCCTTTTGGGGGGTTACTTTATGTGTGCTTGTCTTTTTTCAACATCCCCCTCCCCTTTCTTTAAGGCACGGTCCATTGATAGGGGGCGGGGGGGGGGGGCTTGGGTTTTTCGTTGAAGCAAGATTATTCTTTTTGCCCCGGACTGGAGCAAAATTATTTTTTCTTGCAAAGTTGGAGGAAGACATTTTTTTAACATTTTAGTGATGTGCAATATATTAAGAATATGTTTGTTTTATCAATAGAAATTCTGTATTTTTATTCATAACTCTACAATATTACTTTATTTTTTATGAAAAACTTAATTCCCTTCTAAACAGAGGGATAGAAGTATTTAAAAATATAACCCTCAGTAAACAAAATCTATGTAAAAGGTACAAGTAAAAGGGTCTAAGGGGAGGGTTTTCTATACAATTTTTTGAATTTAGTATTGTAAATTGGGGAAAAACTGAAGTTCTTCTTCAAAGCTTGTAGAGGACGTAGTCCTCATCAAGGTAACACGTGTATATATAGGAAAAATCGTGTTTTTCAATTGAATTCTATGCTATACCTATAGGTTCCAAAACCGTGGTCAATGACGTCATTCTCCCCATTGCTCATTTGATCGGCGTGAAGCGCAAGCTTATTTTTTTGACAATGTCACTTGACGACAGAATGAAACCCATCGATGACCAAGATTTCTCGATCTCCTTTGAATATTCTTCGTTTGGCTTACTCCTCCAGTGTCCCAATGTATGATTTGTACTTTGCTTCACGTAATACTGACATTGCACCATCATTTCCAACATATATCATGTTTAGTCCGAATATCCTCTTTGAAAATTACAACGTGACGTCAGCATGCGACGGGACGTCAGCATACAACTTTGTTTCGCGGACTTTCTTTCATCGACAGCTCCCTCAGAAAAATCCATGGATAAACTCATAATGCTGGGAGAAAAAAACAAACAAGCAAATATCAGCGCAATCAGCGACTTACCGAACTTCATTCTGCTTTCGAGGATGATTTGCAGCTGATATTTTGATACCTGTAGATCGAATAATGTGGTTCCTCTCCACATTTATAAGATCTACAGGAAATCTATGCAGTGTAAATCCTTTTAAATGTCTGCTGCCTTTGGTTCTGTTTACAACGCGTCACAACTTACGTCATCATTTACAGTATTTAGTACAAATAGGTCAACACAGCTGGGGCTCTGTTCAAAGCATGAAGCTTATTTTTTTCTGTCAGAAATATGGCTGGGTATTTTTTCCCTTGGAGGTAAATCATAAGCGGATCAAAGGTAGAGGGGTGAAGGCTTCAGATTTTTTTAGAAGGGGGGGGGGGGGGGTGATTGTATTCAAGGGGGGGGAGGGGGGCGGACAGGGGCCGGGTAGATTTCTACTAACTTCTCTCCCCTGTCCCGCTCCCCTCTCCCACCTCCTAACCTCTCCCTCCCTCCCTTCTGCCTTCCTCCAGCTGCCTCCTCCCCCCCCTCCCATTGATCCTTGCCTTTGGGGTACCCGCTCTCTCCGCCCCCTTATCTCCCCTCCCACACCCTTCCTTCTTCCCCCTCCCTCTCCCCCTCCTCCCGCCCCCCCCCCCTCTCTTTCACCCTCTTTTACAGTAAAGGAATAAGCAAGAATTTTGTCTTCAGATATTACATTGGAAAATCATTTACATTATTTAGAAGGGAAAATCCTGTAATACTAATGTTATACTGTACTTAATTTGTAAGTTTTAACCCCTTTTTCCAGATCATCCCATAAAACGATATATTGCTGATAACACTATAGACGACGCCAAAAAGGAAGTTTTCTCTCTCTTCTACATTTTGAATGCTAATTTTTCCGGTGAAAGTAAAAGGGAAGAGGGGTGGGTGGGTGCAAGGGGGGATACATATTCCTGATACAATTGACATTTCATCACCCAATGAAATTTAAAAAGTAAACATTTAAAAGTCTAATTGAATTTATTGAATAATCAAGATACATGTTAATCTTACAATATATAAATACTTCATAAAACAGTAAAATTCTTTTTTTCTTTTTTTTAATTTTAATGGTTTGTGCCCACAGTTTTCTTGCCCGAGTTCTCTTTTCCTTGGTTTTCGTCAAGGTCCAAGGAATGAAAATGTATAGATTAAGATGACATCACTTGATCTTTTCTTATCTGTCATTTATGTTTCAAAATTAAGCATTGCGATTTCATGTTTACTGATTGTTTTGTGACATTGAGAATTGTTTTCCCCGCATTTATGAGTTATGTGCATGCTGTCGATCTAGAAATTGTCTATAATATCCCCTCTCCTGTAGATGATCTGGATTTCAAGAAAAAAAAAACTAATGTAAGGCTGATAAAGACGGTAAAAATGATGCTGGAAAAAAATAACAAGAACAAATATTGTATGAATGAAATATCTTATTCTTATTAACTAAGTAAATAAAGCCTGTGTTTGTGAAACACGAATGCCCCCGGTGGCATCTTTGTTAGTATAAACACTATTTTCTGTTAAGTACATGTATGTGAAAGGTCAAGGTCAGGTTCACAGGGTTAAAAGGTCAAAGGTCAAGGTCAGGAGGTAAAAAAATTGGTATCAATGGAAAGGTCTTGTCACAATGAATACACATGTGAAATATGAAAGCCTTATCACTTACCATTAAAAAGTTATGCCCAATGTTAAAGTTTTTTGAAAAGTAGGTCAAAGGTCAAGGTCAAGGTAACAAGGTCAAAAATTTTGGTATCAATGGAAAGGTCTTGTCACAAGGAATACACATGTGAAATATGAAAGCCCTATCACTTACCATTAAAAAGTTATGCCCAATGTTAAAGTTTTTTGAAAAGTAGGTCAAAGGTCAAGGTCATGCTTACAAGGTCAAAACTTTTGGTATCAATTGAAAGGTCTTGTCGCAAGGAAGACACATGTGAAATATGAAAGCCCTATCACTTCCCATTCAAAAGTTATGTCCAATGTTAAAGTTTTTCGGACAAACAGACAAACAAACAGACGGACAGGCCGAAAACTACCGGTATATGCCCCCGAATCTTCGATTCCGGGGGCATAAAAAATATTCAATGATGTATGGTGAAAATTGGGTATGAATTCATTGAAATTATATTTCATCTGCGTCCTCACAATGGCTTTGCCATAATTCATATTATATAAAATTAGACGTCTCAAAGTTCCTAAGTTTACCGTAATTGTTTGTACCCGAGAATAAAAAAGTATCTAAAACAAAAATGTGAGAGATGATTTATGCAATTGTCAATATTGAACATGTTGAAATATATGTTCTATGTAAGTAATATATAGATGTTGAAATGGTAATATTTAAAACTCATTGATGGTAAAACTTCGTTATTGACAGTTTTATCCCTGCGAAACTATATTGAAGTACTTAAAATAGTTCCTGAGCATATTATTCAAACAATTAAGGAAATTCACCCTCAGAGCGGAATTGTACCTCATTGCATAAATGGTACCTAGTACACACTCTGCAATATAAAAACTATTGTTCAATATTCAGAATCACAATGTATTTGTACAATAATTGACGTTTTAAATAATTCATATTTATAAATGCAGTCTATACATGTGTTTGTGATTCAGACATATTCAGTTATTAAATTTAATCCTGAAAACAAAACAACATTTTTGGACATAATAATTTTCATACATTTTGGCCATATTACATTGTTAAAACTGAGGATCACTGACGAGGGTTTAGTACCCGAAACGTGCATGTCTGGTCCATGCTGTAAATTTATCCGGTTTTAAATGATGCTATTGAATTTAAAGACGTTTAATATTTGAACTACTTGGTGAGTGTCACTGCTGGTGCACCAAGAGTCCCCGAGGGCACATGTAGCCAAGTTCGATCAACTTCGGTTGATCGTCTGTCTCTTCAACGCATTTGAAATTTTCTGTTACAAAATTTCTTGAAATTTCTATAACGTGGGTCCTGTAGCATCATATCCCACCCATTCTGCTACGTCTTTTGGTACATTTTTGGACATAATAATTTTCATACATTTTGGCCATATTACATTGTTTAGACTGAGGATCACTGACGAGGGTTTAGTACCCGAAACGTGCATGTCTGGTCCATGCTGTAAATTTATCAGATTTTAAATGATGCTTTTGAATTTAAAGACGTTCAACATCCTTCAGAATATTTGCGACTTGAAATTTGTCTATTTTTAATTTTCAGTATCAGTTAAACTTTGCTTATTTATTGTCAAGTGTTCCTAGTTAGTAGTCGAATGTTAATATGCAATGTCAATGAAATAATTGTGACAGATCAAATAAATTGTAATCTGACCGCCTCCCTCATATTGAAATGATCGACCCTCGATAAAAACGAAGAAAATGGATCTGACGCACAAATCTAAACTTTGATTATATCATTCAATGATTTTTCCATTAACATGATTAAGGACAATAATTTGACCCAATGAATAAATAGATCAATAAAGAAATAAATAAAATGAAATAATCAATGCTACATTCGGTATACTTAAAGCTTGTTATCAAATGCAAAATCTACATACATGTACATGTATATTCATATTTACCATTTGCCGATATCCCTCTTGGTTCAGCACACACCTCAGCCAAAGATCCGTTTTGCAGTTTCAAACAATGATAAGATTTATGAATCTGACAATGCACTTTTACCATGCGTTCTCTCCATTGCAATTTATCTGGACATGCGGACACTATTTTGAGCACATTGCAAGATGATGGCACTATCAAAACATAGGCTATGTACAACCAATAAAGACACATGCTCTCGTTATAAAAAAATATATTTTAACCCAAAAATCAAGATGATTTAAGTTTATTCCAATGAAGTCATATAGAAAATTTGTATCAACATTAAAACATGACCAAGTATTCGTACTGATATTGCTTGTGTGAGTATCGATAGGAAATGTACCAGGAAATCTTGAAATTAAAATGAAATGGATTAATTATTGCATTTCATTATGTAAACACTTCGAGTGAGGAAATATGTAACATTTGCTTCCTTCAAAAAAGAGGATTGTGACTTAACTTCACATTCTCTATTTCCCATTTTCGTGAAAGATAGCAAAGGATTTCGTTTATTTCCGCATAGATGACGAGGGGTAATTTTGGAAAACAAAATTCATTTTATCAACATACATGTATTTACATGTATGTGAACCTTATTAGGTATCAAAATTGTTGAGGAAGTCTAAGGTTATAGATAATGAAAATTTGTTGATAATTCAAAACAAATTATTCAAACCTTTGTGTTAAACATCTTACTAAGATATGTAAAATACTGTGTACCTGACATACATTATGCGTTTATAAAATCCTTACTGCGAGTTTATAGGCCTTTCAACTAGCACTAATTGTCGCCTTACATTGGTACAAAAAACTAGAATGATTCACGTAAATCATTGCCCAGTTTCATGAAAACACATTCACTTTTAATGTTAAACGTCTGTAAGGTGACGTCACAAACAAGACAGTTTCACGCAGCGGCCTTTTGTAACACAAAGTCTATGTAAAAGGATATAATTTTTGTTGCAGACGTATAGCAGTCTGACGCGAGCTCGAGATCAATCACCAGAACGGTCTGACCGACTTTTCGATGGGACAGATAATCAGAACCGAGTCTTCTCTGGCTATATTTAGACAAAACCCGTCATGGAGTCCGGTCGTCTCTTTTGGCCAGTGTGCAATGTTGCTAAAGACACTGGTACAAAACTGTAGATTGGTCCAGTACCATGCCCAGTGTTCTTTTGATTACGTTTGGATCATATCCTAGGTAAAGTAGGCGACCATGGATGCATCCAAACTTAAGACAGATTCCACTGAGTGGACACTTAGATGAATGCGCAAATGGACTCTTTAAAATATTTCCAATGTACAAGAACTATAGGAACGAACAAAATTACAGGAAAACATTGGAACAAAAATTTATACAACAATTTCAACCTAAACTAAACGCTCTGTGAAAACGCGAAAAAAACTAGAACGAAACAGACACAAACCAATACGCACAAACAATGAACAATAGTATGACGTCACAATAACGTCAACAACATTCGCTACTCCCTGAAGAGTCCAATAAGATGGATGAAAACGTTAGGAGAAACTGAACATTAATTGTGCGACAGTATAATGGATATTTTATTGTAATTTATGTGTTTTAACATTTCGATAAAAAATTATAAATATATTACGCTGTGCATGACAAAAATTCTTTTTTGGATATATATATATATATATATATATATATATATATATATATATATATATATATATATATATAAAGCACAGGAAAAAAATAAACAACAACGTTAAGTATTCAGAAAATGTCGGATCGGCCCAAAGGCTAATGCATGTCTCTCGCAGAAAAAAGATATAAAGAGCACAAAAGTGGTGCGAGAGACTCACGACATTAAATTAATTTACCTCAAATTTTCAGAGCACCTCGGCTCCTTCTTCAGGAGACACTCAGAACATACATTCAGAAAAAAAATGAAAAAGGAAAAGAAAAAAAAAAAAAAAAAAAAAAAAAAAAATGATGAAAAAAAAGACAAAGAAAAATAATGGTGTTATGTGGCTATGCTCTGGAAGGCATGTCATAAAACCATGGCAGTCAAAAAGTGAAGAGGGACATTACAATGTAAGGCAGACAAATAAAAGGGGACGTGAAAACCATCCATTCTACTTAGACATGATCGCTAGGAAAGGAATCATAGAGTAAAACGAGGGAATGAATGGCAGGAAAAAATGAATGAAATTAGACCGCCATCTAGCGGATAAACGGTATTACTACGAACATGGAATATTTATTGAAATTATCTAAGTTCCTAAAGAAAAATATATGGTTTTGGGACGAAGTCAAGCGCTCGTTCAAATATATGGTTTTGGGACGAAGTCAAGCGCTCGTTCAACGAACGAGCGCTTGACTTCGTCCCAAAACCATATATTTTTCCCTATTTTCGGTTGCCCCTTAAAGCGCCCCTTTTGTCATACCACTTTCTATTCATACCGACTCACGCGTGTACAGTTCACCGGTCACTTTGCTACAGTATGGATGTATGTTTTATTGGGGGGTGTTTGCCTTGTTTTTCTTACTTTTAAAGGTGTTGTATGTATTTTTCATTTCATCTCACCTTTTATTTGCCCATTTTTCTCCAGTATCCGTTATTTTTCTTTAGGAACTTAGATAATTTCAATAAATATTCCATGTTCGTAGTAATACCGTTTATCCGCTAGATGGCGGTCTAATTTCATTCATTTTTTCCTGCCATTCATTCCCTCGTTTTACTCTATGATTCCTTTCCTAGCGATCATGTCTAAGTAGAATGGATGGTTTTCACGTCCCCTTTTATTTGTCTGCCTTACATTGTAATGTCCCTCTTCACTTTTTGACTGCCATGGTTTTATGACATGCCTTCCAGAGCATAGCCACATAACACCATTATTTTTCTTTGTCTTTTTTTTCATCATTTTTTTTTTTTTTTTTTTTTTTCTTTTCCTTTTTCATTTTTTTTTCTGAATGTATGTTCTGAGTGTCTCCTGAAGAAGGAGCCGAGGTGCTCTGAAAATTTGAGGTAAATTAATTTAATGTCGTGAGTCTCTCGCACCACTTTTGTGCTCTTTATATATATATATATATATATATATATATATATATATATATATATATGTTGGGCTGATCCGACATTGTCTGAATAGTGAACGTGGTTGTTTTCACCTCTTTTGTGCTGTCTATATTATTTTTTTTCTAGAAAACAACATTGCGTTCCTTTTTTGGGATCCGTTCCTATTCTTGTGAATATGGTGTATGCTACTGTGTGTATGTTTTGTCAGTTGTATCATGAACTCAAGCTTGTCGCACCGGTCCTCTGAGACAGCTCTTTCTATGTTTTATAGCTATGTATTAATTAAGTTAAATACATGAAAATTCGGGTCGCCGTTGAACATTATGATGTCGGGTTTTGAGTGCTTTCAAGAAGTTTCAGACTTCTGTCAATTTTTAGAGTCTTTACTTGCTATTTTTATGAGATAGGTTCTGCTTGATCTTCCCTCACGGGTACTATTTCTTAACACGCCCTATTTTTTCTGATTGGATACGGAGGTCAATCTCCGAAACCGACGACGGTAGCTAGATTCGTTCTTTACACCTTATAATTTTTCATTTTTACAGTTTGTATTTTTAACCTCCTTTATGTGGGCCTCTCGTGATATGACTTTCTATTCACACTGACCCGCGCGTTGTCAGTTTAGTGAGTATCTCTCTTCAGGACGGACGTGTTTTTGATTGGGGGATTTTTCGTTTCATTTTACTTAGTCAATCGAGTCCCTTACGTTTATATAGAGTGGGGGAGGCGGTATTTTGTTTGATTTTGCTCACTTGATAATATGTTACTTAATCAATCAGGGAGCATCTTTTCAGCTTTTTTTTTTATTTTGAACCTATAGAAGTCTTGGACGTGTTTCTATCGATCCGTCCTTCCAGACTTTTTGGCAGCGGGTGTTGCATGCAAACAGGAGACGCTGACTCTACCTAGGCACCTGGTCTCGCCCCTCGCGGGGTCTGCTTTGGTTCATGAATTGAGAATATTACCTACCTGGCTACTAGTTATAGCCTTTCGAGCTTTAGTATAGTACAGGTTCTGACTAGCATGAGAGTGTGTGTATGTTTTTTTATGTACTTGTGTCCGAACGGAATGAGGGACGTACTGTCCCTTGTTCCGTCTGGATACAAGTACATATTCGTGTATCCAGAGGGCTCAAGGGATGCACTGTCCCTTCCGCTGGGTTTAAACACGTTTAGTGTCGAGGTTCCATATTCTCAAAATAATGAGGAATAGCACTTTGTACATGATGATCCCGAAAAATATTAGCGATGATAAGAAGTTCGAAACCTTTGTTAATAAATAGAATTTTTGTGAATCGTCTTCTAGGGGGAATGTTTTTAATGACAGGAAAAAGATAATTCTTTGTGAATGCAACGATGATATTAAGTTTGAATCAATTAGTATTTCTTAAGAATGCAACCTCTGCCTCATCTAAGATAGATTTCAATTAAACTGCTGGTACTGATAAGACAGCATGAAGCAGTTCATGTCTGTCGCCGTTGCGTGCAATTATTAGTAGATCTCTGAGGGTACGATGTATTCTAGCTCTGTTTCTAAGGTTTCTGTTTCGTTTTTTTTCCGTGTGACCTAAACTTTCGTTTAGCGTTAGGGCGGATTGAAAAGACATTGATCGAGGAAATATTTCCTCGTCCGTAAATTTGATCGTTTAAACCAAGGGGGTACGCATTTTGTAATTTAGTGATCCAGACATGTTCAGCTTGAAGTCGGCGTTTTTCAATCTTTACTTAGATTTTTGAGTTTTGGGAAAGACTGAACTGGAGTAATACCAATATCCGAAATTGAATGGTTATATTTAACGAAGTGATGGTCAGAAAATGAGAAGGTTCAGAAACTACCGATATTGGCCCTGTCCAAACCTAGATTCTAAGATTGTTTTATTTCATGTTATTTCTTTATGAAAGCAATGACAAACTTTGATAGTTCAGAAAAATACGACGTTCGGGAATCTGCACGTGCTGTGACGTCATCTATGACGTCGTTAATCCATGACGGTATGTCGATTTCCGTGATTTTAACATGTTTTAGAGTCTTTATCCTGAAACTTTACCCATAGCACACGTTGTCACAGAAATTGAATTGGTATTAAATTGAAGATCATACTCAAATCTTGCTGTATAGATAATTTTGTTTCTGTGACGCACTGTGCTGTGCATCTATTTTAAGGTTTTCTGTGTTGTACTTCTACCAACCTGAGAGAGGTTTAGCGTGTACAGCTCTGTTTAGAAATCAGAAAATCGAGAATTTTTTTTTCAGTGTCTACAGATTTTGAGAATAATTTTTATACATTTCGATTGTTCTTGATTTCTCGTAACTCCTAACATTCAACGCATTTGAATTTTCAACGCATTTGAAAATTTCAACGCATTTGAAATTTTTCTGTTACAAAATTGCTTGAAATTTCTAAAACGTGGGTCCTGTAGCATCATATCCCACTCATTCTGCTACGTCTTTTGGTACATTTTTGGACATAATAATTTTCATACTTTTTGGCCATATTACATTGTTTAGACTAAGGATCACTGACGAGGGTTTAGTACCCGATACGTGCATGTCTGGTCCATGCTGTAAATTTATCAGGTTTTGAATGATGCTATTGAATTTAAAGACGTTTAACAATTGAACTACTTGGTGAGTGTCACTGCTGGTGGACCAAGAGTCCCCGAGGGCACATGTAGTCAAGTTCGATCATTTTCTGTTGATCGTCAGTCTCTTCAACGCATTTGAAATTTTCTGTTACAAAATTGCTTGAAATTTCTATAACGTGGGTCCTGTAGCATCATATCCCACTCATTCTGCTACGTCTTTTGGTACATTTTTGGACATAATAATTTTCATACTTTTTGGCCATATTACATTGTTTAGACTAAGGATCACTGACGAGAGTTTAGTACCCGAAACGTGCATGTCTGGTCCATGCTGTAAATTTATCAGGTTTTGAATGATGCTATTGAATTTAAAGACGTTTAACAATGATAAGTGCTACTATAACATAACAAAAATTGAGCGACATGGGTCATACTCGAACATGACCTTTAAATGTTCAGAACCATGTTTAGGGCGGCGGACGGACGGACGGACACACACACGGGTAGACCGATTTAATCCAGAAATCTATTACCGGCATGAATAACCTATTAGGAAGCTCGACTAGGAAGTTTGATAGACGGACATGTTCTTCGCTCTATAGACCCGGAATTTTGACAGGATGTTAACAAAATGAGACGAACGTTTTTTTTTTTTTTTTTAATTTGCTTATGTTCATGTATCATGATCTAATCGTAGCCTAGGTATAACACACAATTCTTTGTTTTTGTGTTTTTATTTATTTCATTTTATTTCAATCAATTTGTAATATGCAGTTTCCGGCTTGAAAACCGATCTTTTCTTTCAAATTTACGCACAGATCTACATTTATTCTAGTATATGCTAAATGCTGATATTGAATTTGAAGACGTTAAACATTAATAAAAGATGAAATATCACCGCATTGGACGTGCACTTTTCAACTATACTTCGCAAACGATTACATAAATGGACGACGCGATAATCTGATTGTTATGATTTATAAAATACCTTAACACTGCAGCGCCCTATGGGTGCAATGATAACATCAGCACTATAGGAAACTTATTAAGTCCCGGTTGTCAATCGGTAAATGTGACTAGCTTATTCAACAGACCACAGAGAAGACCTCGAAGTCATGGCATTCGAAAATATAATAGGCCTGAGATACATAGTTTCTCCTTCGATGACTTGGTTCCATTTTTGAATGAGCCTCTAGGCCTGCATTATATTCGTACCAAATTATACTCTGTTCATTTACGGAAGTTACACGAAATCTACGATTATACGAAGGACCTCACATATACCGATACACGTTCCTCAGAATACAGACTACAGGGAGTCATCTTGGACATTTCTACATTTCGTTTATTTCAAGCAGTTAGATCAGATAAATCAGAGGAGAAAACAAACCGCCCTTTCATTAAAGTAAGATTTGCAAACAAAGGTATTGATAACTTGAATCTTGGTCAAATTTTGAATCACAAAAGTATCACAGAAAAAATCCCACCATATTTCAAAAAAAAAAAAGAAAAAAAAAAGAAACTCCTTGTATTTCCTATAGCTACACACCAACAGTTGCATCTAAAATTTACAATTACAAACGATTCCTGCAGTGTATTGATTTAAGTAATTCCTCACTACATCCACTTCCCTGCGAATGTTCTTCATCGGATTTCAACTACTCTCCTTGTGGACACGTTATTACTGGTGACCTTAGAATAGTCAAGAACGACAAGTTGAGAGCATTGTTAATAAAGGGTCCCAAATACAGAGAAAGTATTTCCTTTACATGGAACCAAAATGTCGAAATTATCATGGACTCTTGTGAGGAATATGCTAGACGTTGGGCAAAGAAAGAAGATGTACAGCTCGACACCCTTTCCGAATGGATAAAATCAATCAGAGGGTAACTTTTATCTAGAATTAACCGATTAAAATCAACTATGAACACCAGATTCGTGTCTATATTTAAAGACACTGATGTTATCAAAGAGCTTACCTACCTCCAAGAACATTATGTCATCACACCAGCGGACAAAGCCTCAAATAATTACACATTTACTTGCAAAAAGTACTATTTCGACAGTCTAGTTAAAGAGTTGGGTTTAAATTCGACACCTGGAAATCCCACTTACACCCTAACAACCTTTCCGCCTCTGAAATAATAGATAACCACAAATCAGCTCTTGCTTCCTTTGGCTTCGACACTACCAATTTAGATTTAGATTTACCATACTTATACTGCATACCTAAAATGCATAAGAATCCGTACAAACAACATTTCATCGCTGGTTCCTCAAAATGTTCTACCAAATCTGTATCGATCGTACTCACTTACAGATAAGTGCACGCATTATCGAGAACGAGGGAGGTGAGTGACGTCCACTTATTGACCTTGAACGTCAAAATCTTTAAAAACGCTTCCGTTTATTTTTTGTCAGTTTCTCTTATTCATATTTCCGAATCTCCCACACCCGGCGATTTGTAACCATCTTCGTTGTACTTTGCATGAAAAAAAAAAACCGCTTATTTGTCATTGTTAACGCCTTTTAAAATATAACTACATCTAGAAATTTCATCTTCTGTGTTACTTATTTCAGAATCGCCCCCTTCTTTAAACATTATTGAGAACCCTACCCCCTCCCCCCAAAATCGTTACTATGACAACCAAGTATTATGAATCAGGATGAACGATAACATGTACTTTTTGGCCGGATTGCAAAGCAATTCCGGTCTATAGATTGACGATGTCCGTCCGTCCGTCTGTCTGTCTGTCTGTCCGTCTGTCCGTCCGTCCGTCCGTCTGCCGTCAACATTTTGGTTAAGGTTTCTGGTTGAGGCAAAATCTAAGGAACTATATGCAGTAGAAACTTTATATTATACATGAAGCATGCCCATGACAAGACCTTTCAATTTATGCCGTAACATTTGACCTAGTGACCTTGACCTTGGACTTTGACCTAGTTAAAGATTTTGGTTAAAGTTTCTGGTTGAGGCAAAATCTAAGTAACTATATGCAGTAGAAACTTTATATTATACATGAAGCTTGCCCATGACAAGACCTTTCAATTTATGCCGTAACATTTGACCTAGTGACCTTGACCTTCGACTTTGACCTACTCAAAGATTTTGATTAAAGTTCCTGGTTTAAGCAAAATCTATGGCACTGTATGCAGTAGAAACTTTATATTATTAATGAAGCTCGCCCATGACAAGACCTTTCAATTTATGCCGTAACATTTGACCTAGTGACCTTGACCTTGGACTTTGACCTAGTTAAGGATTTTGGTTAAAGTTCCTGGTTAAAGCAAAATCTATGGAACTGTATGCAGTAGAAACTTTATTTTATACATGTAGGTTGCCTCTGACAAAACCTTTCAATTTATGCTGTATTATTTGACCTATTGACCTTGACCCAGTTGGTGACAAAAACTTACTTTGCAATCCGGCCATACCGTCTTTAGCGGTGTTTTATTTATATTTTTTTTTGAAGAACAGAGTTTGTCGTTGAGAAAGGAGAAAAGTCACTAACTCCTTATACGGCCTAGTAAAATTTACAAAAATAAAGTAGTTCATTGGAGACTTTATGCATGGGAATTCTATTTAGGAATATTTTGTGTTGAAAAATCCATTAACCTGGGTCGCTATCGGAAGCTGCATTTAGTGCAGTAAATGGCGGAACCTTTTATGATCCTACGATTCTGGCATTTTCCTGCAATTTTCCATCATAATACACAAAAATTTACTATGAACAGAAAGCGGACCCAACACAAAACATATCTTAAGATAAACTATACTTGGTAAGTAGTTCACAAGAGAAAAATCTTGTTGGGTCATCATTCTGTTCATTAATTCCGAAGATGATATATAATGCACAGAGAACAACGAAATATACACTTTGACGACACGTCCATGGCAACGAGACGCATGTACAGCAGCTATGTATGCTAGATAAGGCAAAACAAATAAAAACATGTAAAACAAGATTAACTTTTTGGTAAAAAAAAAACATCTGAAAAAGAACGTTATAAATAGAGAAGAGAGCAGAGCTGCGACGCGGAGTGAGGAAAAAATTGGAAGGGAAGCAACTCGCATGAATGTATCGTTAGAGCTTAGATCCTAAATCCATCTCTCCAGCAATAATTTTATGTTATCAATCAAGTCTGCAGTATTATAATAATATTCTGTAGTGAGCTGATTTCGCAGTCCTATACTGAATAATACGTCGCTAAAAAGGTATAAAAACGTATAAATCATTGAAAATATCAATAAATGAGCGAAATTTCGATAGAAATTTATGAAATTAAGTATCAATCCAGGACTTGTCCGTGATAATTTTTGTCCCAATCGATGGATTTCTGATCACTCTTTTAATTTGCATGAAACATATCGTGGGCGAGGCCTGGATCATAGATGAATTTTGAAGATTTGCATGTAAAAGACGATGATTTTCCTTTGTTTTGCGTCATTCAGGGCAAATGACGTCAGAACATGACGTCATACATCACGCGCGTGACGTTACGAGGGCTCAAGAGTTATGACGCCGTATTTTCTCAAACATTCAACATGGCAAAAAGTGATAATTCATAGTTCGTTTATCAAAAGCATTTTTCGTCGAAATTGTAGGGCCGATATATAGGGTTAGCACACCTAGTCCAAAGTTTATAGCATGCATAAAATTGTTTATTATCATTACAAAACGTGAAACGCTCATACATGAAATCGCCGTTGGTAGAATGTAATGTTCCAAAGAATTATGTTAAATCTTGTTTATTTAAAGCAGTACAGAGTGATTGATATAGAATTTCGATACTTTGCACATTTATTACCAATAACTAGAATTCAATTTTGCAAGATATCCGATCCATGTGATCTACAATAATTTTACGATGAGTGACCGGTTGACGTTTTGATGTACAAGCAAAATCAAACAGGGAGGTATGCACTCTTGTTTAATTTCTTGTTTATATAAGCAGGACCCACAACTTGGCGGATGAACTTTGGTAATCACTCTGTCCGTCTATCCGTATGTATCTTTGTCCCTCTGTCACTATGAAAAAAACATAACCAGTGACGGATTCAGAGGGGGCCCAGGGGAGCCGGGCCCCTTTTTTCACCCAAAGTTAATCAGACTACTCTTTTTATGCTTAATCTCATTACTTTTGGGGGAAATTTTTGGCTCGCTTCGCTCGCCGCACTTCATTTTTCATCACCTGTGTATTTTTTCGTCGTCACTTTGTCTTCAACTTTCTTTGTCATCGTGTTTGAACGGATTCATATGTAATAAACATATGCTAAATTCAAAATCAAATTAATACTTGAATCATTACCAAATAATTCATTATCATGGGCAATTGGTCAAACAAAAAAAGAGCATGGAAAATGAGAGAGAGAGATTGTATTCTTAATGTAACCATCTATTTCAAAAAAATGTACGGCTCGGTCCGCTCGTCAATATAGAATAAAGTTGTATATACATACATGTATGGATGACTGAATTTAAAACAAAATGAGTACTTCATATCTGAAAATTTTCCGACTCTCTACGCTCGCCAGTCTACCTTAAAGTTTAAACTAAGGCAAATATATCAAGAAACTCTACATCTTGTACATGCAGCGGGAATGAACTTCCACCCCCCCCCCCCCCCCCCCCCCCCCACACACACACTTCTTGATTATATCACCAGTCTTGAGATTCACGTTTGTCGTCTTAGAAAAAAACAATTTTCTTCGAGCTGAAACCTTGCCCCCCCCCCCCCTTCTGAAATCCTAGATCCGCCACTGTTAACGTTACACTTCAAAAGGCATAGCTTGTCGATAAGTTAGTGACATCGGCGAAACTCCTGTTACACTACAGTGGTTGACAGCAGCGTATGCCAGCATAGAATGCCGCTATCTAACACGCTGAATGATAGTTGTACATGCTTCAGGGACGTCTCACAAGGAGCTATACGCTGTCGAACGCTCTTGGATTAAAAATAATAATGCCTGCACAAAATTGGCAGCGTGAGCGTACGTTCCGGAACATGCTCATGAAATAAACTTGACGATAGTCTAGCGTTTGCGCAATGTGTATGTAATATGTACGGAGCGTTCTCTAACGACTACCTGGCGTATAAATTATGTAAACCAATTCAGCGCAAAGGATCTGAAAGATCTCATACAACGCTTAAAAACGCAATCAAACGTCCCATGAACACTGCGCAAGTTCCGCATACGTTGAGATCGCTAGAAATGCGCTAGGTATACGCTGTTGTTCGCTATTCATACGTTATAAACACGTTACACACACGCTAAGTTAACGTTCTGCAGTCTCTGTTACATGTTAGTTTTGCGATAGGCAAACGCTCTGAGTCTCAGAAAGTTGTTTTCGTTTTATTTTGTATAAACGAGAACACCGTTCGGCAACATGTGGCAAAAAAAAAAGAAATAATGAATAAAAAAAATTCAAACGTTAACACACTGTCCAGAACGCTGTAGCTTTATAGGACCTAAGTATATTGGATACTAATACTCAGTAATGTGTGTATTTCTGTTAAGCTAACGTTTCAATACTTCATTATTTTAGTAAGCATAGTAAGAACAGGCGGTATTACTAGCCATTCACTTATTTTTTTTTTTAGAAAGACGGGGAGTTGCTAAACGTACATAAATTTTTAGTTTCACAAAACGCTTTGTAAACGTACATATAACTTACGATCGATATAAGCTTAGCTCCCCCGCATCCATTTCCGCTTTTAAGAGAAGTTTGTGGTTGTTCAGTATTTGGCAAGGTACCGATGCTACAGTAACCAAACTTGCACATGTGATTCATATTGGAATGCCAATGTGGACCTTTACATCGGACGCAGCATCTGACCCACTTTTTGTAATAATGCCCAAGCTTTAGCGCATCACATGACCTCGATATTTCAAAAGAATAGATTTAGTAATTGATATTATTTACAAGGAAGTGGCGACACCTATTTATAGCGCACTACTCTCCAAGCGACGTTTAGTTTAAACATATTTTATTTCAATAGATGAAATGGGATTGGGCACACGTTACAGAAACATTATGAAAGCCCTTTCGCTACAATTTATGAACAAAGATGATGGCAATTTTACACATACAAAAAACATTATATATATTGTGATGAATCAAGGTTGTGTGAGAGAGAGAGAGAGAGAGAGAGAGAGAGAGATCTTAAACATTCTTTTATAAAATTCATAGCAGCGGTAACAATTTCTACATTCTCAATTGATGAAAATTCCGAATCTCCAAAAAGAAGTTTTTGAATGGTAAGTGGTCGGAAATTTGATAAATTTTGAAATAAGTTTTGCTCTTTGGGATCTAAATTTGTTACATACAAGAAACAAATGAAAAGCATCCTCATTGAAGTATCCACATTGGCAATAAGGTGAAGGAGTGAGATTAACCCGATGAAGGTCACTATGAGGCAGCTACTGAAACAACGGATTCTTGTGTGAAGGATATTATATTTACGTTCCTCTGTAAGTAGATAACTTGGTACACTTTTCGATTCTCTTTTAGATTTTAGAACTGATTTAAATTCATTCAGTGATTGTGTTTGTGTAATATTTTGGTCAAGTTCATTCCAAGAGTTAATTGTTGATGGACAATATGAACTGCGCGTAGTGTTAAGTCTGTAATTCGGAAGATACAAGTCAGAATTACTTCGAAGATTATAATGAGGGTTAACTCTATAATTTTCCAAGCGACGTAACTATGTTAAGCAAAAAGCAATAGTGCCCGGTCGGGGCACAATTCTCTCATAGTCCCCGCGTGCTAAACCAATAGAATTCCAAGGAATTATAATGTGATGTACTAAATATGTATTAAGATTTCCTTGAACGCCCAGTTTGACCTGCATCACTGTTGTTTAGCGGCGCAACGTAACTTAAAGAGTTACGCACATCCAAAATGGAGACAGATGTCAACGGATATTTTGTTTACTCTCTTACTTTCAGATAAATAACACTTATACATAACAACATGCTGAACTTGTGAAGTACATGTATATTTTATCTGAAATTGACGCAATAAATAGAATGTTTCAACACACCAATTCAACTGTTGACCAATACTACGACATCATGTATAATTGCGGTTTTATTCAGGTACAGATCTTGGCAGATGAAAGAAATTGTGCCAATGTGATTCTACATCGCAATTCGTAATTTTATAGCACCTGTTTTCTGGCTAAATGAGTTGGATATGACTTACAATAGAAATGCTTCTCACAGATCAATGCACTAATTGCTTGTTCAAGATACAATGTATACCCATCAATATGTTTACTCAACAAGACGTTTTATGTGACGTCAACGACGTCATTATAAGTAATCGCGACGTTGGGGTGGCGTCATTCAAATAGCCATAGTTTCCTTATTTATCGAGATATTTTCAAAATTGAAGCAATACTATAATCAGCAAATGTTACTCTTTTACAATGTAGAATATTAAAAAATTTTGAATCTAGGCCATATTTGGTAGTTAGTGACTTTTCTCCTTCGTAAAAGAAAATAACTTCTGACAAAGACTTATTATCACTTTGGTGACAAATAGTTAAGGGTACTGGGTACTTTTTTTTAGATTTTCATTTTGGGTGGGGGTGCCTTTATTATCCATGAATGTTCTCGACTCCTATAGCTTGTTCCTAGCATAACATAGCTGCATCAGAAGGTAGAGTAGGCTTTCCCTCAACCCGCAAGCATGTCCGTTTTCTGATATTTGCAATATTAGATTTGAAAATTGTAAAAAATAGTCAACCTCAGAGCGAAAACAATGCAAACGCACCGAACCCGCGGTCCAACTCCACCGAACCCCCTTATGTTGGGTTGAACATGCTGCATATGGTAATTTAAAGACTAGAGTTTGGAGTCGACAGTTCACAAATAAATAAAATAAACTACCTCTGGGAATAGCAAGAGAAAATATTTCATGAACATACACGAGCTCCCGTATGTAGGCATCTATACTACTAAAGGAACGAATTAGCCGATTCTCCGTCGAAACGAAGAGATCAGAGATAAATTGTGTGATATGAAGGTAAAGTATATGATATGACAATGTGAATTTGATAATTGTTTAGAAGGAATTATTTTATTAATTATTTTATATTTATTAATTATTGTGTAACCATTAGTTATGTCTTTGAAATTCTAAAATTCAAACCGGGATCGGGCACTAACCATGAACTAGAGAATATCCGAGAAAGGGGTTTCATAGCTCAGTTGGTAGAGCGCCGGACACCCAGCCCAATTTTCCAATCTGAAGAGTCTGGGTTCGAATCCCGTCGTGGGAGAACTTTCTCAGGGATGATTTATTGTCTCGCCCCGTCTGTTCTTTCGCTCGAAGGGAACCAAAACGGTCTGGATAGACCCCCAACAACACTAAAAGTATGAAATATGTATATCTTTTGAAATACGCTACGATAATGCATTTTCCCATGCTAATTTTTCCAATGACGTTTTCTATTGGATCAATGTCAAACTCAGATGTGGACACTTTCTTACATTTTTTACACTTTTGTATACAAGTAATGTGTTTAAAGGTTATGATCCTTACGTTCTTATATTATGCTAACGAAGGAAAGCGTTTGTGACTACTTTCCTATCGGAAAGTAACTTCGTTGTCGTAAAAGTTGACTTAACTTTTAAGTCAGTTTTCAACTTTTAAGTCAACTTCGTTGACGTCAAAGTTCATTAAATTCACTTTGGAAACCCAATGAATCATTAAATGCGATTCTAACCACTTTATAATTCAAAAATAAATAAAAATATCAATAGATTTTGCTTAGTCGTTTATTATACTAAACTATTAAGATGGCCGTAATATATTGATTACTTACCGATGACAATGAAAATTGTATCATTTCAAATTAATATCCGTGGCGGATCCAGTGCCCCCTTTGTCGAGGGGTCAAGGTGCGAAAGTTGCCGATTTGTACTGAAAATGGGCAAAAATAAACCCGTTTTGAGAAAATGTGGGGTCAGTGCCGGGAGCGCCCCTCCGCACCCCCACCTAATCCGCCACTGCATATAGTGAGTTTATTTGAAATATCAGTGCCAAACACTATAAATCTGAATAGAAGATTGCATACTAGAGCAATACATAACGTATCTAAATACAATGTATGTCAACATAATAGGGGTCAGTCGATGCTCATCATGGTACTCTATTATAAGTGCTGTTGAGATTAACGTTAGGATCTTCTTTAATAAACATATCTATGACAATCTTTCCCGCGCTTGCACGGGTCAATGTCTAGTTTACTGTAATAATAACATTTACGCGATCACTATTTCTATAAATAACTTGAATGTCAAACAGAAACTTGCAACGTTTTCTTAAAAGGAAGTGTACATCCTTCATAGAGGTGAATACTATAATGTTGGTCTTGAAAGTCAAGGGGAAGTTATAATTTGCGCCTAGAACTTTCTAGCCGATGTCTATCCGGTTATATCCTTTTCCAAAAAGATAGTGTGAGAGGATTAAATCGTAGTTCTTTATGAGACTCTGAAACATAGCAGGTAAGTTATTTTTTTTCAAATAAATGGAAGTTTTGAATTTGCATTTGGTAATGTTTTCGAAACGTTTATTCGAACTCTTAACAAAACATGCAACAAAAATAATGCGCAATGTATTTATAGATAATTCGGTCATGATCAACGTACAATTCGATTTAAATATTTTGCATTTGAAAGGCATATTACATGTGTACTGGAGGTTTTATAAATAGTACATTGTGAACGGTTGGAAAAGGATAAAGAAGGAAATATAGATATCCTTGTTTATGAAAAAGCAAAAGGTATGTTTCCCCTGTAAAAATGGAAATGATTCATTCTTTGATATTGATCGAACAGCTATAAACTAGCCTAGGAACTAATATTATACACATGTTGCATTATAACTCTAGTATCAGCATATTACTCGGTTTTGGTGACGATACGTCATCCTCAAGAAGGATGATCTCAAGAACTTACACTATCATTACAAATGAATTCTGTATTGTTTACCCATTGGTCTCGTTGGTTTATGTGTAGTCATTTGTGATTTATGTTTTTCTTTGATTTGACGTTCCTTGTACCACTGCGTATCTTTCTGTGTGTGTCTTCTTTGTGTTTTATAGTGGGTGTTTTGGGAGGTTGCTGTTGGTGCTGGTAGGTGTTGTTGGAGATCCCCTTCTTTATTTTACTCGGTTTTGGCGACGAAACGTCATCCTAGAATCAATACTCAATATCAATGTGCATGTCCGCTTAATCTTGAAGGGCATTGGAAAATGATCTCAAGAAGTTACACTTTCATTACAAATGAATTCTGTATCAGTTTCAAAACACACATACATTTTTCTTATCTTTTACTTCATGTCTGAAGTTAAAATGGAGTAATTCAAACTAAAAAAGACGGACACATATGGTATTTTGACAAGTTTTAAAACCGCCAACAAAAAAATCATAAAATTCTCGTCAACCGAAGCGACAATTTTATACGATAATGCAGGATGATGAATGATGATAATAATGATAATGAACTCTAAGAATGAAGATAGCGACACTTTTCAAAGGCAGATCTAGAAATTTTGAAAGAGGGGTCAACGTTGTTTGGAGATGTAAACATCTGAAGTTCAAAGTATATAAGTGCACCTCTCTTCCTTTTCTTGAAGTGTGAGAGGGCACACACGCGGGCTTGTCCCTATATCACGTATTAGTGTTTGCAATATAAAATTAGTGTTTAATCACCTACTATAATGATAATTTATCTAGACTTTGTACGGTGTGGTATATCATTCAATATGTTTTTAAATAGCGCAAATCAGGGTTACACAATTAAAAAAAAATGTGCAGAAAAGGTGTAAAACATTCCTGCTATCTGCCATCTTACTCCCTTCATAAAGTGCACTCTTACAATGCAACATCTATAATCATAAGAGATGAAGCATATGTAATATAGCCAGCCAATTAACTATTCTCATTTTTATCATAGTCATATCAATGTCTGTCTAGTTTTTGCACAAATCTTGGTACCGTTAATTGCGAAAAGTCTTAAACTTGCGTAAAATTGAAAAAAAAAATTATTCGTCAAAAACAACCCAAGTCCTTAAAGTCTCATTATACCATACGCTTTGAAAATACGTCACTAATGTTACCAGGGTTAACATAGGGGTTACATGTCTCTTTTCCGTCTCATGCTGTACTAGTCTTTTGTGTTTTTGCATCGGGTGTTTTGGTGTTTTACTGTTGATGCTGCAACGGGGTCTTGTTGGAGATCTCCTCCCTTCTTATTATATTGTGTATTTCTGAATTTGAATAGTGTTAATGTTGTTTATTTCTATTTCAATGTATAGAAGAGACCATTCTGCAGTGAAAAAGTTCAATTAGTTGGATTCGAAACTGTACGCTATGAAATCAGGGTTAGCTCTGTGTCAAATGGGGAATCCTCTTATAAGCCTGTAATGATGAGATGAAAGTAGCATGCTGTCCATGTGTAGTGATTTTTCTAGAAAACGAATCTAGGGACCTGTTGCAAATGAGACCTTTTTGAAAACTGTAAGATTTTGTCTAAAAGATGAAACTTGTCTTTCTGCTGTAAGAATTCCTATAACGAAATCTGATGTAGCTGAAAATGGGTAGGTTTTCATCATTTTTGGTGATTTTTCATGGTTAGATTAGCACTCGTTATATACAATCCTAACACTACAGGAAGCATGTAGCTGATATGTTAATGTATATTTAAATTCTGCTACATACTAACTTTCATTTAAATCAAAAATTATTAGTGACAATCGATTGCCATGTCAACAGAATTTAAAAATTCAAAATCTGCCTCTCACAGATGAGTTTTCATCCATTTGTTGGTATATTGAGACCTCAATTCGGTAAAACTGTCACATCTGGGTACTTCCATTTCGGAAGACATAGAGTAAAATCTTTTGTTTGATGGTTCAAATGGTCTATGACTGAATATTATCCACCATTCTGGAGAGTGGGACATCATAGTGTATCATATCGACCTTAGAGCTTCCTCAGTGACGATGTTAGTCGGTCACAAACATATCCCTGACTGAGAAGCTTAATTTAAAGACGCCTAGCTCTCTCTCAGAACAAGATACTAATTGTGCGCCTGTTACATATTTTTTCCGAAAAAGAATTCATCCAAATCTTCAAAAGCAAAGAAAACATGATGATTGAAAATGTTTCATTGGTACCTTAAGGTACATGTACCTTGATAATAATCGACAATCCTGTTTTTGAATAGTATAAAAAGGTTATCTATCCACAATAATGGACTCAAGGCAACAGAGGAAACATTACAAACACAGAAACACCATTTTTGTTCCTATACATCAAAATTGTTAATGGAGAGATTCATACAAGTGTGTATGACAAAGAGACAGTTTTTGATTCAACATAGTAAATTTTCCCTGGCTTGACGGTGATGTTCCCAGGTATCTACATTTCGCAGCTCCTCCGGTATGCTAGATCATCTTTTGGATTCATATAGTAGAAATTTATAAATTACCAAGAACATTGTAGCTACGGGTTTTCGCTTTCACAAACTAGTAAAGACTTTCTGGAAATTTTCCAAAAGTTATTGTCAACTTCTTTTGAAATTCGTACCCATATAAGCAACAGAGTTAATTACATTCCATATTTTACAACCTGCATTTTATCGTGACATGATGAACAAAATAAGAAGGATTAAAGGTAGACAGAATAACCATTGTAATATCAAACGCCTTCTATACCGTGGATGGAATCCTTCTGTTACCAGACGAACACCTGGCTTGGTACTGTATCAATCTACAGTCTTATACCAGCGCATTCTTCAGACTTGTACTTTGAGAAGGTAAGCAGTTGGAACCCTTCCACATTATTGACTGACTGTGACGGCAGGACTACATGCCGGCCCTGTCAAAACCTCTTTAGGGAAGACAGGGCTCGACCATGTGTCCATTCTGACTGACAAATGTGGATAATGACAATATCCCTGTATACAGCACAAAATCGATAATTCAGAAAATCAGAAACCAAAGGCATACAAAATCAGGATAAAAGAGAAACCAAAGCAAACAAACAAAAACCTCCACCACATGAAAGGAAGCGGACTCCCGATATGAGAGTGAGACCAGGTGTCCAGGAAGCGTAAGCATCTCCTGCTTGCATGCAACACCCGTCGCTTCAATTCGGTAGAACTGTCACATCCGGCAACTTCATTCGGACTTCTCTTGTGATCACATGAATTAGATCGCAACAGCCGAAAGAAGACGGACTGAATTCCGTATGCCTTCTGTTTTTATATCAATTTACATTTCCATCCGTGTGTTTCTTGGGCCCTTGCGACATGCTGTCTGTTTGGATGTTATTTTTCACCACCAAAATGCGTACTTCGAGACAGCTGGCTAATCGGAAATGTGAAGGGTTATGCACATGTAATCCAGGATAACCACATCGTCTGCTATTGACGTGGCAGATGGAAGTCGATACCGATTGCCCATTGGTCTCGTTGGTTTATGTGTGGTCAATTGAGTTGTGATTTGGCGTTCCTTATACAATTTGAGCCTTTTTTTCCGTATTTGCTTTGTGATTTTACAGTGAGAGTTTAGCGGTTTTGCTGTTGGTGCTGCAACTAGGTATTGTTGGAGATTCCATCCTTTCTCTCATTCTATCATTATTATTCTATACTGAGGCATAAGAGAAAGGGGTTAATGTGTGTTGTACGCAAATGAAGGAAGGAATCTTTAACAATGCTGGGTTTGAGCACCCATATGCAGAATCAAAAAGCGGATGCGCACAGCAAGAATCACAAAAGCGACAAGGAACACAAAATACAACACAGAAATATTTTGTATCTAATATATGGTTCTGTAGCATTGTCAATAATATGAATCAAGGCAAAGCCTTTTTGTGCGAGCGGAGAGAAAATAGATATGATTATCAGTGTAAAATAAAAAAAATCTTTCTTTTTTATTTTGACTATGATGGTTTATCTTATCTTACAAAACTTTCTATTTGATGATTGCCAAAAAAGGTAGTATAAGGCGAGTGGAAACACGGAAGAATCTGTAAACTTGATCTAGACCAGCAGATGAACATTTTAAGGGGGGGGGGGGCTTAAAAAATATAGTTCTTTAAAAATATGGTTCTTTTAAATTCATTTTTATTTTGTAAGAATAATGTTTAGGCTAGCTGAAAATAAATTACTTAAGAACAAAAGAAAAAACAAACATATTTCGACTTCTGACAGTACGAAACCACCAGAGACGAGAAAAGCAATCAGAGCGAAACGTCTCGTTTAAAACCGGAAATGTCGGATTTCCCGTGGTTACGCCGCCTTGTTGATGCTTTATCGTTACCTGATTTACGAAAAATATTTTCAATAAATTTAACTTATAAACAAAAATTGAGTATAACATATACGTCTACTTGGAGTCGAAAAAAATTTTAAATGGCAATATCCAGCATCTCCGCAGCAACTCTGTCTGCGAGAGGACGAAATTTTTTGAAAGCATAGTAGTACATTCTCATTCTTTGATTCAGCATATTTTCTCAATAAGATATGTGTATACGCGTTACCATAAGGGCGAGCTTCGCTCGCTATTGAAATATATGCCCCACAGCACCAGACAAAGAATCCTCGCCAGCAGCATCTTTCGTCAAACAGATTAAATAAAGCCAGAGTGAATTTTCCTGAAACAAAGAAGGGGATCGCCAACAACACCAGGTTGCAGCATCCACAGCAAAACCCCAAAACACTCAATGCAAAAACACAAAGCAGGCAAGCACAGAAAAAGACGCATAAGGGACAAGGAACGTCAACACACAACACAGAAACATCAAACACAAAGGACTACACATAAACCAGCGAGGCCAATGGGCAAACGGTGCCGACTTAGGACGGCCATCTGCCACGGAAATAGCAGAAGGTATTGTTATCCTGGATTACGTGCGCAAAACCCTCCCACTTTTCCGATTACCCAGAGGTCTCGAAGAACGTACAATTGTGGTGTAAAACAACCTCCTCACTGTCAGATGACCACATACAAACAAGACCGCAAAACGCAGGGACCCAAGCAACATAGATGAATATGTAATTGGATATAAAAAGAGGGCGTACGTAATACAATCCGTGCTCTGCCGCCGCGAGCTCATGTATGTTATCGCCCGAGGAGTCCGACTGACATTTAGAGAGGACAGGTGGTCGGGGCCCTGTCTTCTCTAAAGAGGTTAGGACAGGGCTCGTCATGGAGTCCCGTCGTCACAGTCAGTCAGCGTGCAAGTATTAAGGATGCGCTGGTACAAGACTGTAGATTGGTCAAGTACCAAGCCTAGTGTCCGTTTGGTGACATTAGGATCATATCCACGGTATAAAAAGCTTTTGATGATTCTGACGCATTTTCGATAGTAATTCTGTCTACCTTTGATCCTTCTTATTTTGTTGATCATGTCACCATAAAATGCAGGTTGCGAAATACCCAAAGTAATATACTCTGTTGCTTGTATGGGTCCGAATTTCAAAAGTAGTTGACAATAATTTTTGTAAAATTTCCAGAATGTCTTGACAAGTTTGTGAAAGCGAAAACCTTGACCTAAAAGTTTCTTTGTTATTTGTAAATTTCTATCATGAAAATCTAAAACATCAGTACATGCTCTAGCATACCGGATGAGCTGCGAAATGTAAATACCATAAGACGGTAATCTAGGAACATCACCGTCAAGCCAGGGAAAATTTACTATATTGAATCCAAAGTCATCTCTTTTGTCATACACCCTTGTATGAATCTCTCCATTAATAATTTTGATATTCAGGTCCAAAAATGGTGTTTCTGTGTTTGTGACGTTCGCCTTGTTTAGAGTCAGTTCCTGTGGATAAATGACATTCTTATACTTTTCAAAAACAGGATTGTCGATAGTAAGGATATCATCCAGGTACCTAGAAGTACCATTGAAACATTTCACATCATCATGTTTTCTTTGTTTTTGAAGATTTTGGATAAATTCTTTTTCATACGTGAATAAAAATCAATCTGCAACAAGAGGCGCACAATTAGTACCCATAGGGATCCCTACAACCTGCTTGTAGAGATTCCCACCAAATCTTACATAAATGTTGTCCAAAAGAAAGGACAAGGCAATACAAAGGTCACTACATGTCCATGATTTATATGATTTGTATTCTGTATTGGAAAAGAAACCCTTTGATTAAGATGTACAAATATAAGTTTTACCCTCTCTGTTAAAGCACCATTTAATGAGTTTGGACAATTGATCATTAATCTTATCGTGAGGAAGCGTGGTGTACATACTTGAAAAGTCGTACGAAAAAATCGAATTGGCTTGAAAAGTTCTCGATTTCATTTTGTCAATCACATCCCCTGAATTTTTAATAGACCAAAATAAGTTTACATCATTCATGTTTAGAACAGTTTCACAATATTTTGCAACGTGTTCCTTTATCACCGTGAGTGCTGACGTCAGATTTCTAGACAAAATTGTAGTTGAGCAGTTGCTAGAATTAGCAATGTATCGAAATTTGTAAGGAGACTTGTGCAATTTTGGTATGCAGTATAGAGTAGGAAGATCCAGTTTAGAAATAGGGATCTTGAATGAAGAAATTTCACTGTTGTGTTTGTTCAAAATGTTAGGAACACTTTCATTGCTTTTGATATAAGTGTTTGTAGACGAAAGTTCCGAAACCAAAGTTGATATGTAGTAACGTTTTTAAATGATTATGGTGTTGTTGGCTGCTTTGTCTGCAGGAGCGAAGACATATTTTTCGTGTAAATTGCGTAATTTGGATTTAAAATATCTTTCAGATTTAGAACTTGGATTTTCGAAAAGATGAGGATTTTTGTGGGAGATATCTATTCGAATATCGGTAATATCCAATATGAGGTTCTTTCAGTCATTCAGAGAATGTGATTCGACCCCTTCCGATTTACACCATCCTTTTGTATAGTTATCTAAGGCTTCCTTTAGTTCTTCGCGACATTTGATAAAATCTATCTTGGATGGAATTCTGTACTTAGGTCCTTTCTTGAGAAGATTGCGGAGCTGCCTGTCCTGGATAATTGAATAGTCACCTGTTACAATATGGCCAGCTGGTTTATAAAGGTATTCAGAAGTTGCACATTCTCAAGAAGTAGGACTTGATTCAAGAATTTTAGGATCTGATGTTACTTTATTGTAGTTAAATACGAAATTTCGAATAGGTTTTTTATACTTGTAAGAAATAAGAGGAGGTTCAAAATTCTCAAAATATTGAGGAATAGCACTTTGGACGCGATGATCCCGAAAAATATTAGAGATGTAAACGTCTTCAAATTGAATAGCATCATTTAAGAACAGATAAATTGGCAACGTGGACCAGACATGCACGTTTCGGGTACATAACCCTCATCAGTGATCCTAAATCTAAACAATGTAATATGCCAAAAAAGTGTGAAAGTTACTATGTCGAAAAAGTGTACCGAAAGACGTAGCAGGATGGGTGGGATATGATGCTCCAGGACCCACTTTTTTAGAAATTTCAAGAAATTTTGATAACAGAAATTTAGAATGCGTTGAAGAAACGATCAACCGAAATTGATCTAACTTGGCTACATGTGCCCTCGGGGACTCCTGGTCCACCAGCAGTGACACTCACCAAGTGGTATAAATGTAAACGTCTTCAAATTGAATAGCATCATTTAAGAACAGATAAATTGTCAACGTGGACCAGACATGCACGTTTCGGGTACATAACCCTCATCAGTGATCCCAAATCTAAACAATGTAATATGCCAAAAAAGTGTGAAAGTTACTATGTCGAAAAAGTGTACCGAAAGACGTAGCAGGATGGGTGGGATATGATGCTCCAGGACCCACTTTTTTAGAAATTTCAAGAAATTTTGATAACAGAAATTTAGAATGCGTTGAAGAAACGATCAACCGAAATTGATCTAACTTGGCTACATGTGCCCTCGGGGACTCCTGGTCCAGCAGCAGTGACACTCACCAAGTGGTATAAATGTAAACGTCTTCAAATTGAATAGCATCATTTAAGAACAGATAAATTGGCAACGTGGACCAGACATGCACGTTTCGGGTACATAACCCTCATCAGTGATCCTAAATCTAAACAATGTAATATGCCAAAAAAGTGTGAAAGTTACTATGTCGAAAAAGTGTACCGAAAGACGTAGCAGGATGGGTGGGATATGATGCTCCAGGACCCACTTTTTTAGAAATTTCAAGAAATTTTGATAACAGAAATTTAGAATGCGTTGAAGAAACGATCAACCGAAATTGATCTAACTTGGCTACATGTGCCCTCGGGGACTTCTGGTCCACCAGCAGTGACACTCACCAAGTGGTATAAATGTAAACGTCTTCAAATTGAATAGCATCATTTAAAGATGCAGATAAATTGGCAACGTGGACCAGACATGCACGTTTCGGGTACATAACCCTCATCAGTGATCCTAAATCTAAACAATGTAATATGCCAAAAAAGTGTGAAAGTTACTATGTCGAAAAAGTGTACCGAAAGACGTAGCAGGATGGGTGGGATATGATGCTCCAGGACCCACTTTTTTAGAAATTTCAAGAAATTTTGATAACAGAAATTTAGAATGCGTTGAAGAAACGATCAACCGAAATTGATCTAACTTGGCTACATGTGCCCTCGGGGACTCCTGGTCCACCAGCAGTGACACTCACCAAGTGGTATAAATGTAAACGTCTTCAAATTGAATAGCATCATTTAAGAACAGATAAATTGGCAACGTGGATCAGACATGCACGTTTCGGGTACATAACCCTCATCAGTGATCCTAAATCTAAACAATGTAATATGCCAAAAAAGTGTGAAAGTTACTATGTCGAAAAAGTGTACCGAAAGACGTAGCAGGATGGGTGGGATATGATGCTCCAGGACCCACTTTTTTAGAAATTTCAAGAAATTTTGATAACAGAAATTTAGAATGCGTTGAAGAAACGATCAACCGAAATTGATCTAACTTGGCTACATGTGCCCTCGGGGACTCCTGGTCCACCAGCAGTGACACTCACCAAGTGGTATAAATGTAAACGTCTTCAAATTGAATAGCATCATTTAAGAACAGATAAATTGGCAACGTGGACCAGACATGCACGTTTCGGGTACATAACCCTCATCAGTGATCCTAAATCTAAACAATGTAATATGCCAAAAAAGTGTGAAAGTTACTATGTCGAAAAAGTGTACCGAAAGACGTAGCAGGATGGGTGGGATATGATGCTCCAGGACCCACTTTTTTTAGAAATTTCAAGAAATTATGATAACAGAAATTTAGAATGCGTTGAAGAAACGATCAACCGAAATTGATCTAACTTGGCTACATGTGCCCTCGGGGACTCCTGGTCCAGCAGCAGTGACACTCACCAAGTGGTATAAATGTAAACGTCTTCAAATTGAATAGCATCATTTAAGAACAGATAAATTGGCAACGTGGACCAGACATGCACGTTTCGGGTACATAACCCTCATCAGTGATCCTAAATCTAAACAATGTAATATGCCAAAAAAGTGTGAAAGTTACTATGTCGAAAAAGTGTACCGAAAGACGTAGCAGGATGGGTGGGATATGATGCTCCAGGACCCACTTTTTTAGAAATTTCAAGAAATTTTGATAACAGAAATTTAGAATGCGTTGAAGAAACGATCAACCGAAATTGATCTAACTTGGCTACATGTGCCCTCGGGGACTCCTGGTCCACCAGCAGAGATGTTAAGAAGATCGAAACCTTTGTTAATAAATGGAATTTTTATGAATCGTCTTCTAAGGGGAATGTTTTTAATGACAGGAAAAAGTTTATTCTGTGCGAATGCAACAATGATATTAAGTTTGAATCAATCAGTATTTCTTAAGAATGCAACCTCTGCTTCATCCAAGATAGATTTCAATTGAACTGCTGGTATTGATGAGAGAGCATGAAGAAGTTCATGTCTGCCGCCGTTTCGTGCAATTATAAGTAGATTTCTGAGGGTACGATGTATTCTAGCTCTGTTTCTAAGGTTTCTGTTTCGCCTTTTTCCGGGTGACCTAAACTTTCGTTTAGCGTCAGGGCGGATTGAAAGACATTGATCTTTGTCGAGGTTAAAGTTATCTGTTCTTAAATGTTGCTAAGTTATCTGTTCTTAAAGGCAAAGTTATCTGTTCTTAAATGATGCTATTGAATTTGAATTCATTAAACACATCAGAACGATTGGCAATGGATACCGACCGGACATCTATCGCAAAGTATAGGCTAAGTCTGGTCGATCTTTTATATAAAAAACTTTATATTTCAATAAACTGTAACAAGAAACATTTGACTGCCAAGGTCAGTAATCCAAGGTTAATGCTTTTTTAAAACAAATTTTTTGAAGTTCATGAAAAATTATATGAAATAAAAGTTGGGAAAATGAAAGCTTTCAACTTGGCATTCGATGAATTGACGATAATTAAGATCTGGACATATCTTGCAGTATTAGATTTGCTATTTTGCAAAGTTGAAGCAGACACATACAAACATGTACCCATGTTGTCTCCTTCTATAACGCCCTTGCCTTGTTTACAGTTTAATCCCTGCGAAACCATCTGTTACTTGAAATATTTTGGTATTTTGAACATAAATTTCAACGGGCGTACTTCCTGCATTAGCGTAGGTTTTTTTTTTCAAATTTAACACAATGAAAGCCCTATAATTTCGACCAAAAATGCTTTTGATCAACAAATTATTAATTATCACATTTTGCAATGTTGAAAGTTGAAAATACCGCGTCATAATTTTGAGTCCTCGTAATGTCACGTGCGTGATTTATGATGTCATGTTCTGACGAAATTTACCCAGAATGACACAAAACAAAGGAAAAATCATCGTATATTACACACGATTGGTACAAAAATATACATGGGCAAGGCCGCGAGCGCCTCTTGATTTTATAATTTTGTATCGAAATCTGGCTCATTTATTGATATTTATACATTTTTCATGCACCAGTGACGTAATTTAATTCTTCCAAGGTGTTTTCCGCGGAACAAACGAAACATGATTCCGCGCTAAACGTCCTAGAACAATCAAATGACGTCACTGGTACATGCGCAATCTATTCTTTGTCCCCCGGATCTGGCCTTCAAATTAAGTACCGTAGATAATGTGAAAGGGTCTATGATTTCAACATTTTTGGACGTTTTGAGCGAAGTATTATTCAGTATAGGACTGTGGAATCAATACATGCTATCCTGGTGTGTATTCACCATACATTTGACATTTTATAATCTAGAATATTATGGATATATATATATGCACAACCAATGTAATTCCCTGAGATGTTACTATTGAAAGGAACGTGCTGCAATTCGTGTATTAACACTCGTGACGTCACAATGCATAAGATCTAAAGAAACATGCCGCGACGGCTGATCTAACCTGCAAACTGAACCCGCGGTGATCTGAATTTTGACGTCACTCTTTTACCTAGAAAACAGGCAATTTCAGAAAACAAGAATGAAATAGACAACTATAGTGCATATATATAGAATAAATGTCATAATTTGTGTTTTGTTACGGGTATAAAACACACAACAAGTGCATTTATCGCATGAAATGCGCTAACGCGCATTACATGTACGATAAATGCACTTGCTGTGTGTTGTATACCCGTAACAAAACACAAATTAAGACACTTATTCTCTATATGAACAACTTTGAATATATGTTCGAAATGGCAGGTTATCGCATTGGCAGAAAGATCGTGTGGGTATGCATATGTGCTACTTAAAAATTATTTTCTAGAGGCACATACGAATAATTGCCAGGTGATCTTTCGGCCTTTGGGTTACCACACCTATTCTTTTCTTGTAAAATGAAGGATAAAAAATAACTAAATAATTTTAACTTTTAATATTGGCAAATTGAATCAATCCTTCGTGTTGGATATAAAATGAGGATATACAATGTACTTAGAGAAAACATAAAAAACCACACAGCTTTAATTTCATTGCGATTTAAATGCATAGGCTCGCTCCAACCGGCAGGAGACTGATTGTGTTTCATACGCCCTTATGCTTCCGATATTTAATTATTGTAGTCATGATACATTGAGGAGGCTATTGTATATTACGGTTGTGTGTTCGGGGCAAGCACAATTTTACATAATTATCACAGCATTTGCTAATTGGTTTCCTTGATATAATATTATGTGTTGTCTTTTGTGTAAAAGTGTTTCGATTTCTAATAGAGCTATCTAATATGAGCAACGGTTGTCGTACGAACATACTTCGTTCAACGAATAAACATTACAGAAGTACCCATCAGTTATTCAGTCTCATAGTCGAGAAGGCAAGGAAAATAAGTTGTAAAGTGTATGGCATAAAGTAATATAACGATATGCAAATCTATTTTAATGAAAATACATGTACATAGATCAAACAATATTCAGAGAATATACACTGCGTTTTGACAATGCATCACAAAGTAAATAATGGATTCTGTATCTGTAAATTGAAGGTATCCATCCGAAAGTCTTTCCGTCCAAAATTACGTGATCCACATGCAGTTGACGATGAGGTAAAACCTCGTTATTTGTATCTGTGTCGTCGGCTGATTGGTTTATATTTATCTATATATCTACATATATATAAGCTAAGTTTATAGGGTGTTTTATCAAAAGATAGACACAAGGGCATTTGGAGGAAATGAGAGCTAAGTCTTCGTTTGGAGCAGGTCCGATATTTACACATTGATGGTCCATCGTAGCGTCTTTTCGATGTTGACTAGCATGCAAGTGTGTGGGATATGTACTTGTGTCTGGTTTGTTCAAGGAACGGACATTTCCTTCTGTTGGATTTTAACTAGTTTTAGTGTCGTAGTCACTTGTACCTTTTTGTGCTGTTTATATTTTTTTCAAGTGACAGTTGACAGGCCGACAGTTGACAATTCTCCAGAGGAAAAAATATTGTCAACTGTCGGCCGATGACTTTTATGTTTAAATTTCTTCAAGTGACAGTTAACAGGTCGATAAGTGACAATTCTCTAGAGGAAAAATATTGTCAGCCGTCGACTGTCAATCTTTGACATTTTACCTTACCTCAATCATTGTCAACTGTCTACCTGTCAACCATCAACCTTCAATACCACACCACAATCATTGTGAAATATCGACCTGAAACCGTGGACCTTCAATACCACGATTATTGCCAACTGGTCGACCCTAGTTTTTTTTCTCCTTCAATCACAGTCAACTGTCAACCTGTTAATCGTCGACCTTCAAATTTTCAATATTTATCAAATGTCAACATGTTAACCGTCGGCCTTCAATTCTACAATCATTGTCAACTGTCGACCTGCCAACTTTCTACCTTAAATACAACAATTATTGTCAACTGTCGACTGTCAACTTTTTTCTTTTTTACCTTACTTCAATCGCTGTCAAACTGTCAACTGTGGACCTTCGATATGACAATCATTGTCAATTGTTTTGACCCGCAATCGTCGACCTCAAATACTACAATTTTTGTCCACTGACGACCTTCTATATTTTATCTTACTATGATCACTCTAAACAGACGAACAGTCAATCGTCAACTGCAATACTGCAATCATTTTCAACTTTCATCCTGCAAACACTCAACCTTTAAAAGTCGGCACCGGTTGCCCATTGGTCTCGTCGGTTTATGTGTAGTCTTTTGTGTTTGATATTTACATGTTGTGTGTCTCTTTTCCGTCTTGTGCTGTACTCGTCTTTTGTGTTTTTGCATCGGGTGTTTTGGTGTTTTGCTGTTGATGCTGCAACGGGGTCTTGTTGGAGATCTCCTCCCTTCTTTAAAACTACAATAATTGTAAACCGTCGACCCTTGTTTTTTCACCTTATTTTAATCGCTGTCGACCACCAACTTGTTAATTGTCTACCTTCAATTCTACCATTATTGTCAACTGTATAGCTATCAACCGTCGATATACAATACTACATTCATAGTCAGTCACAGTCAGCTGTCGACCATCGGCCTTTTATCTTTACCTCAATCATTGTCAACCGTCAACCCATAATACTACAATAATTGTCGACTGTCGACCATCAGCTTCTATTTTCTGTTTTACGTTATTTCAATTACATTAAATCTGTGAACCTCGGACCTTCAATTTTACAATAATTGTCAACTGTCGACCTGTTGACGTTGACCTAAATACAACAATCTTTGTCAACTGTCGACCTTCTACATTTAACTTACCTCAATCACTGTCAACTGGCGACCTGTCAACCAGTCAACATTCGTTACTGCAATCATTGTCGACTGTCGTCCTGCAAACCGTCGACCTTCAAAACTAAAATTATTGGCAATTGTCGACCCTCGGCTATTTTTTTTTCTTTTTCATGTTATCTTAATCGCTGTGAACATATTAATTGTCGACCTTCATTTCTTCCATTGTTGTCAACTATAGATCTATCTACAGTCGACATTCAATACTGCAATTATTGACGGTCGACCATTTTATACTTTACTTTTCTACAACTGATGGTTTTTGATACTGATAAGAAGCGTTAGAATATAGGAAAATAAATTCTAATTTTTAATTTCAGCGCATGTAATTACCAGCATTACTTTATTTGGTATATTACTGTTGTTTGTATAATCTAGGAATGACAACCAACTGAAGTCATTTCGCTTCAGATAAAGGAAAACTGTTGCATGAAATTATATCTTTAACAAATATCCTTAAATTAACTCTGTGATCTGTTAAGTTTGTTACGTTGGAATATTGGGAATAGAAAATGCGCCGTGTCAGTGTTTTATACTTTTCCCTTTTTAAATGTCTTGGTTCGTCGCAAAAAGTACGTTTAGTTCTTTTTGTGCCTCAGGAAAAGCCCCCTTTCACACTTTCACGGATCGGGCCACGGATAGCTACGGATCGAAAAAAAAAAATTACATCCATAGCTATCCGTAGCAATTCGTACCAATCCGAAGCTCAATCCGACACTAGTAGTATCTATCCTTGGTAATCCGTAGCTATCCGGAATGAGGCAGACAATCTTTGAACATGTTCAAATTTTCTACAAATCCGCTACGGATTAAATACGAAGTCGTTGGGGAGTCTTAGCAATCCGTAGTGGAGTCGAAGCTATCCATAGGGGAGTCGTAGCAACCCGTAGGGCATCCGTAGCAATCCGTGATCATTTTTGTGATAAGAATAGCCATACGACTTTCCTACGGATTGCTACGACTCAACTACGGATTTCTACGGATAGCCAAGGATTCGAAAACGACAGATTATTGATAGCCACGGATTGTGTCTTATATTAACATCAAATCTACCAGTATTCTATACGTTTTTCGGTTAATATACAAGTTAATAATTCAACTTTTCAATTTCAGGTAATGATATAAAGACATGATTAAAACCTCAATACTGTTATAAAACAAGCGAGACCGTCTCAACTTGAAAATATGGGGTGTTTAAGTAAATAATGATTATTTAAAAACACAGGAATTTCAAGCCAGTCCTAACAATCCGTACTGAAGTCGTAGCTATCCTTGCACGAATCGTGGCTATCCCTACTCGAGTCGTGGTCATCCTTAATAATCCGTATCTATCCGTACGCATGTCGTAGCAATCCGTATATATCCGCACTGGTCTCGTAGAAATCCGTAGTAATGTCGGGACGATATCCGTAGCAATCCTTAGCTATCTGTACTCGATTCGTATCAACCCGTAGCAATCCGTACTTGTGTAGAAGGTTCATGGTTCATCGAACATTTTGCATCACGACTCGCCGCGGATACATCTTTTTTGGAGTCGTACTGGAGCCGTGGCTTGATTCGTGGAAATACAATGTACGTGTGTAGGGGGCTTAATGCTTGTCTCATCTGTGTATTTTGCGTATGAGTGTTCCGGTACTTTAGTGGGGATATTACAACAGGGTCCTTTTGGAGATTTTTAATATCAATTTTTATTTTATGATATATTTTAAGGATGAGGATCAGTATTTCCCTGCTTACCATATTTGTGTTTGGATGTGATAACACGATCAATACGCCTCAGTTCACAGATAAATGCCCCGGAGATTATCTGCAATGGAGAAGTAGAGGGAGGCAATTCCACTGTGATGTGAAAAACAATATTACCTATCATTGTATTTTGAATTCAGAGGAAAGATTGATAGAAACCTGCTTGAAGAGAGAAGTTAGACAACAGACAGAAGGTATGAATCTTTCAGTGTGCTTTCTAATTAACAGCTCTATTTTACTAGTATGGTGTAGGAATTTTAAAACAAAGACGATGAGTACATAACCGGGAAACAATTACAATAAACTGACTAGTAATGATCTTTGTCAGCACCTAATTCATGCATACAAGTATCAAGAATCGTTCAGTCGTTCTTTAGAAGAAGTCGAACGTATTCAAGAAATAATTCCACGAGTCGTTACACGCATTAGTTTGCAATAGCTGACGAAGCATGATATGTTTTTCTTTACATTTCATAGCCATGTATATACTAGTTTGTAACTTGTTGTATCTTTGATTTTTGTCGTCTTGTTTATTCAATCATATTACATTGAGTAGACTATTACACACAATGCTCCGTTCTCTAAGACGGCAATGCGGACAAATACATGATTTATAAATAATATTTTAGATAAGTCCAGAGCATGCTTGTCTCGATGGCTTACGTTAAACGTCTTCAAATTCAAAAGCACCATTTAAGAACAGATAAATTTTACAGCATGGACCATACATGTACGTTTGGGGTACCTAATGCTTAATAATCCTCAATCTTAATAATGTAATATGGTCAAAGAGTGTGAAAGTATTGTGTTCAAAAAGGTACCGACATACGTAGCAGGATGGACTGGATATGATGTTACAGGATCCACCTTTTAGGAATTACAAGAACTTTTGATAACAAATCCTCGAATGCGTTAAAGAAACGATCAACCAAAGCTGACGTGTTTGATGTCGTCATTTGTGTTTAGTCATCCTGCTTATAAAAATACATCTAGTGAATTGTTTTTACAATATCATCGGTTACAGGTACACGTCGAATTCTATAATAGAATGCCCATTTAAAACTGAAAAAAATGAATTGTAAGCGAAAGAAATAAAAGTTGTTTTTTTTTATTTGATTTTTATCATTTCTTATAATTCTAATGATTTTGCCTTTGAGACTGATATGTACTTCTTTCATGTTTATATATTAAACCAGGATGAAAGAAAGACGTGATAGATTTCTATACATTCATAGTAAAATTCGAAATTTTTGCACGACATTGCTCTCAAACCCTCCTGAATGCAAGATGTCCTTTTACATATGTCTTATATAATGTCAAAGCGGTTTGCTGTATTATTAACGCTGTTTGAGTGAGGGGTTTTCACAAATGGTTAGTCAGTATAGGATCAGAAAGGATACGAAAGTAATAAAATAATGTTTACGCGAAAGGGTTTGAATAAAAATAATTACATGATTTTTCTTTCTTTTTTAGCTCACCTGAGCCATAGGCTCAAGTGAGCTATTGTCATAGTGTTGCGTCCGTCGTCCGTCGTCGTCGTCGTCGTCGTCCGTCGTCGTCCGTCGTCGTAAACTTTTCACATTTTAAACTTCTTCTCCAGAACGGCTGAAGGGATTTTGATGAAACTTGATAGGTAAGAAGTACTCATGGTCCCCTACAAGTGTTGTTGTTTTTCGTCCGGATCTGTCAACAGGTGGCGCCACCACAGCCAAAAGTAGGTCATGGGGGGTACCCTCCTTTGACAAACTTCTTCTTCAGAACCGAAGCATGTATCGACAAACCGAAAGCATCAGGATGATCTACAGAGATGTCTTAAGAAGTGTTGTTATTTTTGTTTCCACTTCGAAGTCAAATTTTTGACGCGTTTTTGACATCTTTTCGGACTTTGTCAGAAATGCACATTTTTGCACTATTTCTTTAAATAACTCAATAAGTGTATGATTTTACACACTCATTTACTACATATTTATCATATTTAACTTACTTAATGCTTTGATATGTATTTTATGCTTAAAATTTATTTTTTTGATTTTTTATGAATTTTTTTCTTATGTAAAAAGGAAGGGGGGGGTTGATTTTCATACATTTTCTGCTTCTTTTCTATAACCACTCTTCAGATTGTCATGACAATTTGTAGGTATGAGGTACTCATGCATGGTACCCTACAAGTGAAAGAATTATGTCAAGATATCAACTTTTGGATTTTTAAGGAATATTTTTTAAGATTGTACATATGTATAATGTATGTTTTCCATGCCAAATGGACCCATGGGGAGTAGCTTCAAACCCCGGCGGGACCCCAACAATTTTTATGCCCCCGGAATCACAGATTCGGGGGCATATAGTTTTTGGCCTGTCCGTCTGTTTGTCTGTCTGTTTGTCTGTTTGTCCGAAAAAACTTTAACATTGGGCATAACTTTTGAATGGAAGGTGATAGAGCTTTCATATTTCACATGTGTATTCCTTGTGACAAGACCTTTCCATTGATACCAAAATTTGACCTCGTGACCTTCACCTTGACCTTTGACCTACTTTTCAAAAACTTTAACATTGGGCATAACTTTTGAATGGTGAGTGATAGGGTTTTCATATTTCACATGTGTGTTCCTTGTAACAAGACCTTTATATTGATACCAAAATTTTTGACCTCGTGACCTTGACCTTTGACGTACGTTTGAAAAACTTTAACATTGGGCATAACTTTTGAATGGAAGGTGATAGGGCTTTCATATTTCACATGTGTGTTCCTTGTGACAAGACCTTTCCATTGATACCAAAATTTTTGACCTCGTGACCTTCACCTTGACCTTTGACCTACTTTTCAAAAACTTTAACATTGGGCATAACTTTTGAATGGTAAGTGATAGGGCTTTCATATTTCACAAGTGTGTTCCTTGCGACAATACCTTTCATTGATACCAAAGGTTTTGGCCATGTGACCTTGACCTTTGACCTACTTTTCAAAAACTTAAACATTTGGCATAACTTTTGAATGGTGAGTGATAGGGCTTTCATATTTCACATCTGTGTTCCTTGCAACAAGACCTTTCCATTGATACCAAAAGTTTTGACCTCGTGACCTTGACCTTTGACCTAATTTTCAAAAACTTTAACATTGGGCATAACTTTTGAATGGTAAGTGATAGGACTCTCATATTCCACATGTGTATTCCTTGTGACAAGACCTTTCCATTGACACCGAAATTGTTGAACTTGACCTTTCACATACTTAACAGAAAATGAAGTTTATACTAACAATGATGCCACCGGGGGCATTCGTGTTTCACAAACACAGGCTTTATTTTTTCCCTTTTTCAGTTTTTTTTTCTCTTTTTTTTATATTTATCGCTAGAAATGAAACTGTGAAAGAATTTTGTCAAAATATCAAGTTTTAGATTTTTAATGATTTTTTAAATAAGACAAGGCTTTGTGTACTTATTTTCATACTTCGAATTAATTTGGCCACATACGCTATCAAATATACGCTGAATTTATTTTTAAGATGTTGACTTTTTGTGTCGCCTGCGAAGCACAGCGACACTTAGGGATCACTTTGTCTGTTGTTTGTCTGTCCGTCCATCCGTCCCTCCGTCTGTCTGTCACACTTGGGTGTCACACCACATAACTTTTAATTGGTTAGTGATAGGGCTTTGATATTTCACATGTGTATTCCTTGTGACAAGACCTTTATACACATATCATAATTTTTGACCTTGTGACCTTGACCTAGATATTTGACCTACTTTTCTAAAAATCTAATATTGGCTATATCTCTTGATTGATTAGTGATAGGGCTTTGATATTTCACATGTGTATTCCTTGTGATTAGACCTTTCTACACATATAATGTTTGACCTTGTGACCTTGATCTAGATATTTGACCTACTTTTCTAAAAATCTAATATTGGCTATATCTCTTGATTGGCAAGTGATAGGGCTTTGATATTTCACATGTGTAATCTTTGTGACAAGACCTTTCTACGCAAACGATATTTTTTGACCTCGTGACCTTGACCTAGATATTTGACCTACTTTTCAAAAAATCTAAGATTGGCTATATCTTTTGATTGGTAAGTGATAGGGCTTTGATATTTCACATGTGTTTTTCTTGTGACAAGCCCTTTTTTCACATACTATATTTTTTAACCTTATGACCTTGACCTAGATATTTGACCTACTTTTTAAAAAAAACCAAGATTGGCTATATCTATTGATTGGCAAGTGATAGGGTTTTGATATTTCTCTTATGTATTCCTTTTGACAATACCTTTCTACACATACCATAATTTTGACCTCATGACCTTGACCTAGATATTTGACCTACTTTTCAAAAAAATTAAGATTTGCTATATCTTTTGATTGGTAAGTGATAGAGCTTTGATATTTCATATGTGTATTCCTTCTTGTGACAAGGCCTTTCTACACATATCATAACTTTTGACCTCATGACCAAGACCTAGATATTTGACCTACTTTTCAAAAAATCTTAGATTGGCTATTTCTTTTGATTGCTGAGTGATAGGCTTTGATATTTCACATGTGCATTCCATATGACAAGACCTTTCTTCACATACCATCATTTTTAGCTCACCTCGACGAAGTTGAGTGAGCTTATGCTATAACCCCACGCGTCCGCGTCCGCGTCCGTGTCCGTGTCCGCGTCCGCGTCCGGTTAAGAAGTTTGGGGTAGCTCAGTATCTGACAAAGCACTAACGCTACATCTTCGGATGCTGAGGTGAACCCATGCATCGTATGCAGCATCTGACCTACATTTTCCGCTTGAGTGACTTGGTTAAGAAGTTTGGGGTAGCTCAGTATCTGACAAAGTACTGATGCTACAGTAACCAAACTGGCACAAGTGATTCATTTTAGGATGCTGAGGTAAACCCATGCATCGGATGCAGCATCTGACTTCATTTTCCGCTTGAGTGATTTGGATAAGAAGTTTGGGGTAGCTCAGTATCTGACAAAATACTAATGCTACAGTAAGCAAAGTTGCACAAGTGATTCATCTTTGGATGCCGAGATGGACCCATGCATCGGATGCAGCATCTGACCTACTTTTTCCACTTGAGTGATTTCGCTTTTAAAAGCCAATATTGAACAGAGTATAAGTGCTACATGTACCAAACTTGCATATTGGATGTATCTTTGATCAAACTTTCATAAAATGACCTTGACCTACTTTTTCCGCTTGAGTGATTTTGCCTATAAAAGCAAATATTGAGCAAAGAATAAGTGCGAGATGTTCCAAACTTGCATATTAGATGTATCTTTGATCAAACTTTCATAAAATGACCTTGAACTACTTTTTCCGCTCGAGTGATTTTGCCTTTAAAAGCCAATATTGAGCAAAGTATAACTGCTACATGTACCAAACTTGCATATTGGATGTATCTTTGATCAAACTTTCATAAAATGACCTTGACCTACTTTTTCTGCTTGAGTGGTTTTGCCTTTAAAAGCCAATATACATGTACTAAGAAATATGTTTGAATTGAATTTTGCTGTCACGTGGTGAGCTTCGTAATCTGTGATTACCTATGTTTTACCTCGTGCACTTGCCCTATATATTTGACCTACTTTTCAACAAATCTATGATTTGCTATATCTTTTGAGTGGTAAGTGATAGGGCTTTGATATTTCACATTTGTATTCCTTATGAAAAGACCTTTCTAAATATTCCATAATTTTTAACCTAGTGACCTTGCCCTTGATATTTGACCTAATTTCAATTAAAAAAAATCCGCTACGCAGGCGACACAAGCATTCCTTGGATTGCTTTTTTTTTCATACATGCATATTTCAGAACAATTTCCCTATTTAATGATTATTTTCTCTGTCTTATTTCTGTATCTATGGTAAACATAGTCGCCATATATCTTGTGTTACAGATTTGATTGGTTCAATACCTCCTTGCCCCTTTTGTAGGGGTAACTACAGGAAATAAAAAGGTGCACACTAAAAATTTTGACTGACTTGAAATGCCCGGAAGTCTGTAAAATTGGTCTTTTTTGATTGCGAATCGTTGGCACGCATAAAAATGTAAAGAAAAGGGGGGGTGGGGGGGCATGCATGTCCTTTTTTTCTCAAATTTCACTTTTTTACAGGAACTCTGCGTCCTCATCGAAAATGTTCCGAATTTTGCATATTTTCAAACCTATCTGTAGATTGCATAAAAGACAAGATCAAGTTCGAAGTTAAATTTATCACGACTATTGATTCAATATGCTAGAAATACATTTCCAAGCGCCGCATTTCAGCATATTTACCGAAAATAATTTGTCCAAGTGGCTTCACTGGGTCATGAGATTTGATACACCGTACACTGCTGTTAGGAAAATTAATTGGCTCAATTTCTGCACAACTCACTTGAATTAATATTGTCCGCTAACAACTTGTCTGTGTTAATTGGATTAACACGATTTTGACTGTACGTTACATGTATTAAGATGAAATCAATACTATTCAAAAGCTCTCATTCATATATTTCTGTATAATTTAATATGAATAAAGGCAAAACCGAAAAGTCTTTGTTTTTTATGCTTCCGGAATCAAAGATACGGGGGCATATAGTTTTTGGCCTGTCCGTCTGTCTGTTTGTCCGAAAAACTTTACATTGGGCATAACTTTTGATAGGAAGGTGATAGAGCTTTCATATTTCACATGTGTATTCCTTGTGACAATACCTTTCCATTGATACCAAAATTTTTGACCTCGTGACCTTGACCTTGACCTTTGACCTACTTTTCAAAAACTTTAACATTGGGCATATCTTTTGAATGGTTAGAGATAGGGCTTTCATATTGTACATGTGTATTCTTTGTGACAAGATCTTTCCATTGATACCAACATTACTCTGACCCTGACCTCTCACATACTTAACAGAAAATGGTGTTTATACCAACAAAGATGCCACCGCGGGGCATTCGTGTTTCACAAACACAGGCTTTATTATTTTCTGGCATACTAGCTATTAATAATGAAAGGTTTGGTGTTCAATTTTAAATAAACTTAATTTATGAAATCATTTCATTGTTTTATTAGGTCTTCCGACTTCCGTCGGAAGACCTATTGTTTTCGTAACTGTGGAAAATTGGATCAGCGATTTCTCAAAAACCCTGTAAGCTAGGACAATGAAAGTTCTCCAACGTTACGTTTGGAGTAAAAGCTAGATTGGTCTTTTTTATTTTTGGTCTCTGTTATTTTTTTTATCATGTTTTTTAGTAGATTCAAATATTTGACGGGAGCATCGAATTACTCAAAAGGACCGAAAATTTCATGTTTTGCTATTTGTAAGCTTAAATATCTCGTATTTTGCTATCTACAATTTCCATTCTTTTTGAAAGTCGACAGCCATGCAAGATATGAAATGCTAGATGCACACTGTAACGATTTATTACGATGACGTCCTTCACCGTCCTTCATATTTCCAAATTCAGAAGTTCATAGGAGGAAGACACTTTTTTGCTTATAATAGTAAACAAAAATTAAGCTTATGAAGTTTCCTAAAAATTTCAATATTATTATTTTTTATCCATATATCTGTCTTATTTAGTCTATCTGACTTTTCCTATCTCTTACTGTTGAAAAGATATGAGCATCGAAATTTTGAGTTGGGTATTTCGATACACCTTCACGCCAACAGATCGGGCGCACACTAAAATTGGTAGTCCGAGTCCGACTCGAGAAAAGCAGTGTTGAGATTTTCAAATTCCGATTTCACGGCAATGATGAATATGCATTTCATAAATACATTTCGATATACACAATTTGATTTTAAAACAGTTGATTAATTTAGAAGAGATCAGCTACAAACCAGAATTTACACACAAAAAGTGGTAGTTTGATTCCGATTTCTAACCTACAAACCTGTTTCTAAACTTCAATAACTATATTTTGAACATCAAGTTTAATTTCTAATTCTAGCAAGCGTTCGAACATAATTTTCGGTTGGTTTATTTACAAATTGATGAACAATTTCTCCAACATTCTTCCCTCCCCTCGTTTTTCGAAAACAGTTCTGTTTATATTGAACGATGTCGCCATGATGGAAATTCAAAATAAACTTTGAAAAAAGGGAAGGGGGGTCCAAATTTGAACCTGCACAGCGAGAACCTCATGGTATTTATTTATATATTGAACGTAACTTGTTATTACCATTTCTCTTCTCAAGAAAACTGGTTCTACAGCTACGAGCTCGCCTTTTTATGGGGGAAGGGGGCAGGAAGTATTTGCAAAATAAGAAATCCCGGCTCTGAAAAATGCTGAAAAAAATATTCCGGCCCAAAGGGCCGGCAATTTTTTTTCCCGGACCATGCAAAAGTAAGGATACATTGCATGATATGGAAATTTTTGCTGGCCCTTTGTGCGAGACAATTTAAATACAAACTGTTCACATAGCTGTATCTACCAGAGACCTAATACGTATAGGCACAAAAATCTAGAAAAGGTTCTATTTAAACATCATACAATCTGTCTGAAATTCGCTAATTGCAAAGAGACATCTGAAGGAACGGTTATTAACTCATACTCTGTAACAGCGGGGAGTTTAACTTACACAGACATTCACAACATTTGACAATTTGTTTAAATCCGGCCCGAAGAACCAGCGAAAATTTTTCTCCGACTCTGGTAATGGCTGAAAAAAATGTCACCAACAATTATCGGTTTTAAAATTTAATGTTACTGCTATTTGAAAACTTAAATATATAATATAAATACATGTAATGTGAAACCTTCATATTTCCAAACAAAAAATTGTATAGGAGGAAGACACTCTTGTTGCAACCGCAACAAGAAACCTTTCTAGTTCTGTTTCTGTTGCACATTAATGTGGAATTTTACAAAATGATTTTATTTTTGATGTTGCATAATCGAACTATACTAGCTGGGCATATGACTTTGGATCGCATAATCCATCTTTTCAAATCAGTAAAAAAGTTGTTGTTTTGAAATGTGACTATTTTCTCTTGTTTGTACTTTTAAAGGTTGTCTGAAAAAAAAAACTTGTCTGCATCCGGCAAAAATCTTGTTAGAAAGGTTGTGGGCTAAAATCCTGGTACTGGCACTATCAGTATTCAATGTCAGTATGTCAATTAGAGCGTGCATGGGTATCAGGTGAGCGTTGTGCCCCCTGGGGCTCTTGTTTTATTTTGTTTCACAAAAAGGACGTTAGTATCAAATGCATTAGAGATGTACAGCTAAACAAATTAACAATGAGCATCGGTAAAAAACATCATAAAATTAAGTTGAAACTGATGAAATAGAAACCTTTTACGTGTTCAAATAATCACTTAGGCATATACATATAATGTAGTACAATAATACAGATTTAACATGTTTTTTCTTTGAAGGTTGCCCATGGATCCTCAATCGAGATGGCAATATTTTGTTTGGTGCAAGTGGCGCTGATTCTACATGTCCTGGAAACATAGAAGGATGTCCCCCCAATAACCATGGAGGGTACTTTACAGATACATTGTATTTATGTATGCAGGATTTCTTGACATGATTAATGAATGACAAATATGGATAATGACCATATCCCTATGCCAATCATGGGTTTTCAATTTGATTGCATATTAAATCCTATATATCATGAATTAGAATTCATGATATATATTAACATAGTGTAGAAAAGCATGGAGAACAAATCAACATAAAACATTCAACCAAGAAGTCAAAAGGTCTTGAATAGCTACAGCTACTAATATAATCTTACAAACACTGCCATCCATGAATTAGAATACACCATTTCTGTTCATGTAGCCGTTAGAAAATGAACAGTTTCGAATGTATTGCTATATAATTCTGAAGATGAACCTGTTAGAAATCATTGGTACCCAAATACCTAAAGCATTTTTTTTTCTTTATTCCATAAAATTGACAATTTAAGAGAAAAATGTGCTATTTACACAATTGTTATCACAATTCATTATTTTGAATTATGTGAAGCCAGTTATTATAAATCTTTCAAGTTCATAATGGAAAAATTAGGATAAACTAAAAGAATTTCGAATGATTTCCTTGTTTGTATAGTTATTTATGGATGGCAGTGTAGAGCACTTACGAAGCTTTACATAAAGAACCATTAAGACCACGAGGAGTTTTGAAAAGAAGACAATCAAATTGAAAACCCATGATTTGGTAGTTTAAATGTTGCCACCTTAATATACCTTGCAAACGTGTTTGAATATAACATTTCAACAGAACCATTATTGACCCCTCTTTATTTTCTAACATCTGTAAATACTATAACAAGTTGTCTTCACCCATTATCTCGGAAATTTTCTTTTGTATTCAGATCCAAAATGTTTGGTGCCGAAGTCTTGCCGAAATTGCAGTTGCATGTAAGTTGATTTACATAATCAAATATTTATCTTCATTGTATCCTTAATATGGAGGGGGGGGGGGCTATCTCGTATCTCTATCCCTATCTCCCCCTCCCATCCCCTTTCTCCCCTCCTTCCTCCCCCCTCCTTCACTCCTCCCTTTTCAATCAAAAGTCCCCGTGCTTAAAGGAAATACATGTATGACCATGCACTAAACTGACATACTTATCACATTGTATATATACGAATAAATAGATCAAAGCTCTGAAGGAACTGATGGCGAGTTTCGTTTATTTATTTTAGAATGATATCAAACTATTTTATGGGATTTTTGAATATTGTATTAGCAGATAGAACAAATCCATTTTCCAATGATCGGAAATAAAACATTTATGAACGGTCCAGGGACGGAAATTTGCGGTCGCCCAGTCGCCCATGGCGACCAAATTTTTAGCTGGGCCCTCAAAACATCATGTCCTACTCGCCCATTTGGCGAATGAAAATAAAAGCACATAGTCCATATCTAATTATATAAAAAAGGAATTCTTTCGCTTCTATGTTAGGCCCCATACTTCGTCAATGAAGCTCTTTTAAAATCAGGGTATTATATTAATACATGTACGTACCTGTTTACATACGCGAAATTTACGTTTTCTCACGTGTCACTGTGCGAAGCCCTCGTTCAAAGTTGCTATTAATTGTTCGCACGACACAGCCTTACTGCATGTACAATGTACATGTTTTCGAAAGCATTCGTGTACACGTTTACCGATTTATTGAAAGGTAGTGGTACTTTGCACGGCCGAAATCAAAACTAATTTTCTTAATTCATTTATCGAAAATCTTTTAAAGTCGTTCGCCAAATTTACGCCCAAAATTTCATTTCAACTGATTCAATCCATGCCATAGGGGACGGTATAACGGCGCGAATATATGTAATAAATGTTCCGACCAGAAACTCACTTTTTACATCTCTCTCTTATGTTGACGTTTTGTCCATGTGAACCTATGTCAGCATGACTGCTAGTCAGTGACAGATTCAAGAGGGGCGTAGGGCCCCCTTTAATTTTCCAATCATGGGTAAAACAATCATTTTAAATCATGAAAAAGTGCATATTAGTGAATATTACTTACCTTTTAGTAAATATAATTATTAAATGCATCAAATCCCATTCTTTAATTAATTTACAGTCACGAAAATGGTCCTAAACAGGCTGAAATTCAAGAGATTCCAGGAGGCTTCAACCCCCTAACAGGGCTCTGCCCTGGACCCGCTGGGGATCTAGGAAGTCCCCAGACCCCTTGCCAATTATTTACGTCCCTCCTAAATAATAAGGTGGATCCGCACTGATAGTACAGACGTTTATTTTTTCTTCATGTATAGCACAGGGGTGAGGTATTATTGCTTGGTCACAAACCTTTTCCTCTATACGTACCCTTTCTTCTATATGTCTATATTAAAAAAGTTTTATATATATAGACAGAAGGGTTTGTATTGAGGAAAGGGTTTGTGACCAAGCGATGATACCTCACCCCTGTGGTGTATAGATCTGCATATCTGTTCCACAGGCCGTAAAAATGCCTGGTATGTGTACGACCTGTGTATATATTGTTTAAGGCTAGTATCTCGCAGATACACAGTCATGTCAAAATTCTAACTTCAACCATTGCAAAATTCGCTTTAGAGGTTCCAATAAGATCATACTTTCTACGATTGTACCTATATATTTTATCTACTATGTCACCAAATTTCATTGAAAAATTCTCCGTACTTCCAGAGATATCGTAAGCACCATTTCTTCATTGACCTAGTTTTTGTTTTCTCGAATTTAGCTGTTCAGCGTGTCCGTTCCATGAATTCCAGCCCTGGCTCGGTGTTCAGTGAGTCAGGGCATTCTATTTGCGAGATGCGACAGACCAATGCGCTATGAACGCTTGATTGTCTGTGAATTCTAAATTGATTTCTGTACCTAGAAGTGTAATGTATGACCGTAACTCCTCGTTAATCGCTTAAACACTCGAACTGCTACGACTTGAACATCAGCGCCTTCAATTTTATTTACATAGTGTCACGTGGTACAGTATACTAAGGGTAGTAGGAATTACCGAAAAGACAGCATTTACCGAAAAGACAGTGGTATTTACCGAAAAGACCCCAAATTGTACCGAAAAGACGCTTAAATTTCAAAACTAAACACATTTTATGATTGGAAATGTGTTTATACAATTAAATGTATCACCAAAACCAAAAATAAATATATCTGTCTATTCGGTAAATATCACTGTCGTTTCGGTAAATGCTGTCTTTTCGGTAATTCCTAGTACCGCAGTACAGCCGATAAACTTATAAGCAATCTCAACACACGTGCACACGAGACAGTTGATGTTTACTGCATCCTAAGTATCCTTTTTAAAATAATCTCTAACTTTTTTTAAACATTATGAAACAACTGTTAAAACGCGGAATGCAATGTACGCTGTCTTAAATAAATATGGTGAATAATGAGGTCCAGGGTCATCGGGCCACACGATCGGAGTTGAGAAAAACTGTGAATATATATTTATCTTCACTCAATTTATACATTTTGGGGCCCGGGGATGTCACGGAAGTAGTGTGACGTCAAAATCCTGCGATCACTATAGCCGAGATCGCTACGCGAAACTCGCCTAAAAAAGGCCTTAGAAAACTTCTGAATCACACGAGCGGACATGGTTTTATGTTTTATTAGTGTACATTACTAAACTGGTCACGGTCAATTTGAATATCAGGGGGGGGGGGGCGGCTTGATTTTTTGTTGTCGTGGCAATATTTTTTTTTCGCTCCGGAATATGGCAAAATTATTTTTTTCTAACAAAGTTCGAGCAAAGTATTAATATCCTCCCGTCTCCTTTCTTCTTCCTCCCGCCCCTTCCTCCCTCCTCCCGCCTCTTTCTCCCCCTCCCTTTGACCCTGTCCACCCCTCTAATATGAATCATGGCAAAGCCTTTTTGTGCGAGCGGAGAGAAAATGAATATGATTATATCAAATAAAAAAAGATCTTTCTTTTTTATTTTCTTGCATTATAGTCTATGACGGTTTATCTTATCTTACAAAACTTTCTGTTTGATGATTGTAAAAAAAAGTAGTATAAGGCGAGTGGAAACACGAAAGCATTTGTAAAATTGGTCTAGACCAGCAGATGATCATTTTAGGGGAGGGGCTTAAAATATGGTTTTTATACGTCCCTGTTTTGACCTAGACCGACAAATATTAGATTAGGTGGGGAGGGGGTGTTCCAGTCAGATTTACGGAAAACTACGAGCAAAACTTATATCAACGATATAGTTTAAAGAACTTGGTAGACAAGGCTCGGCATTTATAAACTAACCCCATATATTTCCTACACGTGATATTTTTTTTTATTTCAAGCCATTTTAATTTTTTCAGAAAAGGATAAATGAAAATAAATAACTCATTGTACATCGACCAACGGAAAAAAAAACATCTCCTAGATGTCAGACACAATCGTCCAAAGCCTGTTTCACAACATTTCAATAAAGAAAACCACTCTATATTGGATTTCAAAATTATTTGATACCGTGAAGCCATCCGGATTGAACACAAAATCGTCCATGGGAATACTTTGGCCGGATTATTGACCTTTTTAAAAACGTTTACGTCAAGCAAAATACGTCCATTAAAGGAAAAACTTACTACGTTAAAGTGACTTTAGCGATTTGGGGCGATGACGTCAATGACGTCATAGAAACACAGTAAACAAAATACTCAAACGAAAATGTCGGCTTTCTTAAACATTCCGTAGTTACGCCGAGTTGTTGATGCTATTTCGTAATTTGCTTTACGAAAAAGGTATGTCAATAAATTAAACTTGCAAACAAAAATTGAGTATAGCTTATATGTCAACTTACATGTCGGAAACAAATTTAAATGGCAATATCAAGCATATCCACAGCAACTCTGCGAGAGGACGAAAGTTTTTGAAAGCATAGTAGTACATTCTCATTCACTGATTCAGCATCTCTTCTCAATACAGTAAGTGTATACGCGTTACCATAAGGCAAGGCTCGCTATGAAATAGACTTATCTTGCATAAAACTACATACACAATACATAATAACTGGTACCCCTTTCAATATAACTAATTTGTTTCAGATTGTACCCCTCTGTGTCAAGGTAAGTTTTTTTAATATTATATGAATATATACGAGGGCTGATTGATATGTGGTTAGCCTCGGTTTTCTGGTTTGCAGAAGGTATTCTGATGATAGATTATCTCCAAAAAAGACAAACAATCAACGACACATACTTTGCTTCACTTCCGACATAGTCTCGGGAAAATATACAACTTAAGAGCCACAGAAAGCTCACTAGTTAAAGGTGTGTTGTTCCATCAGGACAATGCTCCTGTTCAAAAGGCTGGCACTGCCATGGCTGTCATTTATGATTGTGGCTTTGGCTTTACATTGATTGAGCATTCGCCTTATTCACATTTCTTCTATTCCCAAAACTGAAAGCAGGTTCTTCTTGCGACCACTTTCAGTCCGATGATAGCATAATTCTTGCAGTGGATGGTTTACTGACCAGTCAAGATAACGAGTTCTTTAAGAATGGTTTTGAGGCCCTTGAACATCGGTCGCAAAAGTGTGTATAGATATTGAAGGGGTATGTACAAAAATAATGCAAAATGTTTGATAAAGTTCAAATCCTTCAATACGAGGCTCATCTAGAAAAGGTCTTCCAGCAAATTGTCGGAATTTCAATGGGAACAAATTGTGCCTCACTCCTTACTAACATTTTCTTTACTCGTACGAAGCTGAATTCATTCAATCTTTTGTCTCTGAAGGGAACAGATACGTAGCTTCTAACTTCAACTTCACTTACAGATACATAGACGATGTGCTGTCAATCAATAATCAAAAATTCGCAGACTACCTCAGCAGAATCCATCATTCTGAGATTAAAAGAAGGGAGGGGATCTCCAACAAGACCCTGTTGCAGCACCAACATAATAACACCAAAACACGTGATGCGAAAACTCAAAGACGAAAAAGAGACATACGACATATAAACATCAAACACAAAAGACTACACATAAACCAACGGGTAACCGGTGCCGACTTTGGACGGCCATATGTTACTGTTAGATGACCACGCACAAACAAGACAAGTCAAAGAAACTACAGAGGCAAATAATTCAGCATCCTATTTGGAAATAATGTGCTACGACACTGATGGTCACATGAACAGCTCACTCTATGACAAAGATGACAACTTCAATTTCAGCATCACAAACTTTCCTCTTCTGAGTAGTATAAGAACCTTTAATCGCCAGCTCATGGCGCGGTTATATCTCAGTTGATATACTAAGTTAGAACAAGTATATAAATATACCCGACAAAAAAAGAAACGCACATCATATTATATAGTGATTTTTTTCAATTGATCAAAAAAATTTCGTTAGGCATTTGATTATAATTTTCTTTTTCCATCACTCGAATTACCGGGGATAAAGCACGTTTCGATCATTTTTTCGCAACATATCACAATGATAGTGCTGAATAAAGCACGTTGTTTCTAGCTTCTGTTGCATGGCCGCAGGTTTGGTATCCTTCTGAAATTTTGTTGTTTGACCACTTTCAGCAAATTTTCTGTAAAAATATAAATGAATACTGGTTTCTCCATTGAAATGTAGTCAAAATATGCCAATAAATCTGAAAATTAAATGTCTTAGTGGAAATATCCGTATATTGGGGTATGTTTTACAATAAAGGATATCAATATTTGGCAATTCTGATCCCATATGAACACTGAATTTGTCTTCAGCCATTCTAATTTATCCGTTGCAGATTTATCTTTAACATCGCATTGAAATAAGCAAATGAAATACCAGAAAAGCTTAAAACTAACGTCCAAAACCATTGAAAATGCACGTAAAAATGACCTGTCAAGATCGAGGTATTGTTTCTGAAAACTGTGCTTGCGAAAAAAGGTCAGATTCTAGCTGTAGTAGGGCAATTTTGTGCTTTGCGACACATTTAAGGGCGGAAAATATCACAACACGGACTTCATTTTCAAAAGAGTTTATGGTTGGGATGTTTTTCTCAAATTCAGACTTTCTCTTTGATGACGTCATTCGAAGCGATTAGATTAATCTGTATTCAGGGAAATTGTTAATCGTCATTTAAAAAACAAATCGCAATGCCTGATATATCAGTTTGGATAGGTTAAACAGCTTTAATCATTTCTAAAATGTGAACGGAATTCTTAAACGCCATTTTGTGACATTGAGTTTTGAACCAAGTGTCTTTATCATTGTGCTGTCTGTGATCATGAAGACGGATTTGTTTGGCGTTTGACAGAATAAGTCACTCGTATACCTGCGATTTATGATGGAAAAGAATAGAATACCTATAGATTACATAATTCATTTTATAGAATGAAGATTAAGTGGTGCGTTTCTTTTTTTGTTGGGTATATTTTGCTCCGAGTGCTAGGCGTCTTTTCTATAGCTTCTCAGTCGGGGATACGTTTGTGACCGACTGGCATCGTTACTTCCTCATTGACGATGTTAGTCGGTCAAAAACGTATCCTTGCATGAGAAGCTTATCTGAAAGACGCCTAGCTCTCAGAACAAAATCTGTATATTTGGTACCTTCTTTGCGTATCAACTGAGATATGAACACGCCTTAAGCAGGTGATGAAGGGAAAAGGAAAGTTTGTGATTTTGAAAGCGAAGTTCGTCTCGTTCGAGTGAGGTGTTCATGTGGCCATTATTGACGTAGGACAACACGCTTGTCCAGATAAGATGCTGAATTATTTGTCTCAGTAATTTCTTTGACTTCAAGCTCCAAAGAATAGATTCTTTTGAGGTAATCCGCGAATTTTCGATTATTGATGAACAGCACATCGTCTATGAATCTGTAAGTGAAGTTAAAGTTAGAAGCATCGTATCTGTTCCCTTCAGAGACCAAAGATTGAATGAATTCAGCTTTTTACAAGTAAAGAAAAATCTCGTCAAGCAGTTGAGTGGGGCACAATTGGTTCCTATTGGAATTCTGACAATTTGCTGGAAGACCTTTCCTTCAAACACCACAAAAATGTCGTCGATCAGAAAGTTTATCATTTGAATAATATCTGTTTCAGTGTACTTATTTTCAGAATCGGACTTTTCTTTTACAAAGTATGTTTTTTCATAATTAACAGCAACAAATTTGTATTTGCGATTGCCGTTTTTACTTTTAAACGCATTACTTATAATTTTGCGATTCTTTCTTTCTCTTTGGAATGTGGTGTAAAGTGTCGAAAAATCAGAGGCTTTAATCGAATGGACTCTACTAAAGTGAGTGGATTTCAGAAGTTCTAAAAGTTCATTTGAATTCTTTAAAATCCACATCTGGTTGATACCACTGCGAGAATATACTGTCGAACAATATTTTTGAAGCCCAGATTTTATTTCAGATAAAACTTAGGTGAGTAAGATAGATACAGATTTAGTAGAACATTTTGAGGAACCAGCGATGAAACGTTGTTTGTACGGATTCTTATGCATTTTAGGTATGCAGTATAAGTATAGTCAATCTAAATCTAAATTGTTGGTGTCGAAGCCAAAGGAAGCAAGAGCTGATTTGTGTTTATCTATTATTTCAAGGGCATAAAGATTCATTGGGGTTTAAGTGGGATTTCAAGGTGTCGAATTTAAACCCAACTCTTTAACTAGACTGTCGAAATGGTACTTTTTGCAAGTAAATGTGTAATCATTTGAGGCTTTGTCTGCTGGTGTGATGACATACTATTCTTGGAGGTAGGCAAGTTATGTTAGAACATCAGGGTCTTTAAAGATAGACTCGAATCTGGTGTTCACAGTTAATTTTAATCAGTAAATTCTAGATAAAAGTAACTCTCTTATGGATTTTATCCATTCGGAAAGGGTGTCGAGCTGTACATCCTCTTTCTTCGCTTAACGTCTTGCATATTCCTCACAAGAGTCCATGACAATTTTGACATTTTGGTTCCATGTAAAGTACATACTTTCTCTGTATTTGGGTCCCTTTTTCAACATTTCTCTCAACTCATACTAAGGCCACTAGTAATAACGTGTCCACAAGGAGAGTAGTTGAACTCCGATGAAGAATATTCGCAAGGAAGTGGATGTAGTGAGGGATTACTGAAATCAATACACTGCAAGAATCGTTTGTAATTGTAAATTTTAGATGCAACTGTAGGTATATAGCAATAGGAAATACAAGGAGTTTCTTTTCTTTTGAAATATGATGGGATTTTTTCTGTGACAGTTTTTCGATTCAAATTTGACCAAGATTCAATTCACACCATAATTGTGCGTTCTTCGAGACCTCTGGGATATCGGATTAGTGGGAGAGTTGTGCGCACGTAATCCAGGATAAAAACACCGTCTGCTACTTACGTGGCAAATGGCCGTCCTAAGTCGGCACCGGTTGCCCATTGGTCTCGTTGGTTTATGTATGGTTTTTTATGTTTAATGTTTCTTTGGTGTGAGTTTGTGTTCCTTGTCCCTTTTGCATCTCTTTCTGTTGGTGTTTGTTCTGTGTTTGCTGTGGGTGATGCAACAGAGTGTTGTTGGAGATCCTCTCCTCTTTTTCTATGAAAACAAAAGAGATTCGTCTTTCCAGAGTTATCAGTGACATTCTTAAATGCGATTGAATGGCTGTTAATATCACCAAACATGAAATCTTTACCTTATATGTAAATGAACATGTGCATCAAGAAAATCGCATAATGTTGCAAGCTTTCATGAAACCGTTGCGGCGGCTGTTGTATGCAAGCAGGAGATGCTGAATAGCCCTGGGTACCTAGTCTCACCGCGGTAAATTGAGATTCTTGGGGTTTTCTTTGATGTAAAGTTTATTCAATATGTACAAATAAATGTCAATTATATCAATCTTGGCATAACTGATCCCTGCTTTTTCTGCCTTTACGTTCTCTTAAGATTGTTTGTATTCTATTTCAGTAAGTTCGTTCTTTAACGAAACATAGCTATTAAGCAGGTATTTAGTCATGATAGTTTTTACTCAAATTGAAGCAAAACATAGGTATCTAGGACTTTTTTTTCCAATTCATATTTATAACTGGTTTGAATTTGAAATTTTCAGGTATTACGTTTACACTTAGATGGGGAATAACAAAGTAGGAGTTAAGGGGGAACTTTTATAAAAGTTACTGTATTTCATACGACTTACAGCCCATGATCCTTCTTGAGCAATATCTTTTTTTCAAAACATTTATCGTTTTGCCTTTCTAAATGTATTATAGAATGTATATTTTGGTTTCTAAAAGGACACATATCCAACAACTTTACAATTCATTATACGTGAGACGTTAAGTTTTTCGCATTTAATTTGTCAGCATGTACAATTGTAGCACCACTCAAACGACTCAAGGTAATATTGACACAGTCTTCACGGAAACCCCTGCAGAATTAGAAATGCATGGTAATATGGAATTCTCCTGTGCCACGTATCAGATTTTCATGGTGATATTTCTTGTAACAACATTACCATCTATAGTTTGCCTAATACTGTTCGTGAAGAAAAAAAGGAAAAAAAGAGGAAATGGTAAGAATTCGTTACATTTAGTTATGTCCCTCATATTTGTTTATATATAATAATTATAGTTACAAAATAAGTGATTTTTTATAACAATGATGTAAAAGATGACAAGGAACAAAGAATAAGGAAGAAATCTCCGACAATAGCCCTTTGAACTAACCTGTCAAACATGTGCGAACACTAAAAATTTCTATGGATATAACATACTCCAGAGGAGAATGCGAGAAAGAAGGGAGTACCAACACAAAAGATGACCAACAAAGAGTCAAACAATATCGCCTTTGAAATGCGTAAGGAACGCGAAGATCATACAGAGAATGTTTACCATTTTTTATTCCATTATGCGTTAAACGTGATCTAATGATACAATGTAATACGGAAGTGTTCCAACTCCATACCTTCTGAAGAAAATTTCATGCACCAGACACAAGTTTCGATTATTGAATTCTCATCAGTGATGTTTCCAGCGGAGCCGCCAAAATTCATTTCAGAAGCACCCTCTGGTTTTATTTTTTGAATCACAGATGTGCTCTTCAATACATGTACCTCGTATTGGTATATTAACTGCAATTAAATAAGTGAAATAATTATAGCACAACGTCCGTCCCTCTGTCCTCGACATTTCGAATTCTCCTCCGGAACAACTTGAAGAATATTAATGAATCAAGATAAAACAAAATTATTTCTCACTCACTTATGTTGTGAGACAAAAGGAAAAACGTAGACGTTACAGTTTCAGATTTCCTTGTCTCACACTCCACGTGAATCCTTTTATTACGTCATAGAACGTAACGTCACGCCATCGTTAGATTTACGTAGGTTTTGGTATCGAAAAATTATTAAAGTGATGATTAAAAATAAGGTGAATGAGAAATGTTAAACGTCTTCAAATTAAATCAAACCAATCACGACGTTTTGCCTGAGACATGGGAATCTCATCCTCGTGCTAAAGATCTCCTACATCCACGGTTCGACAAGCCTCATCGTTAATTGCAACAAGAATGAGATTACCCAGTTTCAGTCGCAACGTCGTGATGCTATTAGTCTCTGATTCTGATCACTTCCAGGTAGTTATTTTGGGAAGAGATTATAAGTCTGAACAATGTTACCCCTCTTTAAAAGGATAAGAAATTTAAAGTATCTTTTGTATTTGAGAGCTGATATAAATGATAAAACAGATTTTGTATATAATAAACATTACAGAAGTACCCATCAGTCTCATAGTCGAGAAGGCAAGGCAAAATCATTAGATTTTCCCCAGGAACGGTTGCGAATCTCGAAATTACCAAAATCCCGTAGTGAGACCAGGTAAAATAAGTAAAAATTGTTAAGTATATTTTTACGTCATTTAGATTTAAAATGCTCCTTTAATATTCTACTTCGTTGATTAACTCGATTTAGGTACGTATCTGTGCACATATTTAATGCCTAGTTTTCTAGTTTAATTATTAAATGCTCTTTTATTGTTATTATATCAAGTTTTCAGATTTTCAAATCTTTAAGTTAATTGGAAGGAAGTGTTGTGAAATATTTCCAATTTCCTCTCAAGAACAATTGGACGGATTTTGATGAAAATATGTTTACATGATGTACACAAGTTTTTATCCAAATTAATTTGGGAATAGATGAATGCCCCTGCATAAGTTCAAAACCTACTCTCATATCCCTGAAAACAGCTGCATGGATGGATGTGTCTAAGGATTGGATATAAGAAATTGTTTCCGCAAGAATATTTCACAAAGAAGATAAATCGTATTTTGACTTCTTTTCAGACGTTTTGCTTTTTGTGTCGCCTGCAAAGCATAGCGACAATAAGGGACCATTTTCTCCGTTGTCCGTTTATCCGTCCCTCAGTTTGTCCGTCTGCCTGTAAAACTTTGGGTACAACACCCCTTAACTTGCAAGACCTTTTTAAGACATACAACAGTTTCGGCCTATGTGATCTTTTCCAAAGATATTTGACCTACTTCGACAAAATTGATATTGGAAACATCTTTTTATCGGTAAGTGATATGGCTTTGATATTCACATATGTATTCCTTGCCGCAAGACATTTCTACACATACCTTGTACCATGATTTTCGACCCAGTGACGTTGTTAGATAGTATTTGACATACTATCTATTAGTAAAATAGACTGGCTTTCTAAGCATTCCATAATTTGGACTGAGTGGTATTGAGCTACATTTTTCACATTTTTTTTTTTGAAAAACTAATATTGACTACTAGTTTGAGATTGGCCATAATTTATCTTTTTTATCTTAATTTATTCAATCCTTGATCTCTGAGGTTAGCTCTTAACTTCAACTTTACGTACGGATTAATAAAATCTAGCACCACTTTGAGTTCCGGGTAGAAAAATATCAGCCGAAGGTTGGATTGATTTAGTCCCTACCGAGGCGTTAGCCAAGATTGGGACGTTGATCATCCCACCCGAGACTGATATTTTGCTATCCGTTACTCAAATGTGGTGCTTGATTATTTTTTCCGCACATTGAAACCTTCAAATAACGCATAAGAATTACTGAACGTCATGCTAAATGCATGTGCACGTGAAATAACGTGCGTCAGTTTGTCTGTGACGTCATAAAGGAACAATCAACAGTGCCGGATCAGGGATACCGGACCGAATTCTCCAGCACCGCTGAAAAGGGGAATCAGCCTATCCAATGAGCGAGAAACATTGATGCTCTTCTGTCCATCAATATTGCAGAATTTGCAAATCACCTTGCCGTAATCTATCCCATTGAACTTGACGGCCAGTGCGGCTAGCCAACAGGGGATTCTTACTCCTCCCGGGCACCTGGTCCCACCTCTAGCTTGCTGGGGGTCCGCCGATGCTCAGTTTGGTGCTCGATTGTAAGTGCTGTTGAGATTATCGTCAGGATCTTCTTTAACTCATTTGTGTCACACTTATGCCCTTTGCCGTGTGGAGCTCTTAAAAAAGTTCCCCTCGAGGGGTTTGACAGTGCAAATGTAAGTGTTTTGAATATTTTTCCCTGACATTGTCGCCATAGCACTTTCTATATAGACGTGGCCTCAGACAGTGCATGTATTTTATATTTTCGTGTGTGAACATCGACGGCGGGTGCGGCTAGCCAACAGGGGATGCTTCTCCTCCCGGGCACCTGGTCCCACCTCTAGCTTGCTGGGGGTCCATCGATGTTTAATTTTTAATTTTGCGCTCTATTGTGAGTTCTGTTGAGATTATCGTCAGGATCTTCTTTAACTCATTGAAGTTAAGGAAGACACCACCAATAATTCAGCGTCCTATTTGGATGTCATGTTGTCTTTTGACGCCCATGGTAATATGAACACCTCACTCTATGACAAACGTGACGACTTCATTTTTAATATCACAAATTTTTCTTTCGTGAATATCAACATCCCGTAATCACCAGCATATGGCGTTTTCATTTCTCAATTAATACGTTACGATTTTGTTCTAAGAGCTAGACGACTTCCAGTTAAGCTTCTCAGTCAAGGAGACATTTGTAACCGACTAACATCGGCACTGAAGAGGAAGTTTTATGGTCAATATGTGGAAATGAATGCACACTATGACGTCCCCTTGTCAAGAGTCCTAAATGATATTCTGACGTAGACCTTTTATGCTATCATATACCAAATGATACGTATGCCTTCCTTTGTGGGAGTTACCGATTGTGACCTTTCTACCGAATTAAAGTGGCGGATGTTGCATGCAAGAAGGAGATGCTCACTCTCCCTGGGCACCTGATCTCGCTCCTTCGCAATGAGTTTTTTTTTTATTTCTGTTCCTTTGCTTTAGTTCCGGTTTTATTCTGGGTTTGTATGCCCTTGGTTAGAGGATTGTTTGACTAACGATTTTGCACTTTTTGGTAGGGATATGTTTTTTCCCATATTTGTCATTTTTATATGTAAGTAAGAGGTCTGATATTTTACAAGTGAAACAATTCTCCCTGGGCACCTGGTCAATCTTCGGAACATTATCCATTCCGAGGTTAGCAATCGTTTTAATGGAAATTCTAATAATTTTGCCTTGACTTTTCGACTTTCAGACTGAATAACTAATAGGTACTTCTTTGATGATTATTTCAATTGACAAGACTTTCCGTTTGACACTTATAACTTTGAACCAAGTGGTCTTGATCGACATGCACATGGTGTACATTTGGTGCATACGTGTTAAGACATTGTTTGAATGAAAGCGCGAATCTAGAGCGAGATTAGGAGGGTTCCCCATCCCTTCAGAATTTGCCAAAAATGCTTATACATGTATGACTATTTTTTGTTTTGTACGTATACTTTTTAATAAGATCATAAACAGGATGCTCGCCATGATTTGCCCCTCCCCCGAAAAAAATTATCTAATCAGCCTCTTCTCCCTTAAAGAATTGTTGTCGATTTCGGCATGCCATGCAAAAGAAGAGGTAGCATTAGAAAATGTAAACATCGATGGGGTTTCCTTTTTCAAAGATATAGAAGCGTCTGAATAATGAGCTCGGTCCAATCTTGAGTTCAAGTACGATCCAGAAGCCACCTTTTTTTCACCCCTCAAATATCATCCCTCACTCGTCTATTCTGGCCTGCCTTCCCGGCAGATGAGGTTCTGGATCCGCCCCTGCTTTTTGACTATGACAATTCTTTTTCTTTCGTTTAAATAAACGAGCTTTCACTCGAAATGTATTACCATCATCATTACGTTTTTAAGTCGCTACGGGGATATTATAAAAGCATATCATATCCCCTTTCCAGAATGATCAGTGACATTCTACATTGTGATTGAATGGATGTCGTCATTACCGAACAAAACTAATTTACCTGATCAGTACATCAAAATGTACATCGAGACAATAACCGAATTTGACAGGTTGCCTTGGAGCTGTTGTGATGGATGTTGCATACAGTCAGGTGACGCTGACTCTCCCCGGGCACCTGGTCTCACTTCGGAATGTTGTTAACGTTCATTCCAGGGTTCGCAACCGTTCCGATGGGAATTATTACGATTCGGCCTTGCCTTCTCGACTTTGAGACTGAATGAGTGTTCGGTACTTCTTTGATGTTTAAAATGTATCATAGAAATCAAGGAGAGATTCTAATCTGTGAGAATTTCATTGGTCGTACTGGTAACCTGAGAGATTTCATACCCCTTGATTCAGCAGACAGTTCTTTCACTGATTGTCGAGTACCACCTACTTATTTATCAGATACTATTTTACCACGAAATAACTGTGATTGTCAAACAAATTATCATGGTACACTTATCACAAATCTATGCAAGAATTTAAATTTCAGAATATTAAATGGTAAATTTTTTTATGACTCCCTCGGTTATTGCACTTTTCACAATTTTAATGGTTCATGTAGTGTTGATTACCACACTATTTGCTACTTGCGTGACAAATGGCCGTCCAAAGTCGGCACCGGTTGCCCATTGGTCTCGTAGGTTTATGTGTAGTCTTTTGTGTTTGATGTTTACACGTCTTGTGTCTCTTTTCCGTCTCAAGCTGTACTCGTCTTTTGTGTTTTTGCATCGGGGTGTTTTGGTGTTTTGCTGTTGATGCTGCAACGGGGTCTTGTTGGAGATCTCCTCCCTTCTTTTACATGCTGCCAACAAACCATGTTTTACATAATGTTTCATATTTCAATGTAATGCCTCCAAGTGAACTATCAGATCATTGTATGATATGTACTAATATAAGATGTGAAATTTCTTCTTGTAGAAATATGGATACTGGTATAGTTTATCAATCACATAATCAAGTTCATACTATACAATTATTGCACAGTTATGAGGTCGATATGATGATTTATGGAGTGATAAAACCAATATCGACCTAGGCCGAAGGCCGAGATTGATATTTGTTTTATCACTCCATAAATCACCATATCGACCGAATCATCTGTGCTATAACTGTGCTATAACTGTTTTATCATATACATGAAAATTTGAAGAGAAAATGGTAACTTCCATTTTGCTTCTATAACACTGCTCACTTTCACTTTTTCTCAGATAGATGTACTCAAGACTTTGAATTATAGTAAACTGTTTTACCCTTCATCTTTTATTTTCTTTTTACATAAAAGTGCTGCAAAATATCACGGTCAGATATGTCGGCAACACTTAAGTTTGCTGCAGACTACAATTTTCTTCTAATACACTAAACAGGAGACGCGTCAATATGACCGGAAGCAGTTCAATACGACGATTAATCGCACTGCACGTGACCGCGTTTTGGCCAATGGGAAAGCTGATAAATGGTTATGTAAATTAGAGTATATGATAATGCATTAAAAGGACGTTTCATTTGGTCATGAATGCAAACGCGCCTTCGAAACTGCTTTACTTGATGATGACACTTTGAATGATCTACTGTAATTAAATTAAGCTAATGATAACATATAAATGAGTTCAGAAAGAACTGGAATATATATGAGAGCTGCTACCAAAGCCCTTAAATTAAAAAAAAACACTGAATCATAACAAAAGTAGAATGATAAAGAGAAGAAAACCTTTGATGTCAAGAGATCTTAGCATATCAAAAAGAGAAATTTGAAAACAAGGCAAAAAAGTTCCAATGAATCCTAAAAACAATGACACATTACAATCATTTGCACGAACATACGCACAACACAGAAACATCAAACACAAAGGACTAAACATAAACCATCGAGACCAATGGGCAACCGATGACGACTTTGGACGGTCATCTGCTACGAAAAAAATGTGTTTTAACGGAAAGAGGGTGCATGTGAACATTTTTAGCTTCTTTTTTCGATGATCTATGTCCCTGTATTTATAGATCTATCAGGGAAGCAGAAATGCCTAGTAGGCTAATATTAACTGGCTAAAGCTTACAACTTCATGAATTATTCTCAGAGTGGGATAACAAGCTATTTCGGCACATGACTTGAATAATACTTTCCATATACTTATAACGTCAGAGAGTGCATAGTTTTTATAGATTGTTTTCATTTTCGTGCTTGGACATCGACGGCTGGTGCGGCTAGCCAACACGGTATTTATACTGCTCCCGGGCACCTGGTCCCACCTCTAGCTTGCTAGGGGTCTGTCGATGCTTAATTTTGTGCTCTATTTAGAGTGCTGTTGCGATTATCGTCATGATCTTCTGTAACTCATTTGAAATATATTTTTAAATTTCATATATTCTCCGGATTGGTATACATTAGCATGCTGCATGCACTTCCAACAACACATATATTTGAATATATTGCTGTCTTTTAAGACTTAAAGGCATATTTTATATCATTTCATTGAATATCTTACTCATTGAAGAAATGAGGCTTAAGTACCCGAAAGTACCCGAAACGTGTATGTCTGGTCCATGCTGCAAATGTATCTGCTCTGTTGAATTTGTAGACGTTTAATATGCCCTCGTTTATTGCATACGTGTCAATTGAAAGTACATGTAATCCAATGTTGAGTTAACATATTCTAGGTACATCCTGCGATATGGAGAATCAACCCTTAGGTAAGAAAATAAAATATTGAATGTTCTTGAGTACTTTAAAATTGGATGAAAATTGTTTGAATCCTTATAAAGTTAATGTCTGATATATGTCATTTATTTGCTCCAACATTCCGTCTGTGAATTTGTTGAAAGTTCCGATACGTCGATATTTCCTTCTCAGTTCCATATCAAAGTTTAGGTTTGGTATGTGTTTTTATCATTTCTAAGATAACTTTCATCTCGCCTTGATGTACACATGGGGAAAATGCATTTATGTATTGTATTTTAGTAGATGAAATCCAGGGTGGACAAGATAAAGAAACTAAAGGTAATGCATTTCATATATTAATTTACAGACCTGAATAATAAAATGTTATATTTTGTTTTCAATGTTTTCGAAACCTTATAATTTCGTTTATGTTGACATAGTTGAATTATGATTCTGGAACGGTTATATGATCGAAATTTTCCCTTAAATACAGATATGCCTAAAGACAAGAAAGGAAAACTTTATTGTATTTAAATTGCGAAATGAAATAATTACTTTCAACTGCATAGTGTTTTCAAAACAAAGGAGGGGATCTCCAACAACACCAAGCTGCAGCACCCACAGCAAAACCCCAAAACACCCAATGCAAAAACACAAAGCAGACAAGCACAAAAAGAGAGGCACAAGGGACAAGGAACGTCAACGCACAACACAGAAACATCAAACACAAAGGACTACACATAAACCAACGAGACCAATGGGCAACCGGTGCCGACTTAGGACGGCCATCTGCCACGGAAATAGCAGAAGGTATGGTTATCCTGGACTACGTGCGCACAACACTCCCATTTTTCCGATTACCCAGAGGTCTCGAAGAACGTACAATTGTGGTGTAAACAACCTCCTCACTGTCAGGTGACCACACACAAACAAGACCGCAAAACGCAGGGGCCCAAGCAACACAGATGAATATATAAATGGATATAAAAAGCGGGCCTACGTAATACAATCCGTGCTCTGCCGCCGCCAGCTCATGTATGTTATCACCCGAGGAGTCCGACTGACATTCAGAGAGGACAGGTGGTCGGGGCCCTGTCTTCTCTAAAGAGGTTTGGACAGGGCCCGTCATGGAGTCCCGTCGTCACAGTCAGTCAGAGTCCAAGTTTTAAGAATGCGCTTGTACAAGACTGTAGATTGGTCAAGTACCAAGCCTAGTGTCCGTTTGGTGACATTAGGATCATACCCACGGTATAAAAGGCGTTTGATGATTCTGACGCATTTTCGATAATGATGTTGTCTATCTTTGCTCCTTCTTATCTTGTTAATAATGTCACCATAAAATGCAGGTTGTGAAATACCCAAAGTAATATACTCTATTGCCTGTATTGGTCCGAATTTCAGAAGAAGTTGACAATAATTTTTGTAAAATTTCAAAACACACTTCTGAAACATATATAAAATCCATTGATATCGTCACTGAAGTACTAGCACATATGAAATTCATCGAAAGTATGAAATAAAGAAATGAACAATTGCATGTATTAATGTTATGTTACATATGGCACTTTTGAAATTATGAAAGGTATTTTCGCGAGTAATGAAAAAAAGTTTACAATAATATAGCACAGCTAGCAAATCCTCAAAGTCTTGCGTAAGAACGGAATTTCTTATACGTGACAAGTAAGGTGTTGTTATGCAAGTAAGCTATGTCAACTTCAGACAAGTATTTGTATGAACGTATATAAGAGTACCTTCATGAGTCATTCGCCTGAACTGACGTCTAAAATAGTATCTGAACTAAAATTACTGTAAACGTGGAAATTTTCATATTGGCCCAGGGATAATTTTCGCGAATCAAGAAATTTTGCAAAAATTGCCCCCACTCGAAAAATATCGATATTCCTACTTTTTCTTTCAATGGCAGAAACGTTATTGTCGCAAATATTTCTCCACCTGTAACGTCTTTTTGCTAAGATCGAGAAATGTCCCCCAGCGAAATTAAGCTGAAATCGATTTTAATCCGGTGTCTAGACTGAATTACCTCCTTTCTTGGATGTTAAGAGTGTATTTATATCTTCTTTCCAGCTTCGACACATGAAAGAAGCTTTGTTTTGGCCCTTTATTAATTGGGCTCCATATATATGTATTATTTTGTTATATCGGAAACTCGTCATTTCATTCAAAAATTTTTTTCGAAATTGACGTAAGTTAACATCCTAGCACCATCCCTCAAATGCTATTTTGGACATCGATTTTATTCAACTATGATACAGGAAATATAGATGGTAACGTCTTCAAATTGAATAGCATCATTTAAAAACAGATAAATTGGCAACGTGGACCAGACATGCACGTTTTGGGTACTTAACCCTCATCAGTGATCCTAAATCTAAACAATGTAATATGCCAAAAAGTATGAAAGTTACTATGTCGAAAAAGTATACCGAAAGACGTAGCAGGATGGGTGGGGTATGATGCTACAGGACCCACTTTTTAGAAATATCAAGAAATTTTGATACCAGAAATTTAGAATGCGTTGATGAAACGATCAACCGAAATTGATCGAACTTGGCTACATGTGCCCTCGGGGACTCCTGTTCCACCAGCAGTGACACTCACCAAGTGGTATAAATGTAAACGTCTTCAAATTGAATAGCATCATTAAAAAAACAGATAAATTGGCAACGTGGACCAGACATGCAAGTTTCTGGCACTTAACCCTCATCAGTGATCCTAAATCTAAACAATGTAATATGCCAAAAAGTATGAAACGCGCGCTCTTTGCAAAATGTATAGATTGAAATTTAATAAAAAGAAATTAAACTGAGGTCCTGAAATGATGTTTGGCTATGTCTGAAAATCAATCTGGCTGAGGTATCACTAATGAGTATTTACGATCTGAAACTCGTGTCTGGTGTATTGAAATTAGTTTGAAATTTTCAGAGTTAGAACACTTCCGTATTATTTTAAGAATTATGATAAAACGAAGCCTCTTTCATGCGAGTAAGCTGGAAAGAAGTAATTAATACACTTCTAAACATCAAGTCACGAGGAACGATTTTAACTGCTCCCTCTCAACTGAATCCTATGACGTTAAATTATTGATCTATTTCAGATAATACGTAGTCATTGCAATGCCTTCAACCAGAATCTTTATAACGAAAGATAACAAAGTGATATATTCTGACGTTCCACCTACAGGGAACAGGGTTTTGATCAAGAACATATCTAATTCAATGAAAAGACATGAGTATTTTTGGAAACGCAGTTGCGAATGAATAATGGTAATGACTACCAAAAATGTTTTTTTTTTTTTTAATTTCTTGTACAGAAGTAACTTTTTCTTAACAGTAAAGCTGCAAATTAAATAAAGATGTCCAATTTCGTCAGCAAAACATTTCAGGAATTTTATCTCAAGGAAAACTTTCTTCAATTTATCTTAAATTTTATTTCAATCAAGCCCTTTTATACCATGGATATGATCCTAATATCACCGGACGGACACTCTGCATGGTATTGGAGCAATCTACAGCCTTGTATTAGCACATTATTAAGACTTGAACTCTGACTGTGACTGGACGGGCCCTCTCAAACTTCTTTAGAGAAAGACAGGCCCCCGACTGCCTGTTCTCTCTGAATATTGGTCGGACTTCTTGGGTGACAACATACATGAGCTCGCTTCAGATGGCAGAGCACGGACTTTATTTCGTATGCCCCATCCCCGACCCTTTTTAGCTCACCTCGACGAAGTAGAGTGAGCTTATGCTATACCCCCGCGCATCCGCGTTCGTGTCCGCGTCCGGTTAAGAAGTTTGGGGTAGCTCAGTATTTGGCAAAGTACTGATGCAACAGTAACCAAACTTGCACAAGTGATTTATCTTGGGATGCTGAGAGGAACCCACGCATCGGATGCTGCATCTGACCTACATTTTCCGCTTGATTGACTTGGTTAAGAAGTTTAGGGTAGCTCAGTATCTGACAAAGTACTGATGGCACAGTAACCAAACTTGCACAAGTGATTCATCTTGGGATGCCGAGAGGAACCCATGCATCAGATGCAGCATCTAACCTACTTTTTCCACTTCAGTGATTTTGCTTTAAAGGCCAATATTGAGTAAGGTATAAGTGCTACATGTACCAAACTTACAAAGTGGATGTATCATTGATCTAACTCTCATAAAATTACCTTGACCTACTTTTTCTGCTTGAGTGGTTTTGCCTTTAAAAGCCAATATTGAGCAGAGTATAAGTGCTACATGTACCAAACTTGCATATTGGTTGTATCTTTGATTAAACTTTCATAAAATGACCTTGACCTACTTTTTCCGCTTGAGTGATTTTGCTTTTATAAGCCAATATTGAGCAAAGTATAAGTGCTACATGTACCAAACTTGCATATTGGATGTATCTCTGATCACACTTTCATAAAATGACCTTGACCTACTTTTTTCACTTTAATGATTTTGCCTTTTAAAGCCAATATGCATGTACTTAGAAATATGTTTGAATTTAATTTTGCTGCCTCGAGGTGAGCTTCGTTATCTGTGATTACCTATGTTTATATATACATTTACATATTCATCTGTGTTGCTTGTGCCCCTCCGTTGTGTTTTCTCTTTTTATGTCATCTTACAGTGAGGAGGTTATTTTCACTACAATTGTACGTTCATTGAGACCTTTTTGTAACCGGACAAGTTGGAGGGTTGTGCGCAAGTAATCGGGATAACCACGCTATCTTGGCAGATGATCGGCACTGATTGCCCATTTGTCTCCTCGGTTTATGTGTGATCATTTGTGTTCGATGTTTGATACCGTGTTTGCTGTTCCTTGTCACTTTTGTGTTCCTGCTGTGGTTATCTTCTCTGTGTTTTCACCTGGGGTGTTTGGTGTGTTGGTATTGGTGCTGCAACCAAGTCTTTTTGGAAACCCCTTCCTTTCTTCAATATTGATTTATGATATTTATCTATCAGGAAGAAATAGAACTATATTAGAGTCTTTGAACGATATAATAATGATTTTTATTGCATGTATCAAATAATATTTGATAAATGCGATAGAAAATCATAATCATATCGTTCAAAGAATATGTATCATGTAGCAAATAAAATATATAAAAGCAAATAATATTGGAAAAGGGGAAAGAATAGGGTCATGGCGTTGTATTCGTGCAGTCGAATGTATTAAAATTCATTGATTTAGGGTAAATATTCTGCAATCCTTCATATTTTTTTTTATTTCAGAATCTATTATTGTATAAAATTACAACTTTTAGACAAACTTATGTGGAAGATTGCCGTCCTAAGTCGGCATCGATTGCCGATGAGCCTCGTTTGTTCATGTGCAGTTTTTTGTGGTTGGTGTTTTGATTTCGTATTTGGTGATACTCTTTATCTCATTGTAACTTTAACGTCTCTTCCTGTGTATGTCTACTCTCTCTTCGGTAGAGATCCGTGCTATACCCCAAGACTCTGAATGTCGGTCGGACTCCTTGGATGACAATATGCATGAGCTCACTACAACCGGCCGATCAAAGACTGTATTTCGTACGCCCTCTGTTTATATATCAATTTACATATCTATCGTTGTGTTACTTGGGCCTTAGCGTTAAGCTTTTTTTATTTCTATGGTCATCTTTCGTCTACATTTGTTCTTTCATCGAGACTTATGGTTAACCGGATACTGGGAGGACTGTGTATGTAATATGGATACCGGAATCATTTACTACTGGCTTGACAGATGCTCATCATAAGTCGGCACCGATTCCCCAAAATTATGTCTCTTTCTTTATACGTACATGTATTCTATTAATGTTTCTTTGCTGAATTTTGTAATACTTGTTCCTTTTGCTTCTCTTGTCTTCTGAGTGTTTTTGCATGGGGAGTCATGGTATTCTGCTATTGGTACCGCAAACCATAGAAAAGGGAAGGTTCTCTAACATGACCACCCTGCACTCACCCAGCGAAACAAACCCGCAAGAAAGTGACACTTACACATCAGACAAAATACAAATCGCAATAATGCACAACAATATTCACTAGAACATCGTACAAAAAAATCTAAACAGACGTACAGAAACACCAAACATTAATGGCAACACATAAAAGGAAGGAGACCAATGTGCACCCGGTGCCGACTTTGGACGGCGATCTGTTATCAGCAAACAGTGTTATTATCCGGATTACGTGCGCACAACACTCCCACTTATCCGGATACACAGAGGTCTCTGTATAAACATAAAACTTCTCACTGTAAGGTGACATCATAAACAAGATGGTTAAACGCAGACACCTCTTGTAACACCGATTATATGTAAATGGATCTAAAAAATTCTATGGCATGCGTATAACAGTATGTGCTCTGCTGACCGAATCGAGCTCAAGATCAATCAACCGAGAAGTCTACCAACTTTCAGTTAAGACAGAAAATCAAGAGGAGGGTTGTGCGCACGTAATCCAGGATAACCACACCGTCTGCTATTTACGTGGCAGATGGCAATCCTAAGTCGGCACCGGTTGCCCATTGGTCTCGTTGGTTTATGTGTAGTCTTTTATGTTTCATGTTTCTATGTTGTGAGTTGGTGTTCCTTGTCCCTTTTGAGTTTCTTTCTGTGGGTGTCTGTTCTGTGTTATTTTTGCATGGGTGTTTTGGGATTTTGCTGTGGGTGCTGCAACCTGGTGTTGTTGGAGACCCCCTCCTTTCTTCTCACTGTAAGGTGACATCACAAACGAAAAAGTTAAACGCGGTGGCCTCTAGTAACACATATTCTATTAAAATGTATCTACAAAAGTCCATGGCATGCGTTTAACAGTCTGTGCTCTGCTGGCTGAAGCGAAATGAAGATCAATCACCCGAGAAGTCTGACCAACTTTCAGATAGGACAGAGAATCAGGACCCAGTCTTCTCTTATGAGATTTAAACAAGGCCTCTCATGGAGTCCCGTCGTCATTGTTGGCCAGTGTGCAACGTTGGAAATGACATTGGTACAAAACTGTAGATTGAACCAGTACCATGCCCATTGTTTTATGATGACTTTAGGATCATATCCTCAGTAAAGCAGGCGACCGATTATTCAATGATGCATACTCTGATGCTGGGGTCGTTCCAGATTTCGAAAGAAATTCAGAATAGTTATTGTAACATTTCCATAAAGATTTTCAAGTTTATGATATATAATTTCTCGACTGATATGGGTTTTTTTATGTAATTTGTATATTTTTATCATGGTTGTCCGAAACATGGAAGCAAGCTCTAGCGTATCTGATGAGCTGAGAGATGCCGTACGATGGCAATTTCGGAACATCGCAATCACGCCAAGGAAAGTCAACGGTGTTGAAGCAAAAGTCTTCTCTTTTGTCGTATATCTTTGTCTGAATTTATCCGTTATTGATTTTGCTATCAAGATCCAAAAATGGTGTAGCAATATCATCTGTGCTTGCTTTATCTAATGTTAACTCTTGTTGATAACTTTGCTTTTTTGTAACGGTCAAAATGTGGGTTATCAATATTCAAAATATCATCAAGGTGCCGTCGAAACATTTTAAGCCGTCAAATTTCTTGAGTTTTTGCAGATTTTGCATGAATTCTTTTTAGACGCACAATTAGTACCCATGGGAGTTCCAATAACTTACCTGTATAGAGTGTCACCAAATCTTACAAATTCTTGTTTGGTACGCCTTCATTCTTTGTTTGAGTTCCCCATCTTTCATTTTACGCGGATTGAATTATTCATGGCATAATAATGGTATTTAGCCATATGAGTTGGGCATATACTTTTTGGCGTGTTCGTTTGTTTGTCTGTTGATTTGTTTACCTGCAAAAACTTTAATCTTGACCATTACTTTTGAATGGTAAGTGATAATGTTTTGATATTTCACATGTGTACTCCTTGTGACAAAACATTGCTATGGATACCAAAATTATTGACCTTGTGAACTTGCTCTTTGTGTTTGACCTACTTTTGAAAAATTGTAAGTTTGGCAATAATGTTTGAATGGTAAGAGGTAGGGCTTCGGTATTGTCGAAGCAAAGTTACCTGAACGGGCGGAGGTAATTCAATCAAGCGGATTAGACGAGTTGATTGAATTTAAGGATAGTAATTAAATGTATCAGTGATTAGAGTAAATACTCATGTACGGGTGACCTTACTTTTTATAGCTTATATCACCTGGTAAAAAGCAAACTATTTTGATGACCAGGTGAAAATAAGCCCCGCCCCGCCTGGTCAGGTAAGTTTGACACAACAATATTTCACATATTTTCATATCGATACAATCTTTTTACCTTGTGACTTTTTTAGAGTATGTTTTTTCTACCGCTTTACTGACAAAGATGCCGACGGGGGCATTCGTGTGTCACAAACACATATTTTCATTAAATACTGTACTGACACTGTACACATAAAACGAATATTTTATAAAATATTTCATGGAAATTAGGTATGGTGTCTTTATCTCTTAAATTAATCATTCTCTCCGTGTAAAATTCGATCTCTTTTTCATAATCACCATCACACTCGATAAAGAGTGACTTAAGTACAGATTTGATGTAGGTTTGAAATCTCATTTTATTTTTCAACGGCACCAATTTCAAAGAAAGAATGGGATATCAAATAACGCTCGGTTACAGCTCCCAAAGCAAACTCCCGAAACACCCCATGCTAAAAAAATAAATAAAAAATAAAAACAGCGCAGACACGCCACAGAAAGAGACGCAGAAGGTACAATGAACGGCAAATCACATAGAAACATCAAACGCAAATGACTACACATTAGCCAACAAGACCAACTGGCACTTATGAAGACTATCTGCCAAGTTGAGTTGATTACTAGCGCATAATCTTTTCACTTTTTTGAAAGGTCTCGAAGGACGTACAATTGTAGTGCAAAAATCTCCTATCTGTAAGATGACCATAAAAATAGACAGCTATCGCAAGGGCCCAATAAACAATCAAAAATTTTGTGTGTTTTTTTTTCTTTGTGAATTGAAATTATGAAAACATTTTTTCCATAACATTACAAACCTTGTAGACTGAATCAAAGTATTTTTTTCCACGAGAAGGTATGAAATATTAAGAATTTCTTTGGAGTTGAATACCAACAACCTTTTGCTAGTCTGTGAATAAATATAAAAATCTTTTTTGAACCGTTATAAGACATCCGTATATTTGTTTGAAACTATGACCTCATGACCTCTGAACAATTTTCGGATTATTCATTCAATCCTAGGGATTTTAATCTTGAAATTACAGATCTCTGCGAGGGAAACTTCTAAAATGTCAATGATATTCTTTATCTTTAGATGAAGGAATTCGGGTGTGTCAAAAAGAACCAATTATTGAGAATGATGCTACAAGATGGTTAAGGGAAAAATTAAACGAGAACGCAGCTAGAAAGAGTTTTAAACCTCTTTTTCTGTACGGTAAGTTCTTTTTATAGGAGATGTGAGGAGAATTAAGCACAAATCATATTGGATTATGCAGAAAGATGATTGAACTACATGAAACATTAATTTTAGCTATTGCAAATTTGTAATTGATACGTCCTAAGTCGGCACCGATTACCAATTAGTCTTGTTACATTATGTTTGGTCTTTTATGTTTGGTACTGGGATGTCATGTTGGTAATCCATTATCCTTTTCAATTTCTTTTTTGAGTTTGTCTGCTTTGTATTTTCGCATTACACTGCTTCGGTGTTTTGCTGTGTATACTGCATTCGTGTCGTGTTGGGTATATTCTCTTTTGCTTTACATGAACTTGATTGACTAGAATATTGTTTATTTCTTGGTTTGTAACTGTTCGAATGGATTTTTTAAAATGATTTTGCCTTACCATCTCCATTTTGGAAATGAATAATTGATGATCACTACTTCATTGTTTATTTTAATATCTTCTT